>CM032446.1:174455268-174552768 GCA_019049505.1 Pachyrhynchus sulphureomaculatus
TTTATGGAGAACCACAACTTTGCTGTTGCACAATTGCATGTTCACAAGGCTCACACAGTTCAATTATTACCAAAACAGTGGATTTACCGAGTTACAACATCACCAGATAGCCCTGATTTAACGCCTGCGACTGTTCAAACATTTGAAAAAAATCCGCGGACCGACTATTCCTTCAGATGATAAGTTTTAAAGCCTTCCTGGAGGGTCGTTTCATGAGGCGCACACAATTTTTTTTTTTCGATGGAAAGAAGTCGAGAAACGCTAGGCTAAGTAAATTAGTGTAGGTGGTATTTAAGGTTAGCGAGTTTCCTTCATAACTAGGTAGATAATTTAAAAACACCCTCATATTATAATTTAGTTTTATTGTTCGTGTGTTTCAAATGTTTTTACAATTATGATCCCCTTTTTTGTGTTATGAAAGGTTGGTTCGTCTATAATAAGAAACAATATCAATATTCTTATAAGAAAGGTGCCGCTGCCTCAGAGATAATGCAAACGACGTCAATGATTACGACTGGAGCCTAGTTCGTTCCGTTGATGTTCGTGGCGAACTCTGAGTTATCAAAATCTGAGTTACTTGTTTGGTGTACATACTGAAATGCAATTAAAGTTCAGGGTTAAATTTCTCAGTAAACTGTACAGAGCGCCATTTATCATTACTTTTTGTAATTTATATCCAGTATGTTAAGCCATATGTATATGTATATAATTATATATATATATATATATATATATTATATATATATATAAAAATATATATATATATATATATACCATATACATAAGGTGCTATAAATATCTCAAAAAGTGTTTTTTAACTAATGTTTATTGACAAAGTTTTATTTTTAATATTTGTGTAACTCTCTAAGTGTCCTTTAATCATGTTTGTGTTATACAACATACATACTACCACCAAAAAATGCAAATTTCATTGTGTTCACAGAAATAATTAACTCTAAATTTTTGTAAGTTAATTTCTATACAGTCTTACAATTCATTGTATATATATATATATATATATATATATATATATATATATATATATATATATATATATATATATTGTAACATTCATTTTTTCCTAGATTTTAAGACCATATAATGTTACTGATTTTTCACTTTATAAAATACTTTTTTTTCATTTTTGTATCGAGCGGTATATTAATCAGAAATTCTTAGCCGCTCGGTATATAGTGTGCTGTGCGGGTTTGCGACCGAATCTATCGATACGCCGGGATTGGTCAAATGTTTGTATCCGGAGTTTTGGTTCTGGCGTCGCCATATTACAGAGAGAGTGCCCACGGCTTATTTAAGCGTCCGGAGGACACGAATCGAGGCTTAATTTCCATCGAGCCGCCCGTGATGGTTAGTACCATCAAGCCGCAGCCAGGCTGAGAACACCGAGCCGCCGCCAGGCAGTAACATCAAGCCGCAGCAGGCTAATTTCCACCGAGCCGCAGTAGAGGCATACGACAATACCTACGAGAGCCAAGTTAAGCACGAGTTTTTTTATCATAAAGCCGTAGTGGGCGTTGTGTGTTTTCTAAATGGAGTAGCTAAAGTAGGCTCTCCTCAAAAGTGTGAAATCGGTTTTGTGTAGCATTGAAGGCCTAGAAGCCCATAGGAAGACCGTAAGTTACCAGAACTACATCAATAAATATATTCCCCGCAAATAAGTGTTTCAACAGCAATTTGAACTGAAAGATCGCGAAGTGAAAATCACGACTCTTCGATTTCGGGGTGTAGTCAAAAATTAGAAGTAAAATCTCTGATTTAGGGACTCTAATTTATAAAAACTACATTTAGGCTAGAACTTTTATAATTTTTATAACAGCAAAGATTGGAACTTTTATTTTAAATCATGAATAAATTTTCTTTTTTTTGTTGATTAAAGCTAGTGTCTCACTGAATACCTATTTTCCTTTCAGGATAAGAAAAGTTGTACTAGTATAATTCTTTTTAGTAATATCCATAAAACACTTCAGTATTTTTTCATTTTTTTAACTGAAGTTAGATCCTTTCTATTTTAAAATGAATGGTGCCCAAAATTTGTACGACTGAAGTTTTTTAAAAAAATAGAAAAATAATTCCAAAAAGACGTATAACAATTATCTCTTACCCATATATCTCTACCAAGGAAAACTGAGCTAGTGTTTGTTTAATTTCTTTAGTTCTTTTATAATCATTATTCACTCAATTCATTCTCAGAAATTAAAAAGAGGTCGCAAGAAAATTGTGCCCAAGCGTGGGAAAAAACAATTTTCACAGGGTACAAAATGACGCCGCAAAAAGCGACCAATTAATATACACGGTACAAAATAACGCCTCAAAAAGCGGGCAAGTAGAAAACAGGTTACAAAAAATGGCGCGCCAACGTGGGGCTTTTGGAATTTTATTTTTTAAAGGGTTCAGTGTACTAGCTTTCGAACAAAGTAAAAGCTCTAACTTTTCAGATATTTTTATTTCATGATATTTATTAAACGAAACTACACTATAGCAATAAGACAAAAGCAGGAAATTTGCAGAATTATTTATTTCAATTTATCTGATGGTGGTTTAGATATTTGAATTTTGTTAATAGACTCTAAGATAAGAGATTCCTACTTTTTTTTTAAAAGCTACTTTTATAGTTCAGATTAGCAGATGTGCTGGTTTACTTTAATTTTTGCAGTGTTAGATTTATTTTGCGGTAAACCGAAGAAAAAACTGTACTTTTTTTCTCACCGATGTTTTGCATGAATATTAAAAATACTTTGCTGATACGAAACGGTATTTGGAGATTTTTTTTGTTGAAAATTCTTAACATATTTAGTAAAAGAATTTTAATACAAGGCAATACTTAGAAATTTTTTTGAAATTGTTGAAGATTTTTTAAATGTTTGGTAAAGAAGTTTACATATTTTAAGTGCCTTTATATATTTTTTATTTTGACTATTGGGAGCACAGGAGAAATATTTTCACGACTTTTTAAACAATTCTTTTAAATTGTATTCATTTATCATGGAAGCCTTCAATTTTAAAGTCAATCACCTACTAGAATATGAGTTAGACTATGAAATGAAAATCCGTCGTATTTTCTCAGAACGTCCGGTCGCGGATAAAAGAAAGATTCCAACGAGGATCTTAAGTAAAGAAATAATCCAATAGATCAGATTGGACTAAATAGTTACAAAAGTTTCTGATTTTTTTTAAGTCTAATAAAAATCCTCCTTCTAAAGTTAAAGCTCCTGCTTCTCCAAATGGTCACATATCTCCTTTATTCGTGCATAAATATTTAGATAATAGACCGCATATAAAGATAAATCTATTAAGTGTCCATTTCTCGGCTTTATTTGACTCTCGTGCAAATACCTCGTTGTAGGTCAGAATGGTATTAAAATTTTAAGTCGTTTAAGAATAAAAATATGCCATATCAAAAATAGAAGTGTTACCACTGCAGATGGCAGCCGTCTAAAAGTTTTAGGTACGGTTGAGTTGCCGCTAGTCTGCAATGGTCATTGTTTAGTAATCTCTGCTCTAGTAGTACCTTCTCTATCACATACTTTGGTTTTAGGATGTGATTTTGCACAAAAATTCGGAATTTTAGTAAATTTTAAAGATAATTCGTGGTATCCACAGTCCCTAGAAGTCAATTCTCAAACAAGTTTTAAAGATTGTTATTCAGAAAGTTCTTTAGAAAGCCTTTTCTCGCGTCTATGTACCCTAGATGATCTCTCGCGAACGGAACGCTTAAAGGCAGAAAAAGTAATAAGCTCTTTCAAGGAAATAAGTAGTAAAGATAGGTTAGGCCGAACGAATAAAATCACCATGTCTATAGATACGGCTGATGCCAGTCCTGTAAAGACAAGGCCCATCGCCATGTCTCCGAACATGTCAAAAGTATTAAATAAGGAGTTAGACGAAATGTTGAAACTCGGAGTGATATCGTCTATGCTTTGACGGAAGAAAGCTCAACGAGGTCAGCAAATTTGATAACTATCCATTACCGAACATCGACAGAATTTTGACATCACTCAGGAATGCTAAGTATGTATTCTCGATAGACCTTAGAAAGGCTTTCTGGCAAATTCCTTTGGACAAATCCTCTAAGGAAAAGACCGCTTTTGCAGTAGTAGGCCGAGGTCTATTTCAGTTCGTCACTATGCCGTTTGTTCTAAAGAACCGCTGCTCAAACTCAGCAACGTTTAGTGGACGCTATATTTGGTCCGAAATATGAGCCACATATTTTTACCTATCTCGATGATATTTTAGTAACATCGGAAGACTTCGAATCGCATATACGCTTACTTAAAGAAGTAAAAAATAAATTGAAAGAGGCCGGACTGACGATAAATTTGAGCAAATGTGATTTTTTCAAAACTTCGCTAAAGTTTTTAGGCTATATTGTAGGCTCAAATTCCTTGCGTACCGATCCGGATAAAGTAGCAAGCATGGTTAATTATGCGAGACCTACTAATACTACGGAAGTTAAGCGCTTCGTAGGAATGTGTTCATGGTACAGACGTTTTATCGAGAATTTTTCTACCCTGTTGTCGCCTATTAATGATCTTTTGAAAGGACGAAAAAAAGGACAATCGATAAATTGGACAAAGGCAGCCGAAGAATCTTTTATAAAGATTAAAGAGCTATTGGTTTCAGCTCCCATTTTATCCCAACCAGATTTTTCCCAACAGTTTTATATTTCTAGTGATGCTTCTAATACCGGTTTAGGGGGCGTCCTAACACAGAAAATCAATGGTGAGGAAAGAGTGATAGCATATGCCAGTAGAACTTTATCAAAGGCTGAACGTAACTATTCGGTTGTTGAAAAAGAATGTTTAGCAGTACTCTTTAACATCGAAAAGTTTCGACCTTACATAGAAGGTGTTCCTTTCACGGTCATAACAGATCATTATAGTTTATTGTGGCTTAATTCTATTAAAAACCCTAGTGGCAAACTAGCGCGTTGGGCGATTAGGTTGAGACAACATACGTTTAATTTAATTCATAGAAAAGGAGTCCACAATGTTATTCCTGACGCTTTGTCAAGAATCCCAGATCATTCAGTGGACGAGAACAGTCTTAATGCACAAATTGGCGTAAGAATTGATACAGTTGATATAGATCGCATTGATCCATGGTACGATAATTTACGGCAGCAAATTAAAGAATTTCCTCAAAATTTTCCGCAGTGGAAGGTGGAAAATGATTTCGTGTACAAGTTTACCCCAAACCAGTTGCCTTTAAAAGTTAATGTACCTGAGTGGAAAATACTAGTTCCTAAACCACAGAGAGAGGAAATTATAGACATGTGTCACACTCCTCCTACTTCTGGTCATTTTGGTTTTTATAAAACTCTTTACAGGGTTCAGGAACAGTATTATTGGCCAAAAATGCGTTTTGATATCTTAAAGTTTGTGAGGACTTGTGAAGTATGTGGAGCGCAGAAATCTCCAACTACACTACCTATGGGACTGATGGGAAAAGAGAGAAAACGGTTAATTACCCTTTTCAAGTCATAGCAGCTGATCTAGTAGGCCCATTCCCACGTTCAAAAAGGGGAAATAAATGGCTTCTCGTGGTTTCTTGCTGGTTTACAAAGTATACCATGCTATTTCCTTTGAAAAGCTCTAAAGCTGAACATATAGAGAGAATTTTGGAAAATGATGTCTTTCTAATCCACGGTGTTCCATCGCTCTTAATATGCGATAACGGTACTCAGTTTACCTCCAAGAGTTTTAAGAGCTTAAGTGAAACTTATGGTTTTAACATCCGTTTTAATCCTGTGTACTCTCCACAATGTAATTTTGTTGAACGTAATAACCGAACAGTCGGGACCGCTTTAAGAAGTTACGTTGATTCACATGACACTTGGGATGGCAATATTTCCAAAATTCAACAAGCAATAAATACCGCAAGACACGAAGTAACAGGGTTCACACCGTCTTTCTTAGTTTACGGCAGACATATACCTCTATCTGGATCGTATTATAAAAATTTAGATTTGGATGTCAATGTTGACAGCGAAATAATTCCGGGTAACAGGGGTGAGTATGCCGAAAATTTAAAGGGTTTAAAAGATATTTTCACTGACGTGCGTAGCAGGATACATAAGGCTTATGAACGGAACAGTAAGTCTTACAACCTTAGAAAAAGGGATTTTGCCTTTAATACAGGAGATCACGTTTGGCGAAAAAAATAAAATTCTTTCCAGTGCAGCTGATAAATTCACATCTAAGTTGGTACCTAAGTATGTGCATTGCGTGATAAGAGAAAAGATTTCAGACTTAGTTTATGGTTTAGTTAATTTAGATGGGACTAAAGTAGGACGATGGCATATTAAAGACTTAAAACCATTCACGGGACCTAACCCTAATGAAAGTTTGTCAGAAGAAGAATAATTTATATTTACATTATCTTAATTGCTTTACTTTACTTTTTTTGAGGTTGCTCTGTAGAGGTGACGACCTCGTTTTTTTGACTGTTATAAAAGTTGAGCAGAGTATAGCTTACTTTTATTATTTTTGCTAAGGTTTTGGGTACTGATCATATCCAAACTTAGGTTGATTGTAGTTGATGTTTAGCATCGACTCAGCTGTTACGAGCTTGCGAAAGAGTCACACTCAGGATTTATCATAAGACTGGTATGTCGGTGGTCGCGGGATTTGATTTGCTTATGACCCCAAATAATATCCAGTTCTTGACACTTGGAAGCGAAATTTTGATTAGAGGCAATCCAAAGTGATCTTGAGTTTGGACAAGCGCAAGATGGAGCTCGTGTGGTATGATGATAAGTCAAAAGATTTTTTTGAGCAATTTCAAGGTTTGTTACCCGAGTGGGTGTATTTTTATTACCTTAATGGTATATTTTGGGTGCAATTAAGAGTAAATTGATTTTGGTATATCCAGTGAGTTTAAGACTTGGATTAATTTGATTTAGATCTTCTTCTGAATCGACAAACTGAGGGTATTTTCTATTCTTTTCAGGGCCGTTTAAACGTTACCTTTGAGTCACTAATTTTTTTAAATTTTTTGCATAGACTCATAGGCGTATGATGAGTTTTTTCGGTCTACTATCAGATTGATAGGAAATTGAAGTCCTGCAGGAGAACTAAAGGCTGATCATTTACAAGAGATGAGAGCAGAGTAAGACAGTCGTTTCCCAAAGAAATGATCAAAATCTGATACCGAGATGAGAACCTTGTCAAGAGAGGCTAAGCGCAGTGAAGGAAGATTCCTAACCGAATTTTTAGATTTTCACCAGATAATCTAGAAGTTTGGGCTGACAGAAAACGGTTATGCCTGATACCTGTAGCAGTTTCTTCTAGAGGCTATTGTCTAGGAAGACGATTAACACCATGATCGAATATTTTAGCTGTCAACGATGTTTTCTTCTTGTTTCTGATTAAGCTGGAAAAGCTCTTGTCGTCTTCAACAGTTTTGTTGCGTTGCCACCGAAAAATAGAGAAATTTTTGCTTCATGTAGCTTTTTAAGCTCATTTTCGTTTTTTTGGAAATTTCCGTTAGAAGCTTGGTTAAGCTAACCTTGTAAACCTTTTAGGTTGTATCCCATGAGTTATCTGTTTTTTTACAGGCTGTGATGCACCGGGTGCTAACAGATGCCGTTACGACGTTTGGCAGGGAGTTAGTCTTCCTGAGGAACAGACTGATTGGAAGGGTAGTCTATGGGGGGCAAACGTTTGACCTTTGGGACCTTTTAAAGGTTTTGTTACTCAATGGTTATTTCTATTTGAGCCAAAGGAGAGCCTAGCTACTGTAGTCGACCTCAGTTCCAATTAGCCTATTAGTGGTGACAGGCTGTTGGCAGTAGTGTGTTTCGGAACACCCTATTGATTAATTTTTTTTGACTTATGGTGGTGTGGTAGACACCGTTTTAGTTTAGTGGATGCTATAATCTACTCCCTTTAGTTGGTGGACTCCAGGGTCACCATTTCCGTATTTTATTGTCTCCACCTTTCAGTATATCGTGGTGAGGTGTTTGTCTCCTGTTATGTGGGATGGATTGAATTCTTTTCGTTGTTGTTCTAGGGCGAGACCAGTACACGAGGGTTCTTCATGCAACTTGAAGAAGCGCAATGCTGGTTAAGTTTTATATCTCTGTGTAGCCACCCTGAAGAATGACGGAGGGCGTTTTTTCTGGCTCATGTTTCTAGGCAGATTTGCCACTTTGGTGCGATGTGCCGAAGATTTATTTAGCTTTTGCTAAGAGCTTTCACCAAGCTTGATATGGAGTTATCATGACCAAGAGTTTGGGATTTGAACTCCTGTATATATTTCTGTATATATTTCGGTGTATATATTAGTGTTTGGTTGCTGAGGGCATGAGCTCAAAATGCGTGATTTTGAGTCGTTTTGTTTATGGACTCCTATATATAGGATTATGACTTTAGGGAGGTTCTATTTAGAGACTAGCTGTCTCACATAGTTATGCTAGGAATGTTTCCTTGAATGTTAGTTGCGCGTGGACTAATCATTCTGTTCTTTGTGAACATCGCTTTTTGAAGCAGGATCATTCAGTTTGGTGAATTTTAGCTTTTATAGCTATTCACTGTGTTTAGAGTGAATTTTAGCTTTTGTAGCTATTCACTGTGCCTATAGTGATATTGTTAGCTTTTATAGCTGCTCACTATGTTAAGGGCGAGATTGTTCTTTTAGAACGCAGACTTTGTGTAGTCGAGGACTATTTACAGAGTGTTTTCTTGGCGAGGAGCCGATGTTTTTTCTGGCGATATACCAGAGTGTTTTCTTGGCGAGGAGCCGAGGTTTTTTCTGGCAATATACCAGAGTGTTTTCTTGGCGAGGAGCCGAGTTTTTTTTCTGGCGATATACCAGAGTGTTTTGTTGGCGATGAGCTGACGTGTTTTCTGGCGATTAACCAGAGCGTTTTCCCTGGCGATTTTTGCATGTCTGGATGTCTCAGGACGTCGACATTGCGTTATAGAGTGCGATTATCTGGCGATCAACCAGAGCGTTTTCTCTGGCGATTTTAGCATGTCTAGATGTCTTAGGACGTCGACATTGCGCGATAGAGTGCGATTATTTTCTGATGCGACTAGTAGTGATACTAGATTTAGAATGTTCTCTTAGCGGTGAGCTAGAGCATTGATGGCGATTTTTCCGAGCGTTTGTCTGGATTTTCATCCAGGTGTTTTTCTTAGCCTTGTGCTAAATGGTCTTACAAGACTTTCTCCTTTTAGTGTTAGTGTTTGCACTAGAATCATTTATTTTTTTTGTTTTTCTTTATTTAAGAATTTTTATAAATTTCTTTTGCTGAAATAAAAAATTTTCAGACAATCCTTAAAATGTTTTAAGGGGGGTGTTCATACTTTGTTTCAGTTCATTTTTTTTTGATTTAGACAAGAGTCTAGACAAAGTTATATTTTTTGTTTTGGTAACAATAATAGAGCTGATTCTTTTATAGAAGAAGACCGCTATTGTTACTTTGGAAAGGTATTTCTTATGTTCATGCAAGGATTTTTATTTACTTTTTGATGTACTTAACCTTAGTGCTTAATTAAGTTAAGTCTAGTTATAAGATTCTTGTGATCATGCAAAGATTTTCATTTGGTTTTCATTGTACTTAATATTAGTGCTTAATTAAATTAAGTCTAGTAGTAAGGTCCGAAGATTGTAATTTTGTTTTAAGTTTTGACCTTAGTATTAAGTGACAATGTAGCACTTTGTACCTTTTTTTGATGAATAGGCTTAGTTTAATAGACTAGTGTAGTCTATTTCTTTTTGGAAGGGGGTAAATGTAACATTCATTTTTTCCTAGATTTTAAGACCATATAATGTTACTGATTTTTCACTTTATAAAGTACTTCTTTTCATTTTTGTATCGAGCGGTATATTAATCAGAAATTCTTAGCCGTTCGGTATATAGTGTGCTGTGCGGGTTTGCGACCGAATCTATCGATACGCCGGGATTGGTCAAATGTTTGTATCCGGAGTTTTGGTTCCGGCGTCGCCATATTACAGAGAGAGTG
The DNA here is from genome assembly GCA_019049505.1 of Pachyrhynchus sulphureomaculatus. Classification (NCBI taxonomy): domain Eukaryota; kingdom Metazoa; phylum Arthropoda; class Insecta; order Coleoptera; family Curculionidae; genus Pachyrhynchus; species Pachyrhynchus sulphureomaculatus. The sequence goes on from CM032446.1 coordinate 174,465,255, forward strand.
CCCACGGCTTATTTAAGCGTCCGGAGGACGCGAATCGAGGCTAATTTCCATCGAGCCGCCGTGATGGTTAGTACCATCAAGCCGCAGCCAGGCTGAGAACACCGAGCCGCCGCCAGGCAGTAACATCAAGCCGCAGCAGGCTAATTTCCACCGAGCCGCAGTAGAGGCATACGACAATACCTACGAGAGCCAAGTTAAGCACGAGTTTTTTATCATAAAGCCGTAGTGGGCGTTGTGTGTTTTCTAAATGGAGTAGCTAAAGTAGGCTGTCCTCAAAAGTGTGAAATCGGTTTTGTGTAGCATTGAAGGCCTAGAAGCCCATAGGAAGACCGTAAGTTACCAGAACTACATCAATAAATATATTCCCCGCAAATAAGTGTTTCAACAGCAATTTGAACTGAAAGATCGCGAAGTGAAAATCACGACTCTTCGATTTCGGGTGTAGTCAAAAATTAGAAGTAAAATCTCTGATTTAGGGACTCTAATTTATAAAAACTACATTTAGGCTAGAACTTTTATAATTTTTATAACAGCAAACGTTGGAACTTTTATTTTAAATCATGAATAAATTTTCTTTTTTTGTTGATTAAAGCTAGTGTCTCACTGAATACCTATTTTCCTTTATAGGATAAGAAAAGTTGTACTAGTATAATTCTTTTTAGTAATATCCATAAAACACTTCAGTATTTTTTCATTTTTTTAACTGAAGTTAGATCCTTTCTATTTTAAAATGAATGGTGCCCAAAATTTGTACGACTGAAGTTTTTTAAAAAAATAGAAAATAATTCCAAAAAGACGTATAACAATTATCTCTTACCCATATATCTCTACCAAGGAAAACTGAGCTAGTGTTTGTTTAATTTCTTTAGTTCTTTTATAATCATTATTCACTCAATTCATTCTCAGAAATTAAAAAGAGGTCGCAAGAAAATTGTGCCCAAGCGTGGGAAAAACAATTTTCACAGGGTACAAAATGACGCCGCAAAAAGCGACCAATTAATATACACGGTACAAAATAACGCCTCAAAAAGCGGGCAAGTAGTAAACAGGTTACAATATAATGCAACGTCTCTCTGTCTGTCTGCCCGTTAGTGCGCTTATCACTCGAGAACCACTTATCCGATTTACGTGTTTTTTTTTTAAAAAAAACATACATACGTTTTCTGGCCGGGTTATAGGCTATATTTTTTTACGTTAGATAACATAAGGAATAAGCAGTGACGATAATAGTGAATCAAGTCGGAAAAAAAGTTTGCCGCTAGCGCGTTCTCTTGCAATACATTGCCTAAACCATTAGATGTGAAACACTATTATGTAGCAAAGAATATAATATTTAGTCTGTCTGTCTGTCCGTTAACGCGCTTATGACTTGAGAACCACTTATCCGTTTTACATTTTCTCTTTTAATTCATAGATTTGTTCTCTAGCCAGGTTATCTATAATCGTCTATATATATATATAAAATGCAACGTCTCTCTATCTGTCTATCTGGCAATTAGTGTGCTTATCACTCGATAACGACTTATCCGATTTACGTTTTTTTTTTTTAATTCATATATTTGTTGTCTGTCCAGGCTATCGATAATCTTCTATTATATATATATATATATATATATATATATATATATATATATATATATACTGCAACGTCTATCTCTCTGTCCGTTAGTGAGCAAAGAATATAATGTATATAAAATGCAATGTCTCTCTGTCTGTCTGTTCGTTAGTGCACTTATCACTTGAAAATCACTTATCCGATTTACATGTTTTTTTTTTATTCATACATATGTTCTCTTTCCATATACATATATATATATATATATATATATATATATATATATATATATATATATATATATATATATATATATAAGTATACAAAATGATCAGTGTAAAAACAATTGCTTGATATGTTCATTAATTTACTTTTGAATGTCAAGTTTCAATTAGAATTACAAATATTGTTTTCGTAAAAGTTACCAGGAATTAATAATAGTTCAATTAATTACCCATTGAACTAAAAGAAATATAAAAAATAAGTAGAGATGAATTAAATTCATTCATATAGATTACAGTGAAGATAATGGTAGAAGCTTTTATGCCTTCTCTGCCATTACATTGAATTGACGATATATGTAATATAAAACATCATGGTTGGAAACTCTATGAAATAATTATAAAAAACCTTTAGAAAAATCTTACCGACTATTATATAAACCTTTCCGTTCCGCTAAGGAAGCAAATAAATCCATTCGCTTTTCCTCGGAATTCAGAGGTGCAATTATAACACTCTACGGACTCATTATTGTAATCCAGATCAAATCTAACCAGAACCGATTTAAATTATTACCTTTGGTGTAACGGTGGGCGGAATTTTGTAGTGCATTTTATCGTTGTAAGTGTTGAGCTATAAATTTAAAACAATTACTCGCATTAGATTTCGATTAGATCTACATACGCATGCAAATTTTCTAGTCTTTTCGAATTTGGTTAACATAAAATGACATTTTTGTATACAATAATGGTAGAAATTTTTTTTTTGCTCATAATCAAGTTATAATTTTTAGGGAAATAGCGTTTGCAATAATTTTCGTAGAAAGTATTATTACCATTTCGTAATTTCGTAATTATTACCAGAGATTGTTTTTTTTTAATATATGAGAATATAGTGAAGTTTTACTGAAACAAGATTTTGTCATAAAGCGCCATGATTATCTATAGGGAAAAATATTTCATTTTCGTAGCACAAGTACCCATATCATTAATTGCAATCCCACCACAGAGACTATTTAATGAGCAAATAACTGTATTCTATGTCTTGAAGGTTACGAAAAGAATGAGATTTCCCTACCATCCATAAAGGCGATTGTTTGAGGCCATACAGGATGCTCCATTGATGAGTCGAAAGTGGCCCGAGTTGAGTCTACGGGGCAGGCATTTATTTAGAAATTGTGGAGGTCTCAAAGATTATCTCTTTGGGACAATTCACTGTTTAGGCGGCGATTTTTGATTCTTTCATGACTTGTACCGCAGAGGAAGTGACTGATCACCGTAAAAAAATGGCATATATCTATTCTAACAACCAGGCAGTACTTAAGACATTTACCAAACCCCGTACGAACTCGTTACTGATAAGAGTGGAGAAATGCCATGGATGAGCTGGCTAAGAGGAAACAGATTGAGCAGTTGTGGGTTCGTGAATATCAAGGGGTAACAAGATGACAGATGTACTCACCAGATTATAGGTTATGACTACTTTCCAGGTACGAGATCTTACTTTAGGAATATTCAAAAGATAAATTGGAGCTGCCCTTAAGGAATAGGAAGATCATACTCGAAAGAGCAATGGTACTGGAGCCTAGCACTGCTGGAATTCGAAGACGATTCGACATGCCCAGGCTGTCTGGAGGACGAGCTTTGTCTGCATATTCGAGGCGCTGGGAATATCAGATTTGAGATCTTAGGAACAGCAATGCTCACAAGGGCACACTTGGCACTTTGGTATGGAGTGACATCCTGAACTTGAGATAGGTTGTTTTTGGGGTACATTTCTTCGAGGTTACATGAATGCATGCATAATATATACATATAAATATATACATATATACATACATATATATATATATATATATATATATATACATATAGATAGATATATATATATATATATATATATATATATATATATATATATATATATATATATTTATTTATATTTATCTATAATATATATATATATATATATATATATATATATATATATATATATATATATATATATATATATATATATATATATTATTTATCTATAATATATATAAAATGCAACGTCTCTCTGTCTGTCTGTCTGTCCGTTAGTGACCTTATCACTGGAGAACCACTTATCCGATTTACGTACTTTTTTTTTTAAAACATACATATGTTCTCTGGCCAGGTTATAGGCTATATTTTATTACGATAGGTAGCATAAGGAATGAGCAGTGACGATAATAGTGAATGAAGTCGGAAAAAAGTTTATCGCTAGCGTGTTCCCTTGCAATACACAGTCTAAACCATTAAATATGGAACAATATTATGTAGTAGAGTATATCTAGAATCTATAATATATATAAAATGCAATGTCTCTCTGTCTGTCTGTCTGTCCACTGGTGCGTTTATCACGCGAGAACCACTTATCCGATTTAAGTCTTTTTTTAAATTCATACATATATTCTTTGGCCAGGTTATATAATAATAATAATAATCTATACCTATAATATAAACAAATTGCAACCTCTCTCTGTCTGTCTGTCTGTCCGTTAGTGCGTTTATCCCTCGAGAACCACTTATCCGATTTACGTGATTGTTTAAATTCGTACATATGTTCTCTGACCAGGTTTTAGATATATATTTTATTACATCTATAATATATATAAAATGCAACGTCTCTCTGTCTGTCTGTCTGTCTGTCTGTCCGTTAGTGCGCCTATCACTGAAAAACCACTTATCCGATTTACGTACTTTTTTTTTTAAAACACACATATGTTCTCTGGCCAGGTTATAGGCTATATTTTATTACGATAGGTAGCATAAGGAATGAGCAGTGACGATAATAGTGAATGAAGTCGGAAAAAAGTTTATCGCTAGCGCGTTCCCTTGCAATACACAGTCTAAACCATTAAATATGGAACAATATTATGTAGTAGAGAATATCTAGAATCTATAATATATATAAAAATGCAATGTCTCTCTGTCTGTCTGTCTGTCCACTGGTGCGTTTATCACGCGAGAACCACTTATCCGATTTACGTCTTTTTTTAAATTCATACATATATTCTTTGGCCAGGTTATATAATAATAATAATAATCTATACCTATAATATAAACAAATTGCAACCTCTCTCTGTCTGTCTGTCTGTCTGTCCGTTAGTGCGTTTATCCCTTGAGAACCACTTATCCGATTTACGTGATTGTTTTAAATTCGTACATATGTTCGCTGACCAGGTTTTAGATATATATTTTATTACATCTATAATATATATAAAATGCAACGTCTCTCTGTCTGTCTGTCTGTCTGTCTGTCTGTCCGTCAGTGCGCCTATCACTGAAAAACCACTTATCCGATTTATGTACTTTTTTTTTTTTTAAAACATACATATGTTCTCTGGCCAGGTTATAGGCTATATTTTATTACGATAAGTAGCATAAGGAATGAGCAGTGACGATAAGAGTGAATGAAGTCGGAAAAAAGTTTATCGCTAGCGCGTTCCCTTGCAATACACAGTCTAAACCATTAAATATGGAACAATATTATGTAGTAGAGAATATCTAGAATCTATAATATATATAAAATGCAATGTCTCTCTGTCTGTCTGTCTGTCCACTGGTGCGTTTATCACGCGAGAACCACTTATCCGATTTACGTCTTTTTTTTAAATTCATACATATATTCTTTGGCCAGGTTATATATAATAATAATAATAATCTATACCTATAATATAAACAAATTGCAACCTCTCTCTGTCTGTCTGTCTGTCCGTTAGTGCGTTTATCCCTCGAGAACCACTTATCCGATTTACGTGATTGTTTAAATTCGTACATATGTTCTCTGACCAGGTTTTAGATATATATTTTATTACATCTATAATATATATAAAATGCAACGTCTCTCTGTCTGTCTGTCTGTCTGTCTGTCCGTTAGTGCGCCTATCACTGAAAAACCACTTATCCGATTTACGTACTTTTTTTTTTAAAACACACATATGTTCTCTGGCCAGGTTATAGGCTATATTTTATTACGATAGGTAGCATAAGGAATGAGCAGTGACGATAATAGTGAATGAAGTCGGAAAAAAGTTTATCGCTAGCGCGTTTCCTTGCAATACACAGTCTAAACCATTAAATATGGAACAATATTATGTAGTAGAGAATATCTAGAATCTATAATATATATAAAATGCAATGTCTCTCTGTCTGTCTGTCTGTCCACTGGTGCGTTTATCACGCGAGAACCACTTATCCGATTTACGTCTTTTTTTAAATTCATACATATATTCTTTGGCCAGGTTATATAATAATAATAATAATCTATACCTATAATATAAACAAATTGCAACCTCTCTCTGTCTTTCTGTCTGTCCGTTAGTGCGTTTATCCCTCGAGAACCACTTATCCGATTTACGTGATTGTTTAAATTCGTACATATGTTCGCTGACCAGGTTTTAGATATATATTTTATTACATCTATAATATATATAAAAATGCAACGTCTCTCTGTCTGTCTGTCTGTCTGTCCGTTAGTGCGCCTATCACTGAAAAACCACTTATCCGATTTACGTACTTTTTTTTTTAAAACATACATATGTTCTCTGGCCAGGTTATAGGCTATATTTTATTACGATAGGTAGCATAAAGAATGAGCAGTGACGTAAAATAGTGAATGATGTCGCAAATAAGTTTGCTCTTAGCGCGTGCCTTTGCAATACACAGCCTAAACCATTAAATATGGAACAATATTATGTATCTGTATTTGTATAATCTATAATATATATAAAATGCAATGTCTCTCTGTCTGTCTATCTGTCCATTAGTGCGTTTATCACGCAGGAACCACTTATCAGATTTACCTGTCTTTTTTTAAATTCATGCATATATTCTTTGGCCAGGTGATATAATAATAAAAATAATCTATATCTATAATATATATAAAATGCAATGTTTGTCTGTCTGTCTGTCTGTCTGTCCGTTAATGCGCTTATCCCTCGAGAACCACTTATCCGATTTACGTGATTTTTTAAATTCATACATATGTTCTCTGACCAGGTTATAGGTATATATTTTATTACATCTATAATATATATAAAATGCAACGTATTCTGTCTGTCTGTCTGTCCGTTAGTGCGCTTATCACTGGAGAATCACTTATCCGATTTTCGTACTTTTTTTTTTTTAAACATACATATCTTCTCCGGCCAGGTTATAGGCTATATTTTATTACGATAGGTAGCATAAGGAATAAGCAGTGACGATAATAGTGAATTAAGTCGGAGAAAAGTTTGCCGCTAGCGCGTTCTCTTGCAATACACTCCCTAAAGCATTAAATATGGAACAATATCATGTAGTAAAGAATACAATATATATAAAATGCAACGTCTCTCTGTCTGTCTGTCTGTCCGTTAGTGCGCTTATCACTCGAGAACCACTTATCCGATTTACGTGTTTTTATAAATTTTATACATATGTTCTATATAATTCGGTATAAGCCTAGATAATGGGAGATAAGGTGAGATAATTGGAGATAAGGAAAAATAATGGGAGATAAGTCGAGATAAGCCTCGATAATGGGAGATAAGTATAAATAATGGGAGATAAGGAGAGATAATGGGAGATAAGCAGAGATAAGTATAAAAAATGGGAGTTATGGTGAGATAATGGGAGATAAGGAGAAATAATGGGAGATAAGGAGAAATAATGGGAGATAAGTCGAAATAAGCCTATATAATGGGAAATAAGGTGAGATAATGAGAGATAAGGAGAAATAATGGGAGATAAGGAGAAATAATGGGAGATGAGCAGAGATAATCCTAGATAATGGAAATTATGTAGAGATAATGGGAAATAAGGAGAAATATTGGGAGATAAGGAGAAATAATGGGAGATATTTTATTACGTTGTGTAACATAAGGAATAAGCAGTGACGATAGTAGTGAATCAAGTCCACGCGAGCGGAGCCGCGGGCCCAGCTAGTATATATATATATATATATATATATATATATATATATATATATATATATATATATATATATGTATATATATATAATAATAATAATTCTTTAGTCTTAATAGTCTGGTATTGGAATATTGCCCCTATTAATATTTCTTAAGTCGTTAACAAAGTTTAGAAATAACAAACTCCCAAAGAGCTATGATATATAGCTGATGTTGCTGTGTGTGTCCCTAATGTAAAGCCATTATAAAATAAACCTGTTTTTCATACTCAGATACGAGGAAAAATAGTATTTTCTTGTAAATTAAAAACGATAAGTGTCCACAGTTTTATATAATTGTTTTTTATTACATACCACTCTTTTGGTCTCTTAAACTTGATTAATTGGTCAAAAGAGAGGGACTTTAGCAACATCACTTTGAACTCATGATACATTTTGGATAGCTGCGAATACTAACAGTAGTAATATTTACACCCAAACTAGGACGAAAATAATATCCATAATATAAAAAGTGGAGATACAATATGTTGTTTGTAGTTAAAATAATAGTAAACTAATACATTAGGAACGGGAATCTAAGTCTTACACCAATGCCTACCAATTTTACGAGTGAAATCGTAAGATGAAAATCACCGGCCACGATTAGGAAATTCCATAGTGATGACATTAAAATGGCTTTTGATAAAGCTGTCACCTTATTCCAGCTAAGCATTCCAATGTAGAAAATAAAGTTAGACGGTGATGTTCACAGGGTCACGCATTATCTGCAAAAATATGAAGCAGAAAAAATATGAAACACTAAAATGCAGGAAAAAAATGAGCCTTCCATAACTCCTTTACGTTTGGTAGAAGCATTTTAAATGCGGCTACATCATAGGATGATAAAATACTATGAATCACTCTCAGAACTAATCAAAAAGTCTTTTAAAGAGCCAATACCGATTACTACTTATATTTACTACTTACACAATAAAGTATCGCAAAATCACTTCTCTCGAGCATGTTTTGGGAGGACCAAAGTATCATCTGTTTCATCTCACCATGAAAAGGAAAATAGATGGCAGTAAAGGCCTTAGTGTAAAGCACACGTCCTGGCTGAGAAATATCGCATTTGAAACGCTGAAATGGCTGATGATAGAGACACATTTCTCATATTAATAGCCAACTTTCGGGTTACCCAGGACGACATGTGAAGAAAAAGAAGAATACTGAATTGAAGGACGTCCTACTTTTAATCGCTTTAGGAGTTAAAGCATCAACCCATTATATGTTGTGGAGGATATTTTTAGACAATCAGCTCAAGCCTGGACTGATTTATCTTGTATTACAAACTACGCGGGATGTATTTCCCATAACACTAAGTTACCAATACCAGCAGTATTTGTTAGATGGGATGAGACAGTTGCGGTTGTTCATTAACATTCATTCACAAACTAAACCAAGATTAAACTAAAATATTTTTGTAGATGAGTGGACGAAATGGCAGTAGTAGGAAACTTTACTAGCTAGTCTATATCTCTGCAAAAATATAAAAAAATGTCATTATAATATACTTATGTCTAGCATAAATTTCCCAAATCTGAACAGATCGACGGTTTCTCCGAGTGAAAACTATTTGGTCTACCCCATAGAAAAATCTTGAGAGCTATAGCTTACCTTTGAGTTGCCAGAATGCCTTAGAAATTTTTACATAGCATTAGAATGACCTTAGATATTTAAATCACCTTCTTTTAGCGGAAGTTGATACTTACGAATGACAATATTTGATTCTTTAAATATTTTTGCGTAACTGAAAACTTTAATTCAAATTTCGGTTAAATGGGTGAACTGATTTTGGCTATTTTAGTTATGTCTTGCAAAAACAAACAAAAAACTCGGCTACAAGTATTTGATGCAACAATAAAAATATATTAATTAATAATAAGGGAAATTTCTTGAAGTGTACCATGATAATGGAGTAAATGAATTAAAATCAACCTTGCTCATTATTATATTGACTATAGGAATATATTAGAGTTTATTTTATTAGGCGTAAAAATATATTAGAATTACGAAACTTTCACGTGAACAGGCAGAAATGACTAGATTAAGCGTTTTGAGTTACTGCAGAACCCTGAAAATAATTACGTAAAATATAAAGCTCTAGCTCCGTCTAGTAAACTCAATTTCGAGATATTATTTATTAACGTGTTAATGTACACTAACTTGAAGTCCTTGGGAAAGGACGGACACGCGATGTGGTCATGGTCATGACTAATATAAATTAAAGGCACACGCAATGACGCGACGGCACGAGTTTTGGCCAAGAAAAAAAAACCGAATTAATTAGATTGTTCGAAGACTCTTAAAAATGATTTTTGTGTGATTCAGCATTTTTAGCTTGTATGTTAATTTAATATTTTTGTCGTTTTTAGAGTTCTTAAAAGGATTCAAAGCACTTTTTCTAAAGGATATTCTTGTAAAGTTTTCTGTACATATAGTATCGTGAGAAAAATAGTTACACATTTATTACATAGTTCAGATTGTGAATGGTGAAGAACATATTGTAAGATTGTGATAATTGACATTGGTCAGTGGTAAATATAACTTGAAGACGTGAAAAGATCAAATGCGAAATTTTGCACGTTCTCGCTAGAAATTCTCTTGGTGATAAAGAAATAAAATCTAATAGACGGACTGTGAAACAATACAATGAAAAAATTTAAATTACCGAAACTAGGCACGACAAACCAAAGGGAAAATCGAAAGTTCCGAAGGATAAAAAACAGTGTATGGGACAAAAAAAATGTTGCATTGAAAATTAAAACTCAGCAAATCAATAGTGGAAAGAGTTAAAAAAATATATAAAAATAAAAAAATTTAAAACGTAATGCTAATCCAAAAAAAAACATTACTATGCTACAGCTTTAAAAATAACTGTATATTCCCTTAATGGCCAGATCTGACATGTATTCAATAATGGTTGATATTTCAAATACCATTTTAGTACTCTGATAGGACCATAGTTTTATAAAATAGTGACTAAGGAGAATGTTCCAGATAGTATAAATGAGCTGCTGGAAAAAAGTTTTGATCCGAAGGAATCGTGACTTTAACATTATTAAACGTTAGCAGAAATAATTAATATAATTTCTTAGAAAGCATACTCAAGAAGTTCTGTTTTGGCTAGATTTAGCAACGGCTTATTATTCCAAAATCACAATATATTAACTAGAAAACCATAATTTCCTTACGCCGTAAAAAATCTGACCTGCCTAACACACCAGCCTTCTTTCATCGTTACTTCGAAGAAATACTGGAAAAAGCATTGGACGTTGAGAAAATGAGTAAAAAGTTAAATGGCCGACCAATAAATAACATGCGATATGCAGGCGATACAGTTGTTCTAGCTTCTAGTCTTAGTGATCTTTATATCTTCAATAACTAACCATTTGAGGTACTATAAATGAAGAGTAGTAGTAGTAATAGGCGTAGTAGTAGTAGTAGTAGTAGTAGTAGTAGTAGTAGTAGTAGTAGTAGTAGTAGTAGTAGTAGTAGTACTAGTAGTAGTTGTAGAAGTAGTAGTAGCGTAGGCCGAAGGCACTATTCGTGTCTAAAATACTCGAAAAAGTGGTTGCAATGAACTTATAATCAACTATATAGATCAGCAATACAGAAAACTAAAATAATTTTCATAGTCATGAACAAAAATATTATTGTTATATTGAGTCGTAAGTCGGAGTGGACCATTTTGTAGAAAAATTAGTTTTCTTAGGCCGAAGCTTCGATGGTATAGTTGGTTTTAGAAATCAGATATAATCTTGGTGTAGTTACATATATTGCCATCCATAGTGGTGGTCTATAAAAATTACAATATATTAACATAACTTTAACATTTTGTTCCGCGAATTTGAATAAAAGTTATAAAAACAGAAACATTTACAAAGTATGCTTTTAAACAAGCACATAGCTTCAGGTCCTATAAGTGTGGTAAATTTAAAATAGGCCTTTCATTCCGTTTGAAAGTTATATTGTTAACAGTCTTACAAACCGAAAGAAATGTTTCTTGAAATGTAGGCAGCCTGAAATGCAAAGAAATACATGACGCTTGGAGGATAATTTTTTCTCAAATATAATAATTCCCATCAGCAATGGAAATAAAATATCGTCTCAATCTTTAAAATACCTAATACTCGGGAAAAGAACCCTTCAGGATTTTGTCAGTTTGTTAGGATATGAAGTAACCTTCTGTAAGATCTAAACTTAATAAAAGCTCCAAATAAAATGTATTCTCTCAGATTTATATTACACATTTTTCAAAATTTCATTAAATAAAAATATATTAATTAAAGATATAAATTAAACCGGTAACCCTCGACGGTTGCAAAACTTATCAATACCACCGAAATTCAACTGAAGTGTGTAATGAGAGTCAGCCGAAGGCGCTGATCGGCCTTTTGAAGCCGGTCGATATCTCCTTTTTGTCTGTAATTTACCGGCGAAGATAGATTGCTTCACCATTGAGCGACCGTTAATCTTGTTGTACATTGTACAACCGCAAATACGACACCAGATTACTCGTAATGTCCTTTGGTACATAAAGTTTAGGTTTATATACTAACTGTAATGATATATTACCCGAAACAATTTAATTAACTTGGTTTTAAAATAAAGCTCATTCTATATACCCGGTTAAGACATAAAAGAACCATAAAATGCTCAGCAGAGAAAAATAATACTTAATAATTTAATATTAAAATATTTCGTTTTATCAATATAAAATTGATTATTAGTGTTCCGTATGGAACACATATAAGACCACTTCGGTGTCTATCTGTCCGTCTGTCTGTCTGTCCGTCTGTCACACCCGATTTTCTACGATACTATTTGACATAGAAAGTTAAAATTTGGCATTAATATAGGAACTAATGACTTCATCGGAACCGTGTAGTTTTGATAGTTAAATTTTGACTTAAGGGGTTAGTTTGGAGGATGAAATTGGAAGTGAAAAAAAAAAAAAATTCCGGGTCATCGAGTGGGGTGTCAAATGACACGAGTTCAAATATATATATATATATATATATATATATATATATATATACATATATATATATATATATATATATATATATATATATATATATATATATATATATATATATATATATATATATATATATATATATATATATATATATATATATATATATATATATATATATATATATATATATATATATATATATATATATATATATATATATATATATATATATATATATATATATATATATATATATATATATATATATATATATATATATATATATATATATATATATATGTACATATATATTTATATATATATATATATATATATATATATATATATATATATATAAATATATTTACTTGCGCATAGTTTTCTTTGTATTATTTTTAAAAAATTGCGAAAAATCGCTATGCTCCCCTTATCTCGATAAGTACTAATTAAAAAATTTTGAAAAAATTCTGGAATGTTCTCCACAGGATGTAGATTGAACAAAAATTACCATGAGGGCATTACCTTGCTTGTGAAACACGAATTCAAAAATATATATAATGTAATACTTGCGTACACTTTTCTTTGTATTATTTTTAGAAAATGCCAAAAATCGCTGTCCCCCCTTATCTCGAAAAGTACTGATCAAAAAATTTTTTAAAAACTCTGAAATATTCTCCACAGGATAATAATTGATCCGGTATAAAAAAAAACCCAAAAATTGTAAGGTTATCAGATTTTATCATTTAGGGTGTATTTTGTGAATTTTTTTTGTCTGTGATTACTTTAGGTGATGTCTTTATTAATGTATTTAATTTTATTTATTTTTTTTGTTATTTATTGATTCCACTTTGTAACTAAGTATCTATGCAATTTATAACAAATGGTAAAATTTAAATTAAAGCCTAAAACCGATCGTAGATGCATTTAAAACTTAAGAAATTATAGTATACAATATATCCCGTATACGTGAAAAAACCTGATATTTATTAAATCTTCTTCTTTCTCTAACTTAGGCTTATCGCCTGTTTAATATCATCCACCTGCCCGCCACGATTCCGCCACACTCAGACAATCACACCACCTCTTTCGAGGGCGGCCTACATTCCTATGTCCTAGTGGTGACCTGTCATGAGCAATTCTCACTATTCTTCCGTCTTTCATCCTACCAATGTGTTTATTCCAGTCCCTTCGCCGTCTCATCACCCAATCGTTGATATCATCTACTCCACACATGTTTCTTATATCTTCATTTCCCTCCCCATCCAAAAGGGTCTTTCCAGCTATCCTACGAAGTACCTTCATTTCTGTTGATTCCAGTAGTCTCTTGGTTTTCGATATTTCTGGTCTGGTCTCCGCAGTATATTCATAACATGTCTTATAGCTGTTTTGTAAATTCTCGATTTGGCTTCGATTCAGATATTTTTATTACCCCATATTGTATTGTTTAGGCACCCTGCTATTTTTGCGGCTCCCGTTGTTTGTTCCCTTACCTCCGCTTCAACATCACCGTAAGCAGATATTTCTATGCCTAGATATTTAAACTTCATTTTTTGTTTAATAGCTTCTCAGTCCACCTCAACTTTACATCTTAAGGGTATCTTTTGACGTTATACATTTTGTCTTGGAGGCAGATATTACCGTATTAAAGGGTTTAGCTGTGCAATTAAATTAGTGTAGGAGTCGCTGTAGGGCGTTCTCATTTTCCGCAAATAGTATTGCGTCGTCGGCATAACATAAAGTGTTAATCTTATTATCTCTCGTTTTATATCCCCTTATGGCCTGCACTTTTCTTATTATTTCGTCCATGATGATGTTGAAGAGAATGGGGCTTAATGAGTCTCTCTGTCGAACACCGTCCCCATCTGGCATCGGTTCAGTAAGTTCTCCGCTTATTTTTGCTTGAATTTGGTTTGCTGAGTATACCCTATTATATACTTAATCATATTATATGGGATTTGCCTGTTGTAGAGGAGATATATAACATCCTTCTATTGGACACAGTCAAAAGCCTTTTGCAGGTCAATAAAACATATATAGACGGGCTTGTTGTATTCAATAGACTTCTCCAATATTTGTTTGAGGACAAAAACGGCGTCTGTACAGGATCTGCCTGACCTAAGGAGGTAAGACTATTAATTTTGTTCGTTATGATCTTTGTTACGAATTTTAGTGTGGTGCTCAACAGATTTATTCCTTTATAATTCGAACGTATTTTCTTATCTGCAATTTTAAACATAACAATGGTCATACTCATCCGCCAATCATTTGGGATTCTATGGCTACATAAGTTTTTCTAAATTAAATTTGTCAATTGTTGCACTAAACTTTCTCCTCCATATTTCAAAAGTTCATTCGCGATACCACCTTGTCCAGGACTTTTCCTATTCTTTCACTTCTGTAGTGCCTGCTGGATGTTTATTAAATGAGAGGAAAATAAACAAATGATATGGAGACACGTAAAGAACAATATACACTTATATATATATATATATATATATATATATATATATATATATATATATATATATATATATATATATACATATACTACATAAAATTTAATATGAAATCTCAACTATAATAAAAATTGCCAACGACCAATCCAAAGCTGGCATGGCAACTTAGGAGCTGGTGGTTCAATTAGGTTAAAGCTTGAAATGGAAAGTGTTGTTATATCATTCTCAATTAGGTTCTCTAACTTACCTTATTTAAAATATAAAAACTATAATTACACAAAAATTGGCTACTTAGTCTTTATTTTGCGCAAGTAGATTCAAAATTTATGGGAACATTCTACTTCACTAAATGAAACATTTTGAGCTAATATTTAACTGCAACTTTGAGTTCATAAGACATGTTGGTGTATGAATAATGATAACAAAAAAATTATCATAATTATAAATAGATATATTGTAACGAAGTTACGTAATCTTTCTGGGGCAATATGCGTGTTGAATCTATCTGTCATATTAGATGTCAGAAAAAGCTCATTCTTGCCTTAGTAAACAAATATGAACTTTTAGGACCTAATCCAACTAATCAGTATTTCACCGGAAAAGCGGAAAACCAGTTTTTTTCAATTTCCCAGCCGTGCTCCGGTCCAGTACCGTGGTTCGCGGCGAGCCGTTGTTCATAATACGCTGATACTGCCGGATAAATCGATTGCAGCATCTGGCGGGCCACACCGTGGCTCTAAAATACGTAAGCTTGATTCGGCAGAAGCAGTTGAGGACCGACCGACCATCCAGTTGAAGTAGATCAACCACCCGAGAGGTGAGAAGCAAAGTAGCCCAGCCCGTCACTGTCTCGTCCGCATTTAGGGGTATAATGCGCACCAGTGAAACCAGTATGCACCTTTCTGCGAATCAACACCTACACTTACACTGGTAGGAAGGACGCACTGTCTACGTACCCATTTCCTCCAACAGCTCGTCTCTGTCTGACGCATATCTAGCGATATACTGCAAACCAGGTCGACCAGTGTAATTCTTCTTGTGGTGTATAGGCTGGTCCAAATTGGACACTTTTAAAGGTAAACTCCTTTATCTAAAGGAGATAGATGGAAACTCATGTTGGTGTTTGAGGTTCAATTTTTATGATAAACTCAATGATGAAAAACCGCATATCGATATCTAGTACCGTTTCAGATATACAGGGTGTTTTTCAAAAATCTGCATTTTGGAAAAATGTTTGTAATTCTTTACCTATTGAAAATTTTTGATTTCTGTAAAAAACATTCTCAAAACACTTTTCTCGTGGATTTCAACAGTGTAACTTACATTTTTTTACAACTAATATTTTAATAGTTATTAACCCAAAAACATATTTTTTAAATGGAATACCCTGTATATTTTCCCTTATTGGAATAGAGCTTTAAATTTCCATTCTAAAAATATAGCACACTTTATATTTTGCTTAAATCTACTTCAAAATATAAAGGCTTACAATTTTTACCCGAGTTTTAAATGCACATTTTGTGAAGTAGGCAAATAAATCACAATGAATTTTGAAAATTACGAAAAATGGGATATGATAGTGTGTTTCATATAAACCGGAGAAAATTCGGAAGCGGCAAGTAATTTGTACCACGACCGGTATTCAGAGATGTGTCAATCCTTCAAGAATATATTCGCTCGATTGCGACATAACCTAGTTAATAGTGGCCAGTTTGAAAAGAAACGACTCAAAAATTATGCATCAAACAGGGATAAGGAGGTAGAAGAAATAGTGGTTTTAGGAACTATTAGAAATAATCCCAACACTTTAACCCGACAGTTAAAAGAGTTGACTGGACTACTAAGAACTAACGTAAGTCGTACTTTGAAGAAGCACAAATTCAGGCCATATAAGACAAGAAAAGTTCATCACCTTAGAGACGGAGATTTTCAACGGCGTATGGATTTTTGCCAATGGTTTCTAGAGAATTGTAACCATGTTCCAAATTTTTCATTAAATTGCATTTGGACAGACGAAGCTTATGTAAGCAAAGCAGGTATTTTTAACCGTTACAATTCTTATACGTGGGCACAAAAAAAATCCTCATTTAGTTGTGGAGCAGAGAAATCAAGGCAGATTTGGATTCAATGTGTGGGCAGGAATTTTTAGAGGCAGAGTTATAGGTCCATTTATTTACGAATGAACACTCACCTCTCAGAGATATTTAGAAATTTTAAGGCGGCAAATAGAACCTTTTGTTGATGAACTGCCATTAATGGACCCTAGAAAATATATTTTTTCAACACGACGGGGCACATAACGCTGCAGTTATCAGATATTTTTTATCGGCCAATTTCGACATTAACTGGATAGCCAACCAAGGTCCGAACCGTTGGCCGGCAAGATCACGAGATTTAACACCCATGGACTCCTATCTCTGGAAAAGATTGAAAGACCTGATTTTTAAATTGCCGACAAAAACCAGTTAGAAGTCGCAGTGATACAAAGTTTTGCAGCTCTCACTCCTCTTGAACTAATCAACTCGGTAAGAAGTGTACAGAAAAGGTGCCGCCTATGTGTTTTGTTTTAGTTTGCTCTACTCTGAATAAATTGTTTTATTGTTGCTTTGTTTTATTTTCTACATAGTTTAAAGTACTATAACATTTAGTAAATTTCATTGTAGTTATGACTCTTATAGTTACTTCTAGGAATTTTTTTTTAAGATTTGACTGATATCGGTAAACAATTGATATTGCCGCTCCGTCCCAAGCCTACTGCACAAAATGTGCATTTAAAACTTGCGTAAAAACTGAAAACTTTCATATTTTGAAGTGGATTTAAGCAAAATATAAAGTGTGCTATATTTTTAGAATGGTAATTTAAGGCTCTATTCGGATATACAGGGTATTCAATTTAAAAAATTATTTTTACGTTAATAACTATTAAAATATTAGTTGTAAAAAAAATGTAACTTATACTGTTCAAATCCCCGTAAAAAAGTGCTTTGAGAATGTTTTTACAGAAATCAAAAATTTTCAATAGGAAAAGAATTACAAATATCTGTATATCTGAAACGGTTCTAGATATCGATATGCGGTTTTCACCATTAAGTTTATCATAAAAATTGAGCCGCAGACACCGACATTAGTTTTCATTTATCTCCTTTAGATAAAGGGGTTTACCTTTAAAAGTATCCAATTTGGACCACTCTGTACACACATATAGAAGTGTACTAACAGTACAGTACTAAAAGTTCAGACCGACATACCTACAAGCGTTTTGAGTATCGAACATAAATAGCTGCGTACGCGCACCGTGAACTTACATAACCGTGATAACAGCGTTGGGTCGGAGAAGAACCAACACCAATTTACTTTCAGTCCAGAGGAGCTTTCCACAGAGTTATGATGAGTGCGAACTACCATCACCGCTACCTAGTGAAAAATGTACTAGTAGTCACCACTCCGAAATAAACCTCTACTCACCGGAATCAATGGACCCACCATGATCCGCTTTCCTGTTTACCAAAAAATAATATTTTAGATGGTTTTTGCTGCATATTTTTTTTGTAAAACAAATGAAAAAAAACAGTTTTAAGAAAAAATGTTGAAAAAAACTAGGGCTTGCCGATGCCGTTTTACAAAGGTATGTTGATGGAATAAAATACGTCAGTAAACTTCTTGACATGCCCTATATTATTCTACATTAAAAAAAAAATATGTATCCAAGAATTTTCCATAAATCGGAGTCGGGCGTCTAAAAATGATCACCCTGTACGGGTAAGGCCCGACCACTAGTCCAAATGTTGCGGAACATAGAATGACTTGCGCTGCAAGTCCCACTAAGACATGACATTTCTATGCAACCGTGAGGAATGTCTGGCGCCGTTTGAAATAGGGTACCGACCAAGGTAAGGCATTCTGATTTATTCGATCACGGCTGCAACTTGTCGCCCACCGTTCACGCCTGTCGTGATCAATGTTTGTTATTTTATTATTTACCATCTCCTCGATGACGTCACCGAACCTTACTATCCATCCTTCATTTTCATTTGGTTGTACCTTCGTTAAAACGTTTATTTTCTTTTTTCCCCATCTCTTGTGCTTTTCAGGGCGTATCCAAAATAGTTCACCAGCTAGTAGCTGACATGCTGGTTTACCATTTCTCCACTGTAACAGGTTACCCGAGACTCCGGTTTGTTCTTCATCACGTGAATCTACAGTGTGGCACACCAGATTTAACCATTGGATAACTCGTCCGAAAGTCTACTGACCATGAGATAACCGACGCCTCCGCGAGCCAAAGCGACAAATGCGGCTACAACATACATCAATACACGATTACTTACTGCACTTCTCTAAAATGTCTACTTGACTTGTTATTTTTTTTTTTTTTTCAAGTAACAGCCACAACAATTCAAAGCAAATACATGCCTGTTGGCTAAATGGTATTTCAAGTTGTTATTAAAGTGTGTAATTACAACACAGAACATTTGGTTCTTCAATCTGTGCATTAAAAATGCTGTAGTACCACGTTATATAAAACTTCAGACTAAAAACACTAGTGTTGCAGCCTCGAAAGCCGCCAACATAGGAAATAAAAAATGAATTATTGAAGAAAGAAGGATCCAGTACAGCAAACGAGATATCTATCATGTTTATGTTAAGGTAATCCATTCTGAATTAACGTTTCGATTACACTCATTAGAATTTTTTGATCTAGATCGAAAAACGAGGGATAAAATCAGAACTATAATAAATAAAAAATACATTAATCAAAAAAGAAAACTTGATTCTCTTATAAGGGAAAAAAAACAAACATCAACCACAGCCTACCACAAAAAAAGTGTTTTCAGATCATAAATTCTTTGACAGATTTATAAATTTATCAGCAACAAATTTTTCCAATCAAGAAACAGCCCTCTTAAACAAAGGTTTTAAACATAATATAAATAATAAATTTGATTTAAAAGAATCTGAAATCTTGGCTGTAGAAACAGAAATAGCTTTAATAAATGTACCATTCAACACGCCAAAAAAATACATTTGCGCAGATATTATAAAAAAGGAATTTCTTAGCAACAAACCAAATTTAGATAATGAAATAAAAATAGCTAGAGCAATACAAAACAAGGCTAAAGATAATAATATCATTTTCACAAAAGCAGATAAGGGTAACACAATAGTCGCTATAGATCAACAACAATATATAGACAAAACATTAGAATTTATTAAGAAAGGAAATTTCAAAATATTACTTAAAGATCCGACAGAAAAATTCAAGAAAGATATTAGAACAGCGTTAGGTAAAGCTTCTAGCATCATATCAGACCAAATCTCAAAATTAACAGTCATGAATCATCAGCCCCCTCTACTTTATTCATTAGTCAAATTACATAAAGAAAATCATCCTATTAGACCTGTAGCCTCCTACATATCGGCCCCAGCTTACAAACTCTCAAAATTTCTCATAGATATCATTAAAACGAACATTAACTTCACCCCAACTTACACAATAAAAAATTCGTTAGAATTAACGGAAAAAATTTCCAACGTCTTTCTACCAGATAATTCAAAACTAGTATCATTTAACGTCCAAAACCTTTTCCCTAGCATACCCCCGGATGAAACAGTAAAAATCATTAAAACATTTCTAATCAAAAATAAAGTTAGTATCGTTATACAACAAGACATACTAAATTTATTAAACACTTTAATAATACGTTTTATAATAGTTCTGATAATGGGTAGTCCACTTAGCCCGCTTTTAGTAGAAATATTTATGGATAACCTAGAAAAACCAATACATCGACAAGAATTTAGCAAATCATTTTTGTATTGGTACATATGTAGACGACATCTTTGCTTGTTTTAATGGTACAGAGCGTCAACTTGACAATGTTTTTAACTATATAAACTCAATACATAAAAATATTAAATTCACTATGGAATTAGAAGTCGACAATAAAATTAATTTTCTTGACTTAACGATAACCAGACATTACAACAAACACAAATTCTCTATTTTTCACAAACCCTCACATACAGATACTACAATAAACATAAAATCAGCTCACCCCCCTACAACACAAATTGGCAGCTTACCATAGTACGAGTATGTTGCATAGACTTGTAAGTGTCCCCTTATCTGTAGATGATTTTAATAAAGAATTAAATCTAATAAAACAAATTGCTGTTAACAACGGATATTCTCCTGACACCATAGACTCAATTCTAAACAAAAAATTAAAAAATAAAGCTATTTCTTTAGTATATCCCAAGAAAGAAAACACAGGGAAAAAATTTAATGTTTTAACCTATTTTGGTAACACGTCAGAGAAAATTAAAAACCACTTAAACAAATATAATATCAACATAGCTTTTAGAACAAATAGTTAGGAAAATTCGCAACGCAAACGCAAAGGAAAAACAAAATAGATCAAAAAAAATCTGGAGTGTATAAGTTAAATTGTGGTTCTTGTCATAAAAGTTACATAGGTCAGACAGGTCGCTCATTCGAAACTCGGATTTTAGAACATAAAAGAAGCTATTTAAAAAACAAAACTGACTCAGCGTACAGTAATCATTTAACAGAATCAAATTATCTTTTTGACGATAAATTTAAAATTCTACACATACAAAACAAAGGCGTAAAATTAAACCTATTAGAAAATTTAGAAATAAATAGAATTAAAAATTCAGACATCATCTTAAACGAACAAAAAGATACCTGTCTGGCCCATGGTAACTCTCCTTTACTCAATTTATACAATTAATATTTAGAATGGACTTCCCAGCAATATTCATTAGCATATAGTATTAATTTTATTACTTATCTACCTTAGGGTATTTATATAAATGTAACAACACTAATACTCAAATATCATTTTGTATCAGAAGAAGCTATAGTATAGCGAAACGCGTCATACAGTTTCAGTGAAACTAAATAAAGTGAAAATTTGAAAATATTAGTCTTTCATTACATTCGACTTGTTATAATAAAAAACTTAATTCTATTAAAAATATCTCCAATTAATTAAAAAAAACCGGTCAAGTGCAAGTTGAACTTGCACAATTAGTGTTCCGTACGTTGATTGTTTTTGAAATAAAAAGTTTTGTTAGGGTGGTATAAAATGATTAGTGACTTCACAAAACACACCCCAAATGAGTTTTCAGCAAAGTTTGTTTCCAATCTTCACTGAAAACTGGTGACCTTGAAATATTGTTTTTTAAATTATTAAAGGTAATGATAATTTTCGTTCAATCTATACCCCGTGGAGAATATTCCAGGGTTTTTTCAAAATTTTTTGATCAGTACTTTTCGAGATAAGGTAGGGGACAGCGATTTTTCACGATTTTTTAAAAGTAATACGAAGAAAAGTGTGCGCAAGTATTACATTATATATATATTTTTTACTCGTGTTTTCACAAGCTTTAATTTGACACCACACTCGATGACCTAGTAAAAAAAATTTTTTTTCACTTCCGATTTCACCCCTCCAAACGAATCCCTTAAGTCAAAATTTATGTTACGGTGATATAAAATGATCAGTGACTTCACAAAACACACCCCAAATAAGTTTTCAACAAAGTTTATTCCAATCTTTACTAAAAATTGATGACCTTGAAATTTCTGTTTTTTTTATATAACAGATAAATTATTACAGGTAATGCACTCGTGATAATTTTCGTTCAATCTACACCCCGTGGAGAATATTCCAGAATTTTTTCAAAATTTTTTGATAAGTACTTTCCGAGATAAGGCGGGTGGACAGCGATTTTTCGCGATTTTTTAAAAATAATACAAAGAAAAGTGAGCGCAAGTATTACATTATATATATATTTTTTACTCGTGTTTTCACAAGCTTTCATTTGACACCACACTCGATTACCTAGTAAAATTTTTTTTTTTTTTCATTTCCGATTTCACCCCCCAAAACTAACCCCTTAAGTCAAAATTTAATTTTCAAAACTACATGGCTCTGATGAGGCCATCAATTCCTATATTGCTATCAAATTTCAACTTTCTATGACAAGTAGTTTCGGAGAAAATCGGGTGTGACAGATGGACAGACAGACGGACAGACACCGAAGTGATCTTATAAGTGTTCCGTACGGAACACTAAAAACAACTGCTAATGCTCGCTTATAGATTTTAAAATTTTTTAGATTTTAATGTTAGTTCACTCCTGTTCTCTTCAAATATACTTAGACTTTGTAGATTCTAACAAGGCCTTGAACTCAATTATGCATTATGATATTGCCGTGCCTTGATTTATTGAGACCTCGAATTACGGTTGATGACTTGACCTTTTTCTATAAGTGCTTAATAAGCTTAATTCTTTCCAGAGATGCTAGGACTACACATCGCGCTAAACACACACACACCGCTATGAGATTCCGCTTATCATTACTTGTACCACTTTATTACAATATATGCAGGATCTCATTTGTTTGAAATTCTTTGCCCAATAGCTCCGAAGACAATTTGTAGCTATTCGAGTCCAACATGAATGTTTTTTTCGCACACTCGTCGCTTCTGTAGCGTTGCGTGCAGCACATATGCAAATAATAACCAAAAATTATATAAATTAAACAGTTCAGAGTAAATAGAATAAAATTTTACTGGGATGATTTATGAACGAGTAGTTGAAAGAGGAGACTCCCTATGAAAAACTATTTTCCCATTAGCTAAAACTGTATCTACAGCTCATTATGTTTTACTAAAATAATTCAAACTCATACATTATTTATTACTTTATTCTAAACTATACTATATAATTTCCGTTTAAAAATCGAATTGTTTGACTTTATTTAAGCCATTAGAAAACTACAAAATAAAGCAATTACACGTATTCTTCGGAACCAAATACAAATTTATGCAAACTAAAAGGCTATTTGATGATTAGTAATTTATCAATTATTAAAATTAGCATTATAATTGACTTAATATTAATGGGTAATAAAGTTAAAATGAAATTGACATAAATGGAAAATTTACATGACCACTGTACGAGACATAGCTGGTTAAAAGTTAAACATAGTAATTTAAGAAAAAAAGAAAACCAGCTAAGTACCAATCGGACTTGCAAAATTAGTGTTCGGTACCATGATTGCTGAAGTATTTTATTAAGTCCAGTCATACATTCATCTTCCATATAGGAATTACCAAATACACAAAAAAGGGACATCTTTGTAGTAAAAGTTTAAAACAAAGATTTACTTCCTTAATATTTGTATAATTATATACAAATAAAATAAAATTATTTGGTCTCAGCAATGTACTGATAAGAATATGAGTATATTACTGATTTTACTGAATACGGACTGATATCTTGTAGCCCTTAGTCCCGGTTAAATTCACCACTTTCCGCTAAAAATTTTTTACCATATTGTCTAGTAAAATAGTCTTTTTTTTGTACCAGATAAATCATCAAACGTAATGCATTCGTGAAAATTTTTGCTCAATCTACACTTTATGGATTTTTTGAACAGTACTTTTAGAAATAGGGTGGGGGTAACGATTTTTGGTCATTTTTTAAAAATAATATAAAGTATTGCATCATATTTATTTTTGAACTCCTTTTTTCAAACGCTTTTATTTGACAGCCCACTCGATAATGCAATTTATTTTCAATTCAGATTTCATCCCTCAAAATAACCCCTTAAGTCAAAATTTAACTTTCAAAATTACACGACTCTAATTGGGCCATCAATTTCTATGTTTGTGCCAAATTTTAACCTTCTACCAAATAGGTTCGGAGGAAATCGGGTGTGACAGAGAGACAGACACCGAGGTGATCCCACAAGTGTTCCGTATGGAACACTAAAACCTTATGGATGAGAAATTTGTCAAATTACCATGTTGACTAAAAAAATATTAGTCATATTAAAGTATTAAAAAAATCTATTTCCTGTAAAACTAGTAGCTGTTTTGTTTGATTCGATTATTTTTTCTGATAAATATTATAACAATATTTTATTTTTCAGTTATTGTTCTTGTTGTCTTGTTATGTTTGTATCCTTTATAATGACAATACAAATTTATCGGAAATACATAAACGCTTGCTTTAAGTTTTATCTGATTGTGAGCAAACGTCCAAAATTAGTTAAATTAATAACCAGTTTGCACTTCTTATATTGCAAATAATTTCGTATTGAATTACAATGTGTGTTTAGGAGTGGAGTTATTTCATTTGTAATACCTATTTGAAATTAAATTGCTTATCTATCAGTGGATGAGGAAAATGCGTTTAATCACGCAATATTAGGTGTAACAAGTAATTATCATAACATGTAAACACCTTGATATAGCTATCTAAATGGTAGTTAGGTGCAATTAGTTAAATCACTTTATTATAGATAGTGTACTAATTCAAAACCATTATACTATTCAGACAAGACCAGAACAAGAAAATATAGGTTTTTTTTTATTGAAAGAAAATTTAGTTTTTGATTTAAAATTAGATAATTTTTTAGCTTTTTAAACAATAACCCGAAATAAAACATTATTCTCAAATATAAACAAATTTATAAAATTTTGAATTTTAAAATGGTACTATTGAACTATGCATAGTTAAAAAAAGATGAGAGTTTTATGTAAATAATTTGTTTAAACCTAAAAAGTTAATAAATAAACATTTTGTATGAGATTATCAGAAAATTAATATTAATTAAAAGTAAAAAACAGGTCGAAATTTATCAACCAATACATAACGCCCGACATACGTTGTAACACCAGAAGACCTCAGAACTTAAGAATGTGTTAGTATAGAGACAAATTTCCTAAAGTTGCATAATACGAAGTGAAGTCTACTTATTTACTTTATATCAAAGTATTTGTAGTTCTTTGAAGTGAGCTAAAAATAACACTGAACAACAATAAATAATACTGAGATAAAATTCTTACAATTTTTGGTAGTACTTGACCTAAGTTCCCAAAAATGAAAAAAAGACATTTAATTCAAAATGCTATTTGCCTTATTTTTAATTCAAAATAAGCTATCACTTTTGCGCTCCACATTTGTTATTTTAGATGACATAGATAGTTAATAAATTGGTTTAAACGGTCTTACTATATTGCTTCAATCCCTTAAACTGACACTGATTGTAATTTTAATAGCACAATCTGCATTATTTTCTCGATAAACCAACCATTTCATAAATTGCATAAATGTCTTTTCAATATGAAAATCATTACTATGTTCAGTATTTTATTGATTGCAGTCCTAACCAATTTGGAATTTCAAAGTACTTCAAGGATTTTTTGGCTTCTAATTTTTGATGTGAAAACTTTCCAGTGATGAGATAATAATAAAAAGTCCAGCATTTATGATGAATGCCTTAGAAAAACAGGCTTTGTTTACTCAGAACTCGTAATTCTGATCTGACCGTACCAGTTTGCAGTAATTTTTGCATGAAATATCTTCAGAGATTTTTACTCTTCAAAATCAGAACACTGTATTTCCTACTATATACGAGGCTGGTTTGAAAAGTCCGTGCAAAGTCCGAGAGATGGCACCACCGGCACGTATCGAGGTCATGTTTAGTTAGTAGCATCTCTTGAATGAACGCACACCAAGTTTTCAGCCATATTGGTCTATTTCTTTGTGTTTGGTATTCGTGTGAATCAAGGAAGTCGAGTGATTTTCAAGAAATGGACGAAAAAGAATTTCGTGTGGTGATTAAACATTACTTTATGAAAGGCAAAACGCCTCAGGAGACTAAAGAAAAGCTTGATAAACATTATGGTGACTCTGTACCTTCGATTAAACAGTTTATAAGTGGTTTCAAAATTTTCGGACTGCCCATATGGGCACAAGTGACGCTGAACGTTCTGGACGGCCTGTGGAGGTTACGACTCCAGAAATCATTGATCAAATCCATGATATGGTGATGGATGACAGAAGAGTTAAGGTGCGTGAGATTGCTAGTGCTGTGGGCATCTCGACTGAACGGGTACATAATATTTTGCATAAACATTTGGACATGAGAAAGCTATCCGCAAGATGGGTGCCGCGATTGCTCACGCTTGACCAAAAACGGAATCGTGTGAAGTGTTGCAAGGATGCTTTGCAGCAGTTCCAGAAGAATCCGGAGGACTTTAAGCGTCGTTTCGTCACTGTGGATGAAACATGGATACATTACTGTACTCCTGAGACCAAACAACAATCTAAACAATGGGTTACCAAGGGGGAATCTGCACCAAAAAAGGCGAAGACCGTTCCTTCTGCCGGAAAGGTTATGGCGACTGTCTTTTGGATTCGCAAGGGATAATCCTCATCGACTATCTGGAAAAGGGTAAAAACTATTACAGGTGAATATTATTCATCGTTATTGGACCGTTTGAAAACCGAGCTGCAAAAAAAACGCCCGCGATTGGCCCACAAGAAAGTCCTTTTCCATCACGACAACGCACCAGCACACACCTCAGCAGTTGTGGTCGCAAAATTAATGGAAATAGGATTCCAACTCTTTCCACATCCCCCCTATTCTCCAGACTTGGCTCCCTCGGACTACTATTTGTTCCCCAATTTGAAGAAATGGCTGGCGGGACAAAGATTTTATTCAAACAAGGAGGTGATTGCAGACACTAATGGATATTTTGCAGACTTGGACAAATCCTATTATTCGGAAGGGATCAACAAACTAGAACATCGTTGGACGAAGTGTATAAGCCTAAAAGGAGACTATGTCGAAAAATAAAAAAGGTTTACCCCAAACACATAAGTAGTTTTTATTTTTGCACGGACTTTTCAAACCAGCCTCGTATATATATATATATATATATATATATATATATATATATATATATATATATATATATATATATATATATATATATATATATACATATATATATATATATATATATATATATATATATATATATATATATATATATATATATATATATATATATATATATATATATATACTACTCTCATAGTATAACCGTAAGTGAAACATCGGAAAGCGACTCCAAGTTATTCCAAAATAACACGGTCTAATCCAAAGAACAACAATTTAGCATCTAAGTTGCTAAGCTTGTTAATTTTTGTGAAATTGACTGAAATTTTTCTCGATAACCATAAGTTTTCAAGTTAGGTTCATTATATGTAGAAAATTTTAAACGTTTGTCACAACATGGGCATGCCCTAGGTCGTTCCCACCTACGCTTTTTCCCTGTAATTGAAAAGCATTGTCAGGGTATTATCAATGATAGCAGGCTATTGTTGATCATTTATGAGATATATCCGCATGTGTTCTTGTAAGTAAAAGGTAGAAGGCTCAGAACTTTTGTTAGAAATAATATTTAAAGAAAATATTTTCATTTAAATTCTTGATTTAAAAAACCTGCCAAGTGCAGACCAGGTCTAAAATAATTAATGACTTCACAAACCACACCCTTAATGAGTTTTCAACAACGTGTGTTGAAAACTGATGACTTTTAAAAATTTGTTTTTTTTATATACCAGATAAATTATTACAGGTAGCGCACTCATAATAATTCCCATTCAATCTATACTTCACGAAGAATATTCCAGAATTTTTTCGATCAGTACTTTTCGAGATAAGGGAGATGAACATCGATTTTTGGCAAATTTTTTAAAACAATACAAACAAAAGTGTGCGCATGTATTACATACATATTTTTGAACTTGTGTTTTCACACTTTCATTTGACATCCCACTTGATGATCTGGTATAATTTTTTCACTTCCGATTTCACCCCCAAAAACTAACCTCTTAAGTCAAAATTTGACCTTTAAAACTATACGACTCTGATTGGGCCATCAATTCCTATATTTGTGCCAAATTTCAACTTTCTATGTCAAATAGCTTCAGAGAAATGGACACCGAAGTAATTCCAGAGGTGCTCCATACGGAACACTAAAAGAAACTCCCTCATAAAAACATAAGATAACCAGAATGTTTTAATTAATATTCTCGATTGCAGGAATTTTATCGGTGACAAACATATATAAAAATTAAGTATTATTTATTGCTTAGTGTGATTATTAATAACCTATTTAAATAAACTAAATAGTAAAATCCTTATTTATTTCGGTGTATACGTACAAGAACTATACAAGGTAAGATAAATAAATTTAATTTTATTACTTTTAAATTTGTTAAAAGCAATACGTTGATTAAATTAGTGACTGGTAAAGCGGGCAAAGGTATATAGATACATGTGTATGACATGGTGCTCTAGTGCATACGTTATTAAGTTATAATACAATAACAATTAACCGTATCTCAATGGGAAAGTCAATCAATTTTATGTATTTAGTTATAAATAAAACTTAATTGACAATCAACACCATGAAAGTGGTCGCCAAAATGTCTCTACATAATTTATGAAAAATTTCATGGCTTATACAGACAAATAACGGCTTTTATACTGGTTGTTCCATTAACTGTGGCTCTTAAGGGCAATAGTACTCACTAAAATATGTGAGTTAAATTAATAAACATAACTCACATAATATAATACAATAATAATATGTAAAAGTTAAAGAATAAATAGAATACACCATTGGAAATTACTTAAAACTGTAGGTGCTGCTCTATGCAAGTTTATTCCTTATCAGATCTCACTGGTCTTCCTCCTTAAAATTTTGATGTGCTAACTACTTCAATAGACCATTGAATTTTCAAATAGCACTTCCCTGTCATCTTCGTTGTTTTCTATCTGAATAAAAATTCTTACACAGTTCAGCGTTCCATGGATACCATTCAAATTGTTCTAACTCACTTTACGTCTTTTACAAACCGATACTTATGAAAAATGATAGAAGACTAAATAATATTATATCATCGTGAAGTAATTTTGATCAGTCCGAGATCGAATGAGAAAAGGGTATCATAGTGACGATATGCTAATGCACCATAACAAAAGAAGAAAAAAGGTAAGTGGAAAAAGGAAGCAAGCATCATTTAACAATAAGCAGGATATAAAATAACGTAATATGTGAAAAAACTATAACTACTTGTATTAGTAAAAACGGAATGCTACAATAAAATAACTGCAAGATTTAAAAAAGTCAGTTTTGAATTCGACTGCGCAGTAACATTACGGAAAGGAATAAGAATCCACGCTTCAATAACTGAAGATCACACAAACATGACAAATAGTCTGGACAGGCAGAAAACAGAGTTCTATATCGACCAGTAAACAATAACGAGGAAGAAGGTAAGAAAAGACCTAGTTGAAAAGGGAAGGACTTCAATTAAATAGTCCAGTAGAGTCGTCAAACCGAATAAAATACGAAGATGCATTTGCCGCATAAAACCAAAAAACGTAAAAAGGGGCGAAGGGATCCACTGGCGTCATTTAATAAAAATAAAGCACTAACCAAAGCATTTACCTCAGTATCATAAGACAACAAAAACTGAATCAATTACATAAGCATGGGAGACGCCATATTCACTCTAAAGGGCATGAATGTGGCCAGAAAACTTTTCTTTCAGATATATAGAGAACACCCAAAAAAGCTTATCTACAATAATAATATTAATGCTTGAAATTGATAAAAGATTGAGGACATTAAGCTTACACAAGCAAAAGCTTCTTATGACTGCACAAAATAAAAAAGAAAACAACAAGCTAGCAAAAGCACACCAGCTTACTAAGCAGCTAGGAAATGGTGCCTGAATTTTGACTGGTCTTCACCAATTTAATCAAAAATATATAAAAATGTTAACACTCTCATGTTCTAAAGAATAAAAAACTACAAATATTCATCATTATCATATGAAAAATGAAATTAAAAAGTTACAACTCAAGGTCCATAGTATTAAATTAATTTGCAAGTTTACCTTAAAAGCTTAACAAAACCCTTTTATAATCCTTTTTTATACAGGAATATGTTAATCCAGTGCGCACCCTACAAAACATCCTGAAAATATATAAAGAGATCCAGTGAGATCCTCTTAATACCTTTTTTTGCTTAATTCACCAGAGAAGATAAATTGGGTTACCAATAAGCACGTGTTAATCCACGGAAGTATAGTCGTTGATGATATAAGGTTTAACATCCGGACAACATTTAGGGAACTACGGAAATATTATCGTAATAATGAAATAAGTAGAGCTTTATAGCAGAATTATACAATCGCTACTTAAGGACTTAATAAACTTAGAGAATAGTTTAAATAGAAATATAAATTTGACAACCAGAGCAACTGATACATAATAGTGCGTCTGGAAAATGATAATTATAAAAACTTGGGAGACATCGTAGAGTTTAAGTAAACGTAATTTTAATATTTACACTTTTGAAATAAAATACACTGAATTTATTTACATCACTCTGACACGTGTTTCGGTCTCGCGACCATTTTCGAAGAGGTTTACAATAAGCCTAAACTTAAGTTCTAAAAGATATTACATTTGGATGGTTAATTAGTACTAAATTTAAATTAAGAGGTAATAAAATTGGGTTAATTACAGGTAGTCTACATCAACACGGCGTCTAATATGGGTATATTTCTAAGTTCTATTTGGGTCTTCGTTATTATTATATTATTTTTAATGCCCTTTTTTATGCTAGGAATTTCTAACTAATCCATATGTTTTCCTTTTTGAGCACTGTATAGCAACTTCGCCCTCTCGTTATTAAAAAGGAGATTATTGTCTATGCAGTGTTCAGCAAAGCTTGCTAATTTTTGTTTATTTAAAATAGAGTGCGGTTTGTCCCACATAGACAGCGTCGCAGTCATCACAATTAAGTTTATATATACCCGATTTTCCATATTTGGTATATTTATCTTTGTTATTAACTAGATATCGGGCTATATTATTTTTATTAACACTTATTCAGTTAATTTCTAACTTATTAAGGATATCGTTGATTTTGTTACTAAAACCACCAACATAGTTGATAGCAAACCATTTTCTGCTGTCATGTTTTACGTCTGGTACCTAAAATTGTTTAAGGATATTTTATGTTTTTTATTTTTTTTTTCTAGTTTATCTATAATAATTGGATTATAACCGTTATTTCTGGCTATTCTTCCCTACTTAGTGGAATATTAGTTAATCTGTGTATGAGACTATGGAAGGCTGACATTTTGATCTGTCAGGATTGATTTGATTTAGCATGGATAATTAATAACAGTCTGTTGTAGTTGGTTTACGGAAAATATTAAACTCTATTTTGTTCTCTACATTTGAAATTTTTAATTCTAAAAAACTAAATGATTTGTCTACTTCAATTTCTATTGATTGCCGGAGATGGCAACATGGCCCGACAGATGGAAATAAAGTTAATAAGCACTGTGACAATTATCTATCGGTTCCTTTCCAAATGCAGAGAATATCGTCATCATATCTTGCCCAAAAGTGGACATGTCATAAGCAAAGATTTTTTTCAAAGTTAACCATAAATGCTTCCGCTAGAAGGGAGCGCAGAGGGTTTCCCTTTGGTAAGCCGCTGTTTTGTTTATATGGTTTACTGGCTGTTAAATTTAAAATAATTTTGTTTTAGACAGATATCTAGAATTTTGATTAGATTAGCTTTGTTAGGATTAGACAGATCACTATTATTTATAAGGGATTTTAGTATTAGTTTTACCTCTGTTATGAAAACTGATGTGGAAAGGCTTTTTACATCAAACGAG
Organism: Pachyrhynchus sulphureomaculatus; assembly: GCA_019049505.1. NCBI lineage: Eukaryota > Metazoa > Arthropoda > Insecta > Coleoptera > Curculionidae > Pachyrhynchus > Pachyrhynchus sulphureomaculatus. Next base: position 174,498,048 of record CM032446.1, read on the forward strand.
ATAAACTTACGGTTCGTGGGTAAATTAATCGTGTTTAGTTTTCTATCTAATTCCAATGAATTTTTAAATGTATAAGATGAAACCTAGTTTATAATGATGGGTAGATCGGCAGTAAGTTGCTTGGTAAGACGGGGCGTTTATATAGGTTACAACTGATCTCCTTGGTATGTTTTATCTGTGAAGTTCCGGCATACCATACATAACAGATGCTGTAGGGTTCATTACTTGTAACGTTTTTGGGCTCGCGGTTGGAAATATGTTAACATATGTTTGAATTTCTTTATTTATAGTTTTATGAAACAAGATTGTGGGGTCCGACTTTAGCTCTATGATGTCGTCGGAATCAGTTATATCGGTGGTATTAGTAACACAATTAACAGTAGCTTTAATAAGTTAGAAATAAACTGTATAAGTGTTAATAAAAATAATATACCCCGATATCTATTTAATAACAAAGAAAGATCTAACAAATATGAAAATCGGGTATATAAACTTAATTGTGATGACTGTGACGCTGTCTATGTGGTACAAACAGGACGGAGCCTACAACAAAGATTAAAAGAACACAAGCACTCTGTTTTAAATAAACAAAAATTAGCAGCATTTGCTGAACAATAATCACCTTTTTAATAACGAGAGGGCGAAGTTGCTATACAGTGCTCAAAAAGGAAAACATATGGATTATTTAGAAATTGTTAGCATAAAAAATGCTATTAAAAATAATATAAAAATAACGAAGACCCAAAGTGAATTTGGAAATACCCCCATATTAGAGGCCGTGTTAAGATAAACTATCTGTAATTAACTCAATTTTATTACCTATTAATTTAAATTTAGTATCAATTAACTATCCAAATGTAATATCTTTGAGCACCTAAGTTTTGTCATATTATAAACCTCTTCGAAAATGGTCGCGAGACCAAAACATATGTCAGAGTGATCTGAATAAATTGAGTGAAAAAGTTATACTGTATTTTATTTCAAAAGTGTAAATATTAAGATGTTACACATAGAACCGACCACAAACTCCATAAATTTTATTTTGTACATAAATTTAAGTTTATTTCTACGTAAACGTAGAAAAGAAGCAAACCTTAATAAAAGTTGTCTTCAATTTAAATTGGTTTATTTTTGCCTAATAAAAGTAACTTTCAAGAACTATAAAATGAGTTATTTAAGTTTTAACTTAAATAGATAGGATAAAAAATTTTCCACAAATACTTAGAATAATTAAGAAACTTCGGGGGCCCATAACGCAAGACAAATCTGTAATTATAATTAATCTCTATATAGTATAGGTTTTAAACTGACCACACCTGAATTAAATTACATTTTGTGGAGATCGATATATTTTAGTATCATCTCATTGAATAATAATAAAAGAGAAATATATTAGAAGTAGTGAGTCGATGATAATTTTGGGAGATTTATTATAATCTAACTCCATGTTAAGGATTATAAATGTCCCTCGTTTGAATTAGATAATAAATAAGAGAACTTCGATTGAGCTTATCAAGCGAATTAGCATAGGGATTAAAATTAGAACTGTCACAACATTAATAATCATAATAATGATAACTGTACAAGACCTGCATAATATTAGCTCATACATCAGCCGATTATCTAGAAACCACAGCATGGCGGTTTGTTTTCTGTAAAAATAGAAGGCCATCATTATAAAATCAACTAAGAATAAAAATGTTGAGATTTACATGAATATACTGAGGAAAGACGTATAAATGGAGACCACTTACTAAGAGCTTGATACTACATCTGGCATAAAAAGTCATAATTGAGCGTAAGAGGTTTTTGATGACACTTTGGCTAACCGCCTTTTTTTCGAAGGTTCTACTGAAACTGCAAAGAAGCTGTTGCTTCGAAATATTTTTCCTGCCGACAACGGCTTGAAAATCCTAACGTCATAAATCGTAACATTTTTGTTTATACCTGGAACAGATGGAAATAAATTATTGACAAAACCAAGGAGGTACACAACCCCCACAACTCTAATTTCTTTTGGTGGATTTTTAAAGCCAAAAAGTTAAAATTTCACTAAATGTACTGTACGGCCAGATAATACTATTAATACAACATCGATTCAGAAGGTCAACTTGTTACCTGAACTCTGCTTCACATTCTATTGTGATTGGCAAGGAAAAAAACACCACCCACTATTCTCATGGGGCATTGTCTTCAGATAGCGGATTATAAAACGGATTTTAATAAAGCTAGACACCAAAAAACTTCTTGTTCTGATGAAATACCAAAACAAAGTATTTTTTTATGGGTCTAACACACGTGCTGCAGGGAAGTCCCTAAACGCTTCAGGAGCGGCATGTGTACGGAAAAAGCGATTCACGTTATTCTTGAATCTGTACTCGCTGGGAAACACAGCGCTGGGCAAATTATTCCAAAGGGATGATGTTCTCTATATGAAAGAGTGCTTGAAAAGCGTTGTACGCAGAGTAACAAGCTGAACCTCATACGGATGTGAAGCACCAGCGCGACGTGTATTTCTAACATGCACCGCTTTGGGGAGAATTAAGCGGGCTACATCCTTCGAACACTTTTCATGAAAATACTTGTAGAACAGACTCAAGTCGCCAACTGTTCTTCGATGTTCCAGCGAATCAAGGCCGCCGGTCAGTTCCGGGTCTCCAATCAGAGGAACAGAATCCAACAAATGCAGTGTATGTTTGGGAGCGGAGCCCCAAACATGGGAGCAGTATTCCATAGTTGGTCGAATTTGAGCTTTGAAAAGAATTAACAGTTGTTGTAGAGTCTAAAGTTTTCTGGTTCATTCCAGGACATATTTGCTCCCAAATTAACGCCCAACAAATTGAGCGACGATGCTAGGGGAATGGAGTGCCCCGATAAAACTATGTCGGGTTCAGTAATGTTACTTTTTTAGAAAAAACTGCCGCCTGGGTTTTTGTAGCGTTAAATTCCACTTGGTTACTGTCACCCCAAGATAGAATTTCTTCCAGGTCTTTGTTAAGTTGAACGACCTCCTGCTGTCTGTGGATATTCGCCTGAGCAGCCGATGTCCGAGCGTTCAAAATTAATGAAGAGATAAGCGTACTGTCGTCTGCAAAGCTGTAAATTAGATTCCCGGTCTTTTCCAGCAGATCGTTAATGTAAATGAGAAAGAGAGTAGGAGACAGTCTGAAGCCTTGCGGCACACCTGCGTTGATTGTGAAGGTGTTAGAAAGAAATCCGTCTACCGCCACTCGTAAAGAACGCTTTCTGAGGAAAGATGAGAGCCACAAACAGAACTTTTCAGACATACCACAAGAGCGTAGCTTAGCCAACAGTCCATCGTGCCAAACACGGTCAAATGCCTTGGATATGTCAAGAGCAACCGCTCGAGATTCTCCAAAGTGTTCAATTGCGTTATTCCAAACATATGTTACATAAGTCAGAAGATCTCCTGTTGATCTACGTTTACGATAACCATATTGGTGATCGCTAATAATATTGAATCGTTCAAGATATTTTAGAAGATGCTCATTGATAACCTTTTCCATGACTTTCGATATTATTGAAAGCAGTGCGACTGGACGGTAGTTATTTGGCAAGGTCTTCTTGCCTTTTTTAGGTATCGGCTGAACCGTGGCACATTTCCAGCAGAACGGAAATATTCCCTTTCTGTAGGATAGGTTAAAAAGTCTACAGAAAACTGGTGTTAGTTCCTTTGCACAGTTTTTTGAGAACTATGGCAGGTATTCCGTCACCGCCAGAAGCCTTTTGGTGTCTAGCTTCATTAAAATACGCTTTATGATACGCAGTCTGAATACAACAACGGGCATCTTTGACTGCAATATGGGAATAGTAGTAGGTGGTGTTTTTCCTTGGAAATCGACAGTAGAATGTGAAGCAAAGAGTTCAGCCAACAAGTTCGCTCTCTCAACAGGTGTGGTTGCAATAGAATTATCTGGCCGTGTGAGTGGTGGTATAATGGATTTGGTGAAATTTTGACTAGTTGCCTTAACGACTGCCCAAAAGGACTTGGAATTGTTGGTACAAGCGAAGTGTTTGAAATTCGTTGATTGTGTGCCTCCTTGGTTTCGTCGATAATTCCTTTGCATCTGTTCCGGGCACGAACAAAAATGTTACGATTTATGGTGTTAGGATTTTCACGCCATTGTCGGTAGGCAAGATGTTTAGAAGCAACAGCTCCTTTGCATTATCCGTCAAACCAAGGCTTGCCATTGGAGGGGAATTTCTTCGAAAAAGAGATGTAAGCTTCCATACCAGCCAAAATAACATCGGAGAACAGTATGTTTCCCAAATGTCCCTTATTCCTTCGTCATAAGACTTATGACACGCCACTAATTACTTTAATTCCCTCGGATTGAGTGAATAAAAATGATTCCCTATAAAAAATAATAAAACATAATAAAGTGAGCCTGCCTTAGAAGTCCCTTTCTGACGACCCTTAAAATGTCCTTTAATAAACTTAATATTAATGCGTTAGTGTTTATGTTTTAATATTTAGGTCAACTTTATAGTATATTTAGCCCTCACCCGCCATAGAAATGCAATTAGTGCTACGTTAAAAACCCTTTTAAAAATCAATTTGCCTTCACTTGGCCTGAAGCTCTACTAGTTTTGAAGTTAATGTTTAAGGATTTAAGCGTCGTGGATTAACTTCCGTAAGCGACTCTTTTGCAGTGGTTTAAATTATTTCTTTTTAAATTTGTGTCGGCAAATTTTTCGCCATTATATTTCAACAAAACGCTTTCTAACCGGTCGAAATTTTTTTGCTTCTTATTACAGCCCTTGGGTTTCTTTATGGCTCTCGATTTTCCACAAAGAACGCTCTTTCTCAATAGCAAATTATGAATTCCTTAACGGCACCATCACTATCAATGTCGATGTACCCTATGACTCCACACTGTTTCCCGTACTTTTCTTTATATTATAACCTGTTAAAAAAAAAACAACAATCCAGCTGTACTAACATCACTCTTTCTTTCTTTATCTTGAACCCTCGAACACCAGCTGTTCAAGCAAATATCCGTAAGCCCCAGGAGGTTTTACAACCTTAACAGACCTGGAGGAAATTCTATCTTTTAGTGATTGTAAATAATAGGGGAAAGTGCAAAGCAGAAATATACACGTACGACAAAAACATATACCTTGTCATCTAGAAGTAAATATAATTAATGCGAATATTTTGTTTAATGAGGTGACCTATCGATCTTTTAATTTTGTCCTCTTTATTTATTGAGCTCCTGAATATTTCTTTGAAAAAATGAAAACGATAATAAAGATTTTAGAAGGTTATGAACTGAATTGCAGGCCAAATGGTAATTTATCTATGTTGTACCATATAAAGTTATTAGAAAACTCGTCTTATTAGATCTCATGCATCATACTGGCTTGAATGTCTTCTAAATTATGGTAGTGATGACCTTTCCAGTGGAGTTTGACTTATATATATATGGGGGGGGGGGTGACACTTGTTCCCTCGCCAAAAACTGTACTAAAATTCCCGCCGTGTGCTGCTGCGGCGGCCGAACATATGCTACAATGCTCCGCCAATGCGTCATCCTCGAGCAACTTCTAACCTTCTTTAAAGCATCTGAATGACTCAAATACATGTGAGTGAAATAATAAATCATCGCCATATGTCTTTTTCATATACTTTCTCTCAGTAACTGTTTTACTGAGTTTAACTTGCACACTTCCTACTGCGCCATAATAATGCTGTAACATAAAATTCTGGATTCAAATCATTATTCCTAGTACCCAGTACTGACTGATTACAACCAGTGGACCGAATTAAAATATGCTTTTAACTACTGTAGTTTTAAAGATAGCACTGCTTATAGACTTGAGAAAAAATCAGTCCAGTAACATTTTTTGGAGAGATGCTGTATCCATATATAAATATCATATTTAAAAATATAATTAAGGAAAAGAACAGTAGTAGTATAACTATATCACATTGGTATAACAACTAAAGGCGAATCGAAAAATTCGTGTTCTTTGTATTTGTTGAACCATCCCAAGACACGTTTCGCCGTATGACGGCTCCTCAGTTAGGCCAGGTTCAGCGAATACACCATTTTCAGTCCTTATCCAGGCACTAACGGAAAACTATGACAATAGATGCTTATACTGCATTCTGCCGATGACTTACAACGTATTTTCAAGCAGAGCGGCACAACAGACGGGGAGTTCACCAGTCTTCTTGATCTGTATTTAATCACCAATCCGGAAATTTACCAGTCACCGCAAATCCGCCGTTATGTTCTTCCGACCACAAACTCCTTTCAGCATGGAGTATCCTACCAATCAGTGACAGAGAGGCGCCTAAACCGCTCAAGATTTGCCACTACAAATCGGCTAAATGAGAAGATCTCATGGAATGTTTTCGAACTTTCCCTGGGTTAGACGTTTCTTTTCGATCCGACGACCCATCTGACTGCGCCAGGGAGGTCTCCGATGTTATTATGGCTGGTATGGAAGCTTACATCTCTTTTTCGAAGAAATGCCCTTCCAACAGCAAGCCTTGGTTTGACCGAAAATGTAAAGAAGTTGTTGCTTCTAAACATCTTGCCTACCGACAATGGCGTGAAAATCCTAATACCATAAATCGTAACACCTTTGTTCGTGCCCGGAACAGATGCAAAGGAATTATCGACGAAACCAAGGAGGAACACAATCAACGAATTAGAAACAAACTTCTCGCTTGTCCCAACAATTCCAGGTCCTTTTGGTAAGTCGCTAAGGCAGTTAGTCCAAATTTCACCAAATCTACCATACCACCACTCACACGGCCAGATAATTCTATTGCAACGACACCTGTTGAGAAAGCGAAGTTATTGGCTGAACTCTTTGCTTCACATTCTACTGTTGATTTCCAGGGAAAAACACTACTTAATATTCCCATATTGCAGTCAAGGATGCCCGATATTGTCTTTAGACAGCGTGTCAAAAACGTATTTTAATGAAGCTAGGCACCAGAAAGGCTTCTGGCGCTGACGGAATACCTGCCATAGTTCTCAAAAACTGTGCAAGGGAACTAACACCAGTTTTCTGTAGACTTTTCAACCTATCCTACAGAAAGGGAATATTTCCTTCCTGCTGGAAATATGCCACAGTTCAGCTGATACCTAAAAAAGGCAAGAAGACCTCCAACTTCATTAAAATGCGTTGTATGACACGCTGTCTGAAAACAATATCGAGCATCCTTAACTGCATATTCGGAATAGTGGGTGGTATTTTTTCTTGGATATCGACAGCAAAGAGTTCAGCTAACAAGTTGTCTTTCTTAGGTGTTATTACCATAGTACTGTCAGCAGTTGATATTATGGACATTACTGTCGCCCAGGATGGCAAATTTGGCACTTGGATAATTAATCTGTGAATGATTAATAGTGTCTGTAAGAGAAGCGAAAAGTGTACTAAGGATAATATCACTTGGAGGTCGATAGAGGCAACAGATAAATCTTGTAGTGTATTGAGTTATTGTATTTAACTACATAACATCAAAGCTTAGGGGTTTTAGAGCCTCTTCTTAAAAAGGAGATTCTAAAGTCTAAACTAAAAAACTCGTACCCAGGACAGGGTCAGTCGACTATATGGTCGATGAACTGACCTTAGCTTCGCAGAGAACAACTACATCAGGCTTATTTCATTGCAGGTATTGACGTATTGAATTTATGTCTATGTTTAAATCTCGTATATTACAAACATCTACTTTAAAATTACGATCTCCGCATTTTGATGCCCCAGCCGCCCTCCCCGAATATCCAAATAGGGATTATTTTACCTCCGAAATGAATACTTTTGTTACGATATTTAAGGATAAAGACGTTAAATTGCAGTGTCAGATATTACAGATCAGTAATTATCAAGAATGGCCTACTGTAGTATTCGCAATTTAATTAGTAGATAACCCTTAATTTATCTGTTTAATAAAATAATGTCATAGCTAATATTCGTTATTGAAGGAAAAACTCATTAATTTCCAAAACTTTTTACCGAGATTCCACAGGCAGACCAAAAAAAATTTCATTTACCAAATTGTAAGGCAGTTAAAAACTACATAAAAATGATAAAATGAGATGCAAAATATAGTGAGGACACATACACACAAATATAATTTGTTTTCTAAAGCCTACCCCAGTCGCCCGATTGGCGTAAAAAAAAATAGTAAGATATTAAAGTCCACCCATATGGTTTAGTACTTTCAAGGATCATATTTGTTGGATTTTTCCTCTCTTGAATGTACACCTTACAATCACTTTTTTCACAGTGGGTTAATTATGTTGCAATGTTTTTTTACAAATTATATTGCAAATATTAAATTTTAATAAAGTAAAGCATTGTTACCAAATTTTTGTGAAAACAACGTTTTGATACAAACTTTTATTAGCATACTCTCGAAAATATCAGTCCGGATCCTATTTACAATTGATATGTTTAACTGCTACAGTCACATACATATGTAAATGAATCTAAAATAAATCGGCAACTTATTTGCCAAGTACTTCCCTTGGAAAATCGTAGTTCTAAAATAAGTAACGATTTTGTTTGGTTCTAGGAATTAAATTGTATCAATTTGGAGTAACTTTCTAATGCTCCCTCTACGATTGCTCATTATATTAACGATATGGCGAAAGTCTGCCTTTGGACGATGCTGATTTTTGAGATTCAGTTAATTGGGCTATAAACAAGTTAAACTACAGTGTTTTATGCCTGATTTATAGGTATTTTCTACTTTAGCGTGGATTCTGATTTTATTTTTTATTTCTAAGTGACTTCTTTTTGAGTCCTCTCAGCTCTGGCATTAGTGATTTTATCTAAGGTTTTAAAACTATCTGGTTCCAGAATTGAAGACAATTTTAAATCAAGTTTTAGTAGCTTACTGACGTTGGTATCCAAATCGCAACGTATTGCTTGCATCCTATAAATAATTCATGAAGTTTATTAAATGTAAACAAATAAAGTTTCTTTAATTCAAAAGCAGTAAAGAGGAAAGCATGTTGTTAAAATTGAAATTTCTTTGCTTATCTTTATTTATTTGTCAGTATTTGTTGATTAAAAACGGTAGTTTATCTTTGTTAAATCAGTTTAGAACATAAAATTTATCAACGCTTATCCAAATCTCTAAATCTTTTATAACGAACATTAATTCAATCTTAGTCCGGCACTAAAAAGGTGATAAAACTTTTTATTATCAGAAGAATCTTTGATTTGGCATTTTTTTTCGACATGATGTTCAGGGGAAAAATTTAAATGCCAGTAATTTATGTATTATATTTAAATAATTTCTACAACTGCATTTTTAGTGCAATTTTATGATTTTACATTGTACTGATTTCGATAAAAATAGTAACAAAAATAGATTGTTAATTAAGCAATAATGATGAAAAATATATTGAATATTCCGCTAGTAATTTTCTACAATGTAATTTTTAATTATCCATTTCAGTTTTAGCAGATTTAAAAAAGAAGTGGAGCTGAATGAATATATATTATGACCATATATATACATATATATATATATGTATATATATATATATATATATATATATATATATACAGTGCGATCTCGATAATCCGGACTAATTAAAACCGAGGTGATCCGAATTAGTAAATAAATCGAATTATTGAAGCAGGACATTATTTATATTAAAAAACGAAACATTTAATACGAAACAACTGAAAAATAGTACATACATAGAATAATATTTAAAATAGAAGCATTACTTATCAAGTTTTCTCTTATTTTATAAAAAAATTTGTAATTTTTGTTTGCTTGACCCTTCTTTGGTTCATCATAAAAGCAATTTTTTTTAATCTTTGAAGTACAAGAACATCACTTAGAGGGATATCATTTTCTTCTGCCCATTTCATGCACACATTGAAACTTTTAACTGCCACATCATTCTTCACAATGTTCTTAACAGTCTGGTTTATATTAGTATTTAACTCTGAACCTTCATTATTACTCTCGTGTTGTTCATCTGTATCATCTATGTCTTCCAGTGGTAACGAACTTCATCATTTTCAAGTCAATTACATATTTCCACGTTCGTGAGATTCTGCTCAGTGAGAACATTCAGCATATCTGAAACATCTGTTAAATATTTCCGAATTACCCAAAAGAATACTAAAAGAAAAATTTCAGGCTTTACCTTTCATTTCTTTATTCATGGAAAGGAAATTGTGCCGCAATTCACTCAGAGGAATCAGATCTTCAGCATCATATTCAGTGTCTGGGTTGGTATCTGCCACATAAGCCATAATTTTGTGCCAGCACTTTTTCAAGACTTCGGGGGAAACTTTTTCCCATGAATTGCATAGTAGACATGCAACATCTTTTAGGTTAATGCTTTTTAATAACCTAACAAGGTTCTCTCCATTATTTGATAAAATATGCACTAAAAGACTTTGCCGATAAAATAATTTTGTCAGTCTGATTGCATTCTGGTCCATAGGCTGCAAAAGTGCAGTACAATTTGGTGGAAGAAATAATGTTGTAAACTGTCCATCCTCACTAGTCAGCTCTTCTATAGTTCCATGGCTCAAAGCGTTATCAACGATTAGCAGGGCTCTTTCAGGCAAGTTGAGACTTCTTAAATGACTTTTGACTTGACGAATAAAAGACTGATGAAACCAGTCTAAGAAAATTGCTGTAATCATCCATGTATTGGCAGATGATTTGTACTCAATAGGTATGTTCACATTTTTAAAAGCCCTCGGATTTTAATTTTTGTGATCCATCAGCATTGCAACATGCTAGAAAGGTAACGCGTTCATTGTTTATTTTTCGACCTGGTGCGGTCTTTCCCTGAGAACGAACCAGCGTTTTTTTAGGCAACATTTTCCAATACAGAGCTGATTCATCTGCATTTTATATTTGAGTAGGCCCAAGGTTTAATTCTTTTACCTTATCTGCGAATAAAGTTAGGAAAGGATCGACGGCACTTTCATCATTGGATAGTTTTTCGCCACAAACTTTTAAAGCACTCAGACCATGTCTTTTTCTGAAGTTTGAAATTCAGCCTCTGGTAGCTCTAAAATTATCATTCCCGTAGGTTTCAGTGTAAAACTATTTTACTTTGCCTGATAAAATTTCGTAGGAAATTGGGGCGTGCCTTGATCGTTGCGTACAAAACCATGTATACAAACAAGTTTCCATTTCTGAATATTCGGCTTTTCGTAAGGTTTATCTGACGCCAGGACCGGAATCACATTTGGAAATAAATCTAAAAGAAGTTTCACATCTATAGTGAGTGTCCAAAATTATCTTTAAAATAAATCATATATACATACCTTTTGATTTTCCCTTGCTTCTTTTTTATATCCGAAATTGTGGATGTTCCTACTCCGTATTTATTTGCCAACACTTTTCCGCTTTCACCAAGAACTGGTCTTTCTAATATATCGGACTTTTGTTTTATTGTTAGTGTAATATGTTTTTTTTAGAAGGCATTTTAATATGTAGGTACATATACGTAAAAAAAACATTTACATACTTATATGAACCACATAAAGTAAAATAGAATGTAGGTATGTTGTACTTGTGACAATAAACAAACAACTACAAGGTCCTTAACCTTTAGACGCGATACGCTATGCGTTGTAGGCAAATCAAAGGCACCTACAGTTTGTGTGAATCCCAGCTGTATTAGATTGGAAGTTAGGGGAATCCCCTCACTATCGATTTCAGTTTTCCCATGTAGTTTAAATTAAGTAGGTGTCTAAAAGCGCAGGTCCGGATTACCTAGTACTATAAAATCCGGATTATAAAGTACACAATGCAATAGAAATGTTTGTCCGGATTATTAAATAATCCGGTTTAATGGAGATCCGGATTATTGAGGTAGCACTGTATATGTAATACTCAACCGCTGCCTGTATGAGTGTATGTAGGTTTGTGTAATGCTTGTTAGGGTGTAACCCGAAAACAAAAATTATCCAACTTTCATGCAGTTCTATTTGACGTATAGGTACATTATCCTATTTGGCAAAAAATTTGGGCATGGGAAAGAGCTGAATAGTTGAAAGGTTTTGTACACTTTCATTAAGATTATGACAGTTTATCATGGTTTTTAGCTGAAATGATAGATCGATTTTTAACATAGTTATTAGTAGTTTAATATACAAGAGGTTAAAGGAGTGGGGAAAAGGATTAGAATGGTTATTTTTAGTCGGTCTATGAAGATTTTCTTGGTTTTTGAATGCAATCATCAAAATATTATTAATATAATTAATTAATGGTAAATTGACAGGTTAAAGAGGCAGGGGTTATATCTTCTTTTGATATGGGAATCGAGAATTTTAATGTTACCTTTTCATTATTTCAGATTTTAAAAAAACTCTTTCTCTGCGACCAGGAGAATAGTTTAGGTGAGTAGTGGCTAGGCAAGTAATGTAGTTTTTGTACTTTTTTTATCTTTTATTACTTTATGACGCAAATCATGGTATGTATGTGAGCTAAGCCGCGAGTATCCAATAAAACAATAATATGGAAGGGCCACATATCAAATAAAATATTGTCACCTAAACATTATAAACATTAGACAGCGGATAAGGTACAGATTTTTAGGGCGGCGGTATTACTGGTAGCATTTTGGAAAATTATTGGAGAAGTTGTTGGTAAAATTACTCAAAGTTTGAGAATTAAATAAAATCGATAAATTTCATATTTTATGAGTGTATTTTTACTTATTGTTGTTTTTGAATTGTATTATTTACGTTATTACCATTGCTGATCCACATTTTAGAGTCTGTGGTAGCTACTACGCACGTAATAATATCTATGTCCTAGATACGAAAGAGACAGGAAGATATTTTTTTCAATTTATTGATTTAAATTAAATTTTGGGTTGAAAACTGTAACAAGATGTAATCAGAGTACTATTTGTCACCATCCCTATCCCGAAAAATACTGCTATCGGGCAGTACTTTTCGAGATAGGGTGGGGAATCGAGATTTTTGCCTATTTTTTAAAAATAATGCAAAGAAATGTGTACACAAGTATATCATCATATATATTTTTGATCTCATGTTTTCATCCCCCAAAACTAATCCCTTAAGTCAAAATTTAACTGGCTCTGATTAGGCTATCAATTCCTATCATTGCGCTAAATTTCATCTTTCTATGCCAGATAGTTTCAGAGAAAATTGGGTGTGACAGACGGCAGACAGACGGACACCGAAATGATTCCATAAGTGTGTGTTCCATGCCACAATTTAATAATGCGGTGTGTCCGAGACTATGTTTAATTTATTTTCATTATTAGGGCCGAGGAGGAATATAGAATGTAACTCCGGTTTTTGGAAATTTAGTTGCTCTGGAGAGTTTTAGCGAAGCGAAGGATGCCTTTAACCTGCAAGAGTTTTACAAATAATTATTTTGCGCGACTGCGCAGCTTAATTTTCACGTTCAATATCGTTTATACACCATAAGTGAAGCCCCGGCTTGATTAAAAATGTTAGCAGAAATTTAAAAACTGTTTTTACCTGGTTGGAGCTACTAAGTATATCAAGGTGAACCCTGGAGTTTTTTCTACGTATTCCTCTTAAAGAGTTATGCCTATACTCCTCCAGCATAGAGCTGGTGCATAATTAAAGCCAACTATTAGTACTCAAAAGCTCACCTTTCTTAATTCCTCAAAGAAATAATTTTCAAAAGAAATGACAACGGTTGCCTTAATGAATTAGATTTTTTCTTGTCAATATATCTAAAAACTAAAGCTTACAATATTTTTTTATATCTAGATCAAATAAAAATATATATTAAGTAAAAATTACGGAAATGAAGTGCAGCACAGTATATAATCATTTCACTATTCACCTAGAAGGGAAGGGTATCTAGCAAGAAACAATTTTCGAAGGAGACTAGCTTGCCATACAATAAGTGGTTGATTGAAACATTTATAAATTAATTTTTTTTTTGTCGGACATATTTTAAAATGAAACTTCTTTCTAAGATTTTAAATAGCGATAAAATTCTATCTAATTTTTTTAATCGTTCTTAAAGATAAAACTCCATGCCCCTAACCGTGGGCCAAAAAATTTGGATTTCCCATTATTATGCTCATCCACATTTTAGATACTAAATGAGAGAGTATTGACAACAGATAGGTAAACTAAAGCGGATTTTCATGACCACCAAAAACTATGAACTACACCCAAGTTTGAGGTCAATGACAATTTTTTACTAAAATTAATACATACATAATAGCATTGCGTATAACAAAACACTGGTAATTTGGAACAAATACTCCAGCACCCGACTGAGTAAATTTTTAAGGTGGATTTTCAAAATAGCTATTTTCCAGGATTTCTGTTTCAACTATATTTATCAAGTAACATGAAAAGGTGAAAATAATATCCCAACTTAAAAAGCATCTCATATAACAAGATAAATTTTTATTTACACCCGCATCTCAAAATTTACCGAAACAAATTTCACCATTGTGGACAATATGAATCCTAAAAATTCAGGATTTATGAAGAAAAGAAAATATAGCATTGTATAAATTAGCCTTGTAGTGCCAGTAATAGCCTCAACCGAGGAGTTGTTAAGTTAGGGCAATTTTTTCAGAATTAACTAATGACTTAATTTATGTTAGCTTCTGTCGACTCTATTTCAAAAACTGGGAGTTTATTGAGCTCTTCTTTTTTGAGTCAAATTAGCTGTGTGCTTGGATGTCGATGAACCCACCTGTAGCCAGGCTGTATCACTTTATAAGTATAAATGTTTTTGGATTATCACTGTATAAATTGTGTAATTTTTTTATCTCTTTGTTAAATAATACGGAAAGCCAAGAGTCCATCCTGTTCTAAAATAAATACTGAATTTATCTTTCTCACACTAAAGACTAAATTAATTCCAGCATTATAACTTAATATTTTAAAAGGTAGTAAGATATTGATCGAACCAAAAATTTAAACGGAGAAAGATTTTTGTAAAAATTTAAAATAACGAAGAAAATAATAATTTTCCGATTCATCGAACGCAAAGTCCCTGAGAAGGATATAGAACACAATATATATGAAGTAGTCCCGCGTGGGGGTGCGGAACAGAACACCACCCCGGTACTTTCCGCCTATCGTAGAAGGCGACTAAAAGAACAAACTAGATGGCAAATGGCCAGACCCCACCTGGCATCGTCCGACGTGATACCATCGCACCAGCTTAGGCTGCGCAAAGTTACTCAACTTTTCGTGGTTGTGTCGATATCTCCGGATTTTGCTGTTGGCAACGAATAGCATGAGGAAGCTCCCAGGATCAAAAAATATCGGAGGTAAAATTGTTCTCCGTTCGGAACTACGGGTGACGATTGGTTCAAGGGCATCAACATGCGGTGGTCGTAATTTTAAAGTACATTTTTATAATATACGAAGTTTAAATTTAAATGTAAAGTCACTATATGAACACCTGCAATCATTGCTCTCTATGAGACTAAGGTCAGTTCATCGACCAGTAGAGTATCCTTTATCTATCCTGGGTACGACTTCTACTCTCGGTTAAGGCATAACTTTTTTAACCTGACTATTTGTCAGAAGTAATCTCTGTTGCCAACGAGATGAGGCTCTGGAACATCGAAGCTTTGATGTTTTGCAGTTAAAACTAACGACTCTATACACCATAAGGTTTATCTGCTGCGTCTATCGACCACCAAGTGTTACTAACTTTAGAACACTTTTCTCTTCTCTTGCAGACACATGGATCATTTACAGATTAATTATCCAAGTGCCGAAATTGCCATCTTAGGCGACTTTAATGTCCACAATATCAACTAGCTGAAATATTCAAGTGCAGCCAATAAACAACGTCGCGAATCCGAGTCCTTTTCAATCAGTTGTAGTTTTACTCAGGTTATCAGGGAATTTTGGAAACCGAGAACTCACCAGTCACCTTGATTCTTTGGAACATCGAGGAACGGTTAGAATAAACTTGAGTTTATTCTACAAGTATTTTCAGGGAAAGTATTCGATGGATGTAGCCCGCCCGATTCCTCCTAAAGCTGTGCATGCTAAGAATACACGCGCGGTAATACATGAGGTTCAGCTTTTCACTCCTCGTACAATCCATTCCAGACTGTCTTTTATGTGGAGAACCTCATCCCTTTGGAATGATTTGTTCAGAACTGTGTTTCCCACAGAGTATAATTTACGTCAATTCAAGACCAACCTGAATCGCTTTTTTTTCACATGTGACGCTCCCATTGCGCTTTAGGCAGTTCTCTGTAGTACCTAACCTGAACTAACACGTGGGCTGAAAAATTTTTGATCTGACACATAGATGTCGCTCTTTTTAAAAAATCCATATGATTTTTAGGAAGTACCAACCTTCAAACGTGTCAAAATTTCATGGCACTTCGACGATTAATTTACAAGTTACAGTGGTTTTAGTGACACTAGGTTTGATATTTTCAAAACAAAAAGAATCGAATTTCGTGTGTTGATTAAACATTGTTTTTTGATGGGAAAAAACACAGTTCAAGCAAAGCAATGGCTTGATAAGTGTTACGGAACTCTGGCCCTGGAAAATCACTCATTATTAACTGGTATGCTGAATTTACACGCGGTCGCACAGATGTAAGCAATGTTGAACGCTCTGAAGGCCCAAATGAGGTGGTTACACCGGAAAACATAAAAAAATCCACAAAATTGTTTTGGATGGCCGTAAACTGAAATTGCGTGAGATAGCTGACACCCCAAATGTATCAAAAGAACCTGTTGGTCATATTTTGCATGAATATTTCGGCATGAGAAAGCTCTGTTGGAAATGGGTACCGCGTTTGCTCACAGTGTGCTGTTTAAGCGCAATAAAAAGGATTATTTTATGCAATATGTGATAACAGATGAAACATGGATCCACCACTACACACCGGAATCAAATCGGCAGTCAGCTGAGTGGACAGCAGCCGGTGAAAGCCGCCCGAAGCCACCAAAGACACAACAGTGGGCTGTATTTTGGATTGTGCATGGAATAATTTTCATCGACTATGCTGAGAAGGGAAAAACCATCCATAGCGAATACATATTATATAAAGTTATTGGTGCGTTTCAAAGAAGAAATCGTAAAACAACGGCTCCAAATGAACAAGAAAACAGTTCTCCTTTACCAAGACAATGCACCGTGTCAGAAGTAAATGGTTACGATGGCAAAATAGCATAAATTGAAGTTCGAATTGCTCCTCATCCACCGTATTCTCCAGACTTCGCGGGAGAGAGACTATATTGATGAATAAAGTCGAATTTTGCAAAACAAATGTGTTTTAAATAGCTAGACCAAAAACTTTTCAGCATACGTGTTATGTTCATAAAAACCTCTCTAATTTCCTTCCTCAGCCCTTTAGCCTCTTATATAATTATGCTTAATATTTCACTTCCTGATGTCGCCTAGTAGCTGCGTTCTTTTCTTAATTTAAATATTTTTAATTTAGTAAATTTAAAGTTTGTATATCATCAAATTTAAGAATTATTGTACCGATAGTCAGAAAGACGGATAAACCGATGAAAATGGGATTCTAAAACGCGAAGAAAACAAGAAGATAATCTTAAAAAATGATTTTTCTACGAATACAATACTTTTCTTTAGCAAGGGAACAAGTAATCAAGTACAAACTAACGAGCACAAAGATAAAGCTATTACATCAACACTAAAACAATCTTATTTAGTTCAATGGGAAAGGCACTATTTTAATTTCTACCACTCTATGACTAACAATAAAGGAATAGTTTAAAACTTCTATTCACAAAGATTAACGGCCATAACCGTCGACATAAAGTCAAGTAATGACACTATATAACGTCCAACTGGAGAATTCCTAGAGACCTAATAAATTTTAAAAATAAAGGAAACACCACTAGCAGAGTTCAATTATAAAAGAAGTTATTAGACATAAAAAGAACGTAAATTAACTATGAAACCCATAAAATATGAATATATACAACAGAAACCTACGACTATTGTGTGGATCGGCTTTGTTATGTCATCTAGGACTTTAAAGAGGCATAAAATTTCTCTTGTGTTTTCTTTGTATATTTGGGGATCGATGTAGCTTAATATTTTAGTTAAACTCGTGCCTATAGATTTATTTTTATTTGTAAAATTTATTGGTTAGTGGTACACTGTTAGAAAAATAAAATATAATAAAAAACTCTTAACATTTTATGCTAACTGTAGTTCATTCGGAGCAGGTAGGGTAAAAAGGTGTAATAATTCGATGATATTTCACAAAATATATTGTTCAATAGAAATCTGTATTTAATGAGGTTCTAAATAACAGGGTCAAATTGTTTTGAATTGTAGAACTATCTTTAATAAACTGGTAAAACAAATAGTCTTGTTTTTATTTGTTACATGACTTTTTATTCTACGTAAACAAATACAATACGAGGCTGGTTTGAAAAGTCCGTGCAAAAATAAAAAACTACTTATGTGTTTGGGGTAAACCTTTTTTACTTTTCGACAGTCTCCTTTTAGGCTTATACACTTCGTCCAAAGATGTTCTAGTTTGTTGATCCCTTCCGAATAATAGGATTTGTCCAAGTCTGCAAAATATCCATTAGTGTCTACAATCACCTCCTCGTTTGAATAAAATCTTTGTCCCGCCAGCCATTTCTTCAAATTGGGGAACAAATAGTAGTCCGAGGGAGCCAAGTCTGGAGAATAGGGGGATGTGAAACGAGTTGGAATCCTATTTCCATTAATTTTGCGACCACAACTGCTGAGGTGTGTGCTGGTGCGTTGTCGTGATGGAAAAGGACTTTCTGGTGGGCCAATCGCGAGCGTTTTTCTTGCAGCTCGGTTTTCAAACGGTCCAATAACGATGAATAATATTCACCTGTAATAGTTTTACCCTTTTCCAGATAGTCGATGAGGATTATCCCTTGCGAATCCCAAAAGACAGTCGCCGTAACCCTTTCGGCCGAAGGAACGGTCTTCGCCTTTTTTGGTGCAGATTCCCCCCTTGGTAACCCATTGTTTAGATTGTTGTTTGGTCTCAGGAGTATAGTAATGTATCCATGTTTCATCTACAGTGACGAAACGACGCTTAAAGTCCTCCGGATTCTTCTGGAACAGCTGCAAACCATCCTTGCAACAGTTCACACGATTCCGTTTTTGGTCAAGCGTGAGCAATCGCGGCACCCATCTTGCGGATAGCTTTCTCATGTCCAAATGTTTATGCAAAATATTATGTACTCATTCAGTGGAGATGCCCACAGCACTAGCAATCTCACGCACCTTAACTCTTCTGTCATTCATCACCATATCATGGATTTGATCAATGATTTCTGGAGTCGTAACCTCCACAGGCCGTCCAGAACGTTCAGCGTCACTTGTGCCCATATGGCCAGTCCGAAAATTTGGAAACCACTTATAAGCTGTTCTAATCGAAGGTGCAGAGTCACCATAATGTTTATCAAGCTTCTCTTTAGTCTCCTGAGGCGTTTTGCCTTTCATAAAGTAATGTTTAATCACCACACGAAATTCTTTTTCGTCCATTTCTTGAAAATCATTCGACTTCCTTGATTCACACGAATGCCAAACACAAAGAAATAGACCAATATGGCTGAAACTTGGTGTGCGTTCATTCAAGAGATGCTACTAACTAAACATGACCTCGATACGCGCCGGTGGAGCCATCTCTCGGACTTTGCACGGACTTTTCAAACCAGCCTCGTATATGAAATACAGTTTACTATAAATTTATAAAATATATGAGAAAGAGAAATAAAAAAGAGAATAATCATAACAACCTTACATACACATACATTCATCTAGGCAAAAATAAAATAATTTGTTCATCGTATGTTTCATTAGTTTGTTATTTTTTTAGTGTTCCATACGGAATACTTACAAGATCACTTCGGTGTGTCTGTCTGTCCGTCTGTCATACCCGATTTTCTCCGAAACTATTTGACATGGAAAGTTGAAATCTGGTAATAATATAGAAATTAATGGCTTCATCAGAGCCGTGTAATTTTGAAAGATAAATTTTGACTAAAGAGGTTAGCTTTGGGGGGTGAAATCGGAAGTGAAAAAAAAATAGCGCAAGTTAGTGAGACGCTGTCCGTTCAGATTTATTCCATTTTCTGGCCATTCTATTCTCTTGAACACGTCTTTAAGTGCTAAGGTAAAAAGTTTCGGAGAGACTGTATCACCTTGTCTTACTCCTCTTTGAAGTGGTACCGGATTAGTTTTTGCGTATAAGATATATGTCGCCTTGGTAAGAGAAGATACAAATAAATGGAACCGCAAAGTAATGGAATGGAGACCGTATGAACATAAGCGAGGAAGAGGATGTCCACCCATGCGCTGGTATGACGATTTCAAACAAGCGGTTAGATTAAACTGGATTGGAGCAGCACAAAATCGCGAAAGATGGAAGGTCTATATCCAAAAATGGACTTAGAGAGGCTTAAGAAGAAGAAAAATATAATATATATATATATATATATATATATATATATATATATATATATATATATATATATATATATATATCACTTAAGGTTCGCAGATGATGCTGCTGGAGTTGAATAACAAGTCTCAAAAATGGGTCTAAAAGTAAACTGCACCAAAACCAACTATTTGAACAACGAGACTGAAGATAACAGCTAGGAACTGTTGATAGAAGTATAATAAATAAACTCCAGGTAACCCAAAGAGCAATGGAGAGAAGAATACTAAATATTAGACTACAGTATCGTATTCCTAACATCAAGATACGAAGAAGATCAAAAGTAACAGAAGTAATAGAACGAAAATGTATATTAAGGTGGAATTTGGCGGGGCATGCCGTATAGTTGAATGGAGGCCTAGAGAACACAAAAGATGCGGAGGTAGACCACATACAAGACGGACGGACGACATAAAACGACTAGCAGTAGACGCCTGGATGCAAAAGGCAAAACACCCACCTCATTGGAGACAATTTGTGGAGGCTTACATCCCACTATAGATAGAATAAGTTATATATATATATATATATATATATATATATATATATATATATATATATATATATATATATATATATATATATATATATATATATATATATATATATATATATAAATACAATCTTAGTTGGGGAGCTCGGCAAATTTGGGCGTGATAGGAGATCACACAATTTTCATTAAGCCGCCAATATTTCGGTCCTGAATTGGGACCTTCTTCAGGGCAGAACTGAAAAGAAGAACAGAGCGTATTCACTGATAGTGTCTGGGACAACTTTAAATTAATGATGTTATCATTAGGTTGTTATAATAAATAAAATTAGTGTGGAACACCCCTCCACCTACCGCATATCTCCCCTCCCCCGTTAACTCCCCCAGTCGAAATAAATTGGTCGTTGCTTTTTTTACCATTCATTCCTGGCCTTACAAACAAATTGGTCCACATATTGCGTGTCATTCCCAACATTAAAATCGCCAAATATTACTTCTTCAAAAACAGACGTGTCTTCAGTAAGCTGAAGGCCCTGCTGCCAGTTCTTTCCATGTCAGACTTGGTTTACTCAATTACCTGCCTCAATTGTCCATCAATCTACATTGGCCAAACTTCTCAATCCTTGAATCGTCGTATTGCACTCCATAAAAGTGACACTAGATGCCATCCACACCGATGTGCCTTGGCGACCCATTCTGTTGACAATGGTCATTCCTTTAATTTCAGGTAACCCAAAATTCTTCATTTCTCCAATAATCTTTCCAAGAGAGAGTTCCTTGAGATGTGTTACATCCAGGAGAATCACCTTAATATCAATAAAAGAACCGACCTGGATGGTCTTAGTAACATAACATATATAGTTTCCTCCTCTCCTGTGATAAATCAACTTCTCACAATCTTCCCCTGTCTTCAAGTGTTTTTATGATCCATCTGTACCGCGTTGGTCGTCTCTTTTCTTAGCTCCGTAATTTCCAGGGTTTCTCTCTTCCTTCCTCTCTCTGTTTACGGTTCTCTTTGATTTTGAGCTTCACAGATTCCTTCCATTTTATCTGTGCCATCTTTTGCACCTAGTGATTACTGTCTTCCTTCCATTGACAGTTCCTTGCGTCACCTCTCTTACATTTCCTGGTGCCTCGAGTCTTCATTGGTTTTTTGCCGACAATCTCTTCCTCCAATCAGATTCCAATAAGAAATTAATAAATTAATAATTAATTCACTAGACAATTATCTTCTTCGTTGCTCCCATTATTGTCACTCTCTCTCTCGCTCCCTCGCTCACCATTTACTTATAATTAGGGTGTGTTTTATCCTTTCACTATTACATACCGGGTTTTTTGGTCGCTCAATTGACTACCTCTCTCTCACTTAGGGTCCAATATTTATACTTCCTTTTCTATCGGTTCCTTCCAGGTGTCGACCCCGCATTCTGGTTAATTGAGTTTTCTTGACTAAACGCCTTATCTCTGTCGGGTAGCTGTCTCCTGTCGTTCTTGTCATCTGTTCATAAATGGCGGTGGCCATATGTGGTGGTCACAAGTGAATTAATTAACGATGTTTTCAACATCCAAGGTTCCCAATTACATCCATGTGTTAAATTTGTTTTTTAGAATTTTATCTACAGTGTTTTAATGTGTATTTTGTATATTTTATGGATTAACCAACTTTTATATGTAACAACTTTCTATGTATAACCTACGGCCATTCAGGCTAACGAAATTCTGTGCACTGCTCATGTGAGTTTTTTAACTTATTATGACTAATATCTTATTCTTGTTCCACATTAATTTTATTTATTATAACAACCTAATGATAACATCATTAATTTAAAGTTGTCCCAGACACTATCAGTGAATACGCTCTGTTCTTCTTTTCAGTTCTGCCCTGAAGAAGGTCCCAATCCAGGACCGAAATATTGGCGGCTTAATGAAAATTGTGTGATCTCCTATCACGCCCAAATTTGCCGAGCTCCCCAATTAGGATTGTATTTTTAATAATTTTGGTAGATACGGCAACATTTTGCTTTCTTTCTTTATTCATATATATATATATATATATATATATATATAAACGTATATACATATATATATATATATATATATATATATATATATATATATATATATATATATATATATATATATATATAATGTAATACTCGCGCACACTTTCTTTCGTATTATTTTTAAAAAATTGCGAAAAATCGCTGCCCCCTCCCGTTTCTCGAAAAGTATTGATCAAAAAGTTTTGAAAAGTTCTGGAATATTCTCCACAGAGTGTAGATTGATCAAAAATTTTCACGAGTACTTTAACTTTAATAATTTATCTGGTACATAAAAAAACACACAAATTTCATGGTCATAAGTTTTCAGTAAAGATCGGAAATAAACTTTGTTGGAATCTCATTTGGGGTATGTTTTGTGCATTAATGATCATTTTATTATTGATCATTTATACCTCCGTAACAAAAATTTTCATTTTAAAATCAAACAACATACGGAATACTAATTGCTCAAGTCCGACTTGGCCAGTTTTTTAAATAATTTTATTTGTAATTTTTATAATTTTCATTATTTTTCTACTAATTTTTGTATTGGAGTTTGCTTTTGTAAGCTTTGTAACTCCTATTAACTATGACCTATGGATATTTTTAAATTCATATTCTGGAACAGCTTTTGTAATACTCATTAAGCATTTACTATAATTTGAGTACAGACTTTTTGAACCGATAAGGACTGAACTTTTGACATTCAAATCGAGATGCATGCCCAGCTATTTTTTTTTAGTCAATTCATTTCATTAACTTCCTTTGTGTTTCCTTTTCAAGAAAAAAAAAAGTTTTTCGTTTTTAAAATGTAAACATCATTCAAGTAGTATTTACGTCTTGAAATTTTCAACAGAACCCCATTTTGACATTTCACATTATTATTTTATTTCATCTTACTAACTTGACATCTCTCTTCTGTTGTATTCTGATATGTGAAAATAGCAATAAATATGTATACATATTAAAGAAAGATAAAATTTGTTTGCCATGGACATTTACAAATATTATTGTTATTATATTATAATAAATAATAACTTCTATGTAATGTAATAGCAAAGTATACAAATAGATATACTATTGTTGCTTCAATTAAATTTTGCCAGACGAGGGACGACTCTACTTTAGTAGTTTATTCCTAATATTATAAAAAGTAAAATACTGCTCTTCTTTTTCTTGCAGGACCATATCCGATACAGACGTAGACGACCCTCTTGCCTTTGCCTGTAGTTAGTGCCTTTTTAAGTGTTTCCACAGACAAAAGAGACTTACAGTTTAATACCGGTTCCGAACGGCCAAAATTAGAAAGACTTTACTGGGCATGATTTCTTTCAGAAAATTATTAGCGACACCTACTTTTCATACAACGTTGATTTTCAAATTCTCTTAAAAATACAAGCGATGGCCGATTGAAAGGGATAATCTCAATAAATTTTCAATGCATGATGTAATATGCTATTTTTATTACATACAAAGTGTTTATTAACATTACTTAATTCATTTCCATCACTACCTCAACATCGTTAACCAAAGCCCTAACACAGAATATCAATTTTAATTTAATAATTGGATTAGCATAAAATTTTTATTTCGCTTGGTCATTGGTATTCGTATAAAAGTGGCCCTTGGAGGTTTTTGCATTTAACCAAGTTGCAAGAGTCCCTAGATCATGAAAAATATAGTCACCTATTTGTAGCAGTGGATAAGGTAGTCTATCTCTCTGTGGGCATGGTGACTTTCTAACGAAATGGAAAATCGATACCAAACTTGATACACATTTAATGTAAATGCAAAATAGGACTAAAGCCCGTAGTGTTTGGGCAATATTATCAAACATTGAAAGGAAGATCAATAAATTTTGTTTATTTAGGTGGTTATAGCAATTTTTGTTGGATTTAGAATGACATAATAAGTAAATTATTTTTAATTTTTTAATCAAGTCAAGTACGAAGAAACTAAAAATTATATTACTTTCTTATTATTTATAAATGGTAATCCATGCCTTCTAATTCGCTTTATAATCGAGAAGCAATTATTTAACTCCTCGAAAATAACCGGGTTGATTATTTTTGTCTATCAACAATATTTTCAGTTTTTCTGATCCATCCATATTTGCAGCAACTAATATCGTTACTCTTACTTTACTATGTTTTCCCTCATGGGATTTTTCGCTTTTAAATATTAATGTTTTATCGGGAAGGCATTTGAAAAATAGTCCAGTTTTATCCGCGTAAAATATGTTTCGCTCTTGATAAGTCTTCAACAGACGAGATAAAATGTCGCATTTTCATTTATCGCAGTCCTAGTTATCGCAGTCACATCGTTACTTTCTCCATTATTAAAATTTGATAATTGCCAGTACTTGCTATGAAAACCCTTTTATTAACACACCAGATACAGCTAAGTTTTGATTCCTGGCCATTTCGAACCACTGTAACTTTATCTATATTTCCAAACGTTGATTTTTTTATTCTTTTACTGGTTCCACAAGTAGCACCACTTTCTATTACTTTGATTATATGATATGATATATTTGGAGGGATGCCATACTTAATAGCGACATCTTTTTTTTCTTGAACCACTTTTCACTTTTTGTATCAGTTTAAATTTTAACTGATAAAGTTTTTAGAACATCTTTTGCGGCCATGCCACGACCGTGCACAGTATGACGTAAGCACAGGCTATTACCTAAGAAATAAGAATATCTGCTGATCTCTCTAATCAAAAAACTGGCTGGCGATGCGCTGCTGAAACGATAGAGATTTCACCGAAAAATACGGCGTAAGGATAGAGACTTCACCGAAAAATTCGACTTATTAAAGTTGACGGCACGTTATTTTGTTCGAGTTATCAAGAAATTCTAGTAATAAAAGTTCGAGTTATCAAGTAAAATTTACGTTAAAATTTAGTTTTAATGCTGTTGCCATCCAATATTGTTCGAATTATCAAAAATTCAAGTTATCAAAGTTCGAGATATCGAAGTTCGACTGTATTTGCAATAAAACAGTTTTAACATAAAAATACAACTTACACTTTTAAGCAATTTTCAAAGTCAAAGGGTCGTCATCTTTTATTTACACAAAAACAATATTAAATTTTTAAGTCAAGATGTAATTATTGCCTTGCTTGTAAGGAATTCTCATGTAATCCTACATTTATGTGTTATCTCGGGGTCTTTATTCCTATATGCCCGTTAGGGAAGTTCATTTTTACTTTTTTTTTTATCATTTTTTTGCTACTAGGTTTGATACACTGAAAATGTAGTACACAATGTTCCAATTAGCGATTGGCTGTATGGCTGAAATGCCCATGCTAAAAAATATTATAATATAACATAAAACCATGTTAAAAGAAATTTTAATGCATAATACAGTCGCGCATCCGTTAATTTTTCTAGAAAATATTGTGGATTGTAAACAGATTTTTACCAGTTAAGCTCTGGACACAATTTACAACTGCGTTTAAAAATAACGTAAAATATTATACCCCAACTGGGCTTTAACATTATCGAAACATTTTAGGAATAATTAATCCAATAAATAATATAGTAAAGTTAATAAAATCACGTATTTGCCATGTATTAAGCTATTAAAATTAAAACTGATCACACTTAAAATCGAAAGTTACAAGAGAAAAGCTAATAATCAATTTTATCACGAATATCGATATACTTGTTATAATTTATGAGGGATATAGCGACAAATACAAATTATTTCAAAATAAATTCCTCTCGATGAAGGACTCACGGAACTATTTCGCAAGCATCAAATTATTTATTCTAATTTTTACACCAGCGTTGATAATTTTTCTACAATATTGCCGATTTCTGTTATCACTGGCTCTTAATTTTATTAATATTTATTGTATTAATTTTTATTATTAGACAATTATTCCCTAATATATTTCTAAATTTCTTACCAATAATAAAAAACTTAATATGAAGCATTCACAATTCTTTACAGCTCTGTTCAAAAGATATAGCTACAATATAACAGGAAATATTAGAATATTAGCAGTGATTCTTTCAATAATTAGTAAATAAAAGTTATACTTCCTTGGTTTGTAAGGAATTCATTAAAAATCTTATTGAGAAAACCACAATTAGAGCTTTTCTCAGATATCTCGAATAACGCTCCAACTGTTTTTTTATGGGCATAGCACAGATGCTGTAAGCTCTACATGGGGGACGCGTAAAATCCAAAATGAGTTACTTGTTTGCACGTCGGTTCAAGATAGTCTTTCTTTGTTCCCATGCAAAATGACCCGTTCCCTGGCCGCTAAATATATTAAAAAGTTGTTGTCATTTGTGAAGAAGTGGGTAAATCGTTTGTACGAGACGAAAAATATCGACGACTTGTCAAAACGTGGCTCAGTAGGCAAAGTCAGACCAAAAGTCGAAAAACGAATCGTGTCTTTGTTATCGCGATATTCGAAATTGACTCTACGTCAAGGAGCGGTAGAATTAAAATCGAGTTTGAATGAGTCTCATGAGACCATTCGACAATATCTTCATGCTTATGATAGCAAATTCCGAGGCACGTTTGTGCCCACGATAAGATACTAAAGTAGCCTTCATAATCGCCGGGAGTCAATCCTATTAAAAACGTCTGGTCTCTGGTAAAGAGAAAGGTCAAAGCAAAGACTGAGATCTTTGACTGGAGATCATTGCCTCGCAAAGGCGATTATTGATGCAGGAGGCGATTGGACAACTTACTAAGGTAATTGCGCCATTGTTAACATACCACAGAATACATTGATTGCAAAAAATGTTCTCGAAACACATATTTTGAAGAATTCGAGCGGTCACGTTCTTACTTGACCGACTGTATTTCTTGCAGATATTCGATTTCACCCCCCTTAAGTTAAAATTTAACTCTCAATACTACACGGCTCTGATGAAATCATCAATTCATATTCCTTCCTTCAATTTTCTATGTCAAATAGTTTCGGATAGACACCGAAATGATCTTAAAACTGTTCCGAATGGAACACTAAAAAGGCCAATATATAATGAAATAAAACTTACAACTTGACGGTCGCCTTTCTCTGAAGAGCAATGCCAAACCCCCCGTTGTATCACGCCTAGTAAAGTCTTCTTACTTTGCCTGTGAAAATCAGCCAAGGCGAGAGGGTCGCGCCTACGTCCTTATAGCACTTCAAGAAGAAGAAGATTCCATAAAATCATTTGAAAGGCATTTTACCAGTCAAGACTAAATAAAAATGGATTAAAATGTAAAGTTAAAATATATAAAAGTACAAAATATATAGAACGAGATACAAACTTCTGATACAGATTACATTTAAAGTACAGGTTTATTAATGGACCACCCCAAAAACTGCTTAGGCTTTTTCAAAAAAAAAATTGTTTACGAGAGTGGATTGAAAAGTCTTGTAAAAAACGTAAATTTATTTTTCTATATAATCTCCATTTGGTCCAGTGAGATTCCAATTTTTTTTTCCTCAGAAAAAAACATGTTTCGAACTTTGCATAATACTCGTTTACAAACCAGATAACCTCTTCATTCGACGAATATTTCTTCCCTTAAGCCAATTTCTGGGTTAGAAAACAAACAAAGTCACTTGTGTCTAAATCTGGGGAATAGGGAATATTTCGAAACCCAACTCGTGCACTTTTGCCATTGCAGCGGCCGATGTGTGAGCATGTGCATTGTCCTAGTAAAGAAGTAATTTTTGCATGCTAATCTTGGTTAGTTCTACTTCAACTCACTATACAAGCAGTCCCATAATGTTGCGTAATAAGAGCTACTCACTCTTTTCTCTCTCTCGGCTCGCTGCCAATTTAAATTTCTTTTTTAAATTATCTCGTTGATTAACAAGAAATAAGTAATTATTATTTTTTAACTTACCGTATATTTTTTACGTACCATTCATTACATTCGAACTCAAATGTCTCTTGTTTCCTCTAAACATACGTACCTGAAAATAATAAAAAAAAAAATTATAAAATATATTAAAATTTTTCTTTCTGTAAAAGCTTCAACTTAAGCAGAGCTTCAAAGCCGAAGCTCCGTATTGACATTCAACTGTATCAGTGATGTTTAGGTAAACGCTCTGAGTAATTTTAAACAAATTTAAAAAGACCTAATTACAGAAAATCTGTAAATCGTAAATTTAAAATGAATAGTGATAAAAACAGTCACACATTAACTATATTACTTGTTATTAATGAGAAATTTATGACCAAAAGCAGTCATTGTCTTCAAAGAAACAAAAACCTTTAAATAGTCTATTGGCTAATAACTACGATCAAGTTAGACAGTAGTTCTGTCGATATTCTTAGAAATCTCCACAAGATTAAACATTAAACAACTTTACCCTATTGTTAATCTTGATTATATGGCGTAACTTACAAATCCTTTAATTACTGTCTATAAAATAACTGGCTGTACATACTTTACAAACTGACTTCAACTAACTCTTACAAACTTTATAAAGCACACAGGTCTGTTTTTACCTTACCTACGTGAAGGTTTATGTACACTGCATTTAAATGCCTAACTCTGATAAACTGAGAACTAGATATAATACTATTAAATTTTGTTCAATAAGTTTAAAAAAGTAATATGTAACACTTCATATGAAGGACATAGTAAAAGAATCAGCTTATCAGAATTTTATAAAATTTGTAATATTCTGCTACTCCCCCATTTTCACCCCTCAGAAGGGTGCATTTGATCAAAATGACCACGAAAATAGATTCAGCGACCCCAGAAACCCTGGGGAACCAGTTTTGAACGCGAAACGCTAATTCAGGTGAATATCGTAATTTCTCCCCCTCCAACCCCAATTTTCACACCTCAAAAGGGTACGTATGATAAAAATGACCCCGAAAATAGATTCAGTGACCTCAGAATCCCTCGATGAACCAGTTTTGAACGCGTAAACTTGAAATCACGTGAACTTCGAAATTTCACCTCCCGGTTCTGAGAGGTTATATTTTACGTTCGGAATTCGCTCACGAGTATTTAAAAAAAAATTGTCTGATTTTATTAAATTGAGGGCTCTAGACAATTTTGAACAAAAAATCAGATTCCTGGTCCACAGTGCCTCGGCGGAAGCATCAATAAGCCACTTAGTAGCAGGATAATAGTTTGATAATATATATATATATATATATATATATATATATATATATATATATATATATATAAATGTAAATATAAATGGTATATGTTAACATCCAGTATACACAAAAATTTGATGCAAAACAGATAAAAACCGGTCAAGTGCAAGTTGAACTTGCACAATTAGTGTTCCGTACGTTGATTGCTTTTAAAATAAAAAATGTTGTTACGGTGGTATAAAATGATCAGTGACTTCACAAAACACACCCCAAATGAGTTTTCAACAAATTCTGTTTCCAATCTTTACTGATTTTTGTTTTTTTTTTTACATACCAGATAAATTATTAAAGGTAATGTACTAGTGATAATTTTCGTTCAATCTACACCCAGTGGAAAATATTGCAGAATTTTTTTAAAATTTTTTGATCAATATTTTCGAGATAAGGTGAGGGACAGCGATTTTTCGCGATTTTTTAAAAATAATACAAAGAAAAGTATGCGCAAGTATTACATTATATATATGTTTTTTACTCGTGTTTTCACAAGCTTTCATTTGACATCACACTCGATGACTTACTAAAAAATTTTTTTTTTCACTTCAGATTTCACCCCCCAAAACTAACCCCTTAAGTCAAAATTTGACTTTCAAAACTATACAACTCTGATGAGGCCATCAATTCCTATATTATTACCAAATTTCAACTTTTTATGACAAATAGTTTTGGAGAAAATCGGATGTGACAGACAGACAGACAGACAAACACCTAAGTCATCTTATAAGTGTGCCGTATGGAACACTAAAAATAAAAGGCATCTTGATATGAACCAACAAAATACTGATTTTAGTAACACACTAATGGGTATAATTTCAAGGTGCGTATCCTGAAAATATATTTTATTTTAATTTGTAAATATATATTTTCAAAAAGTGACGTTTATAGTGATAGGGAAAATTTTAAAATGTATTAGACATTTGTGCTTGATTTTAGAATTGTAAAGTATGAGGCTTTGAAAATGCTCAAAAAATTAGGCGAAACGTTAGAAAAAAATAAATAAATAAATAAATAATCGTTTCATTATCGAACCGAAATACCCAATAATAGGAAAATCACATCATTAATATATATGTATATATATATATATATATATATATATATATATATATATATATATATATATATATATATATATATAAATATATATATATATATATATATATATATATATATATATATATATATAACATACGAGTATATAAAATCTTAATTTATCTCTCTATTCGATCATAAAAACATTTATCCAAAGCTCCCAAAACTCCAGCTGCGTAATCAATTGAATACACAAAATCATATCTGGATTGGCTGTTAGGATTCTTTTGTAAGTTAGTTTGAAGTGGGTATACAAAGGCAACTCCAACAACCCCACCTATATAAATTTCCCGAGGAAAACCGTCGCCACTTTTTCTTTCAGAAATCGGTTCTTTAGTGGCTCGATCGAAATTCCATTTAGCACACTAGACACAATGCCCGAAAATTCCTATCTCGTTTCAAGTGCTTTTTTTGAAAAAGAGATGATAGTCGACAATTCTGAATATGATTTGAAATAAAATGAATTGTATTTGGAAGTAAAATAATTTAAAATATTTGTTTCTATTAAATTAAAGAAATACAAAATATGTTTTGATTGTCCAGTCGAATGTTTTACTTAAATAAGCAATACTTAAGATGGTAGCAGAGGGAAGAAAAAAAAATGCGGCACGCCCAACCTATCAATTTAGTTATTAACTAGAAGAAACCTTACCATTTTTATTTTGTATTATTATCTATTAATTACCCCAATGTTCTATTTTACTTAGCTCATTAAGGAATTTTTGCATATCTTCACATTTTATGGTACCGATATCACGAAAAACATAGTCTCTTATTTCCGTTAATCTCTCTGCCTATCCAGTTTAGGAAGAAAATCTCTTCTGAGCCACATGGCTGCATGTGAAGGGGATGAAAAAGTGTGTGTCAATAAAACTTGTTTCAATAGTGTTATACAGCTAGTTTTTGAGAAAATGAACAAATTTATAATGAACCATTTAGGAGGCGTGTAGGTTAGAAGGAGTAACTTCGAATACATCATGTTTCATATCCTTTTCAGATTCCTTGGAATTGAGAAATCTGGAAATCATATTATTTCATCATTATTTTCAGGCTTAACAGAAATACTAATTAAAGGGTACCGAAATGTAATACAGCAGAGTTACTTAAAAAGAAGAGAGAAAGGTAAATTTTAAGGCCAATTGTTTTTAATAAAACATATAAAGAGCATGAAGCATGTAATTAAATTAAAGTTGGGTTGATAAAATTAAATTAAAACTGGGATTAGATTTCGTCAATTTGTAGTATCTTTTTTACGTTTCTTCTACGATTCCATGACACATCTTCAGGAATATGTACTTTTCTTAGAATACTGATTAAGCTCGAGAAACCAGAAGTCTAGTTTTTATACCTGATGTAGACCATAAACCGCTTTTTCTATCAATGTTATTAGGCTGCTGGTAAATTTTTAGATATTTCCTAAACAGTAGTTTATAGAAATTAGAGGTAGATGCAAGAACTTTGGCTTCTCTTTTACTGATGATTTGGCCTGTAGAGTGGTGATGCTCAACTACAACTGAATGGACATTTTAGTTCCTTTTTATACATTTTTCCTATCCCTTAAATCTAGTCGATATTAAACGTTTATTAATATCCTATTCAAAGTTAACTATTGTCAAAAGTTTATCCACTTTTTAAAAAAAAGGTGTGTTAATTAATTTTATTTCTGAAAATATCTAGCATTTCAAAATTAAACAACAAATTTTCATTGTGCGAATATCGTGGTCGCCGGTTTAGTAGAAATCGCTTTAAAGTCAATACAGGTAGGCATCTGTTAATTTTATAAAAACAAGGGATAATAGCCATAAATATTAAAAAAAAATTGTTATATTGATAAGTGTTTCTATTTTATATTTGAAGTATATATTCTAATTCTTGTAATAAATGTCATAACATCGTTTATCATGTCAGACACAATAAAAATATTTTTGATATAAGCACCACTAAACACTAATAATTACCTCATATATCTTGATAAACAACTTTTAGAATTTACTTTTTAAAATAAAATCATGTAGTTTTTACATAAAGAAAACATTATGATCCAGAAATACACCGCACAATGGCCCGATTGTTACCAACAATTCACAATAATAGTATAATACTAAAATACAACATTACGGAAACATTACTATAGTAACAGCGTGAAACTGCCATGTTCTTGATAAACCAAATTGAAATAATGATCAATAAAATGTAAGTTTTATTTTGGTGAACCGTTAAAATAAATATGGAATAAATTGTATTCACCAATTTCGATGTGCTTGAACGATAAGGTGTGGCTCTTATAGGTTAATTTTAGCTTGTTTGTGATTTGGATAATCAGTTTATCTTGTTTATAGATAGTTTCTTAGACTTTTATATGAATATTGCTTCTACTATCGTTATCTATTATGTTATTTAAATTTTACGTCGCTTACCTGGTTCGGAAAAGAAAATGTTGTTACATTTATGAATTTGTGGATACAGATTTGTGTTACTTATAGTTCATAACAAAATTATTATTGCAGTTTTATATGAATAAGCACAGGGAAATATTTTGTTGATTAGATCTAAAGTTAATGTTGAAGAAGTGTATATATGACCGTTGGGAGAATTACACCAATTTTTTTCAGAATTTCTCAATTAAAATTTAAATCAGTAGATAGCACCAGTTGTTTAATTTGTCTTTTTTCAGTAAAATTAAACCATTAAGGTTTCCAGTTCAACTGGTACTGATAAAAAATTGTACTTTAAATTTTTAACCTAACTTTTTTATTTAATATTTCGATTCTTAAGAATTTTTCTTTTTAATTAGATGTCACTTAACAACATTAGTTAAGTAAAAATAATGTTTTAGCTCAATTCTTATTCATTTTAATCTGTTAAAACAAGATAACACTTTAATGCGTCCTGTAAAAGCTAGTTGAGGGATTTCTTTTTGTACCTTCACCATTAAATTCGGTATACTCCAGGGCTTCATGCTCTCCCTTGCTCTGTTTCTTCTATATATGAATGATCTGCTGAAAATGACCAAAAATTTAATCTGTCGCTTGGCTATGTAAACAGTTTCTGTAGACATTTTTTTACGAAAACCTTGCTTACTTACTTACCTATTCCGTAGCTTATAACCCTGGGTGAGTTTTAGCCGACTGAAGAACACGCCTCCATTGTCTTCTGTCAAGCACAGTTTCGATTTCATTCTATACTCCTGGTATTCTTAGGTCTTTCTTAACATTCTCTTTCCAACCAAGTCGTCAGTCTCCCAAGGATCTCTTAGCAACTGACGCCTCTTCACATGCCAGCTTTAAAATTCTTTTGTCAGGCAGCCGTTTCACACGTCCAGCCCACTGAAGGCGCCTTACTTTGACTTTGTTAATGATGTTTAGTGCTTTATAGAGATATTCAAGTTCCTTGTTAGTACAGATTTGGTACGCATCCGTAATAGCATCTATGACGAGACCGTAAATTTTGGTACGATCTTTCGCTCGAATATTTGAAGGCGTTCTTCATTTGCCACGGTCAAGGTCCATGCTTCACAACTATACATTACGACAGGACTGATAACAGTTTGGTATATAAACATAGTAGTTATCCTTCTATAATTTTTCGATGTTAATAACTCCTGTAGTGCATATAAGCATCGATTACCGGCTGAAATACTATTGTTTTCTGTCAGCTTCGTTCCCAAGAATTTAAATATTTTTACTGGTTCTAAATTGTATTCGTCTATTGTTTATATTTTGGATCACCATATCTCTGTTTTGGTTGTTTCTGGTGGTATACATATATTTTGTTTTTTTCTCGGTGACGCGTAGTCCCACCTTTATTAATGTCTCCTTCACTTCTAGTCGGCTATTTCCAATTATATCCATGTCATCCACAATAACTAGTAGTAGGTTGGGTGCGTCATTATGGAACATGATGATGGGGGCTTGAATTTTCTAAAGACATATTCAAAGGCAATGTTGAGTAGAATCGGTGACAGCGCATCACTTTGTTTTAGGCCATTATAAATTACAAAGAGTTCTGATAGCTGTAAACCAACTTTAATTTTACTTTATAACCTCTCAACACATATCTGTGTCATTTTTATCAGCTTTTCGTAAAATCCAAGTTTCTCCATTCCTTTCCATAGCTTGACTCTTCGGATTGAATCATATGCCTGCTTAAAATCTATAAATAGCTGATGCAAGTCTCGGTCGACCTCTCGCATTTTTCCATGATTTGTTTTATAGTAAATATCTGATTGATTATCAATTTGTCTCGCCTAAATCCACAATGGTAGTCTCCTGTTATTTCCTCTGCATACGGCTTAAGTCTGTCGAGAAGTATATATAGTAGCCAGAAATTTATGAGCGATGTTTAAAAGTGCAATACTTCATCTTGTCCCCCTTTTTAGGTAGTGGTACAATGCTTCCCTGCTTCCGTTCCTCCGGTATGATACTGTCGCTTCTGGTGCCTCGTTGTTCTTAAGTTTCTTTATTGCTAGACATACTTCTTGGTAGGATGGGCTTTTGTGTTATTACGGTGTCTACGTTTGTCAATTTGGCAAATTTTATTATTCTGAGATACCCTCTTCTTTCTTGTCATCGTTTTCCTAGCTCTGCTCCTTGCTTGTTTGTACTCTGCTGTGCTTCTTTCTGTTTTATTCTGTAGCATTTTATTTCGGGCACAATTTCTGTTGTTCATCATTTCTCCACATTCCTCATCAAATCATGGTTTTTTTGTTTGATTTTGGTCGAACACCCAATATTTCTTCATTAGCACCATTTCTTGTGCCTTTCAGGTTGTTCCCGGGTAGTTCAAGGTTTTCTGTATTTTGTGGTTCATTTATTTGGTTTCGCATTTCGTCATGATATCGTTTCCCTGTCTCTTCTTCTCTTAGTTTTTGGATATTTCAGGTTCGGAATAGTTGGGATTTTCCTGCCTCGATATTATGTATCTTATTTTGGATTTTTCTAAAAAATGATTTGTATCTGCGTCTGCTCCCCTTAGACTTCTGTCATCCAAATAATTACTACTACGCCTTGCATTTATAACCACGTGATATGATGATATTTTGCCATCGTTAGATATCCAAGTTTATTTAAGTATATATTTATTATATTATCGACTTAATTAATATATTAAAACTTGTCTATTCTAGTCTATTCGTCATTAGCCATTATTATTATTTATATCGTGGAGACTGTGGCTTCCCATAGTGGGTTTAAAGACTTCCTCCTTACCAATCTTTGCACTAAAATCTCCTAACAAGATGCATATATCATTGTCAGGTAGGAAGTCATAAATCTTCGTAAAATGTATCCTTTACTTCATCTTCTTTTTCGGAGTATGCACATATACTAAAGAGATATTGCACCAACGCTCTTTCATCCTTACATAGCATAGTCTATCGTTTATTGGTCGAAACTCTATAACTGACCAAATAAGGTCTTCCCGCAGCATAAACCCCGAGCCAAATTCGTGGTCATTACCGATGTAGAAAACTACTAATATGTTGATTTTCACTCTACCTTTTGATATTCATCGAATTTCCTGGATAGCTGTTATGTTTAGACTTGTGGACTCAATTTCTATCATGGCACGGGGACGATGCTAACTTAGGTCTTTTTAGAGGGCTGAGTTGCTGGTACCTCGCCTAACTCTCCCATTTTACCTGGGCTTGGGACCAGCTTGTTCTAACGAACTAGGCGAAGACCTTGCTGGCACGGTGAGATTATAATACATTTATTAAGATAGCATTCTAATTGTTCGTAAATAGCTTTTTCAATAACTTTCCAGACGCAATTAAATATATGTACCGATCTATAATTTTCTGCATTAAGAGGGCGATTTTTTTTATAGAGTGAAACAATTTTAATTGTTTTAAAGCACTTGGAAACTGTATCAATGCGACTGACTTATTAATAATCATGGTATATATGATCCTATCTCACTAGCAAAATCATACGGGACTCTAGCAAACTATTGAGTCGAAAGTTCACCGACTTTTTATAATTTTTGTCACTTCATTAGGCAATAATTGAGAAAAAAACATAGAATCTGCCAATACCTGTTGACTTGTACAATTATTTTTATTAAAATTCATGTGGTTTACCATGTGTAAAAATTTCCAAAATAGAGCGGCAACAAATTTTAGGTCTTCTAAAATGCTCACTTCATTATTTCTAAGCTTTATTGGTTCAAAATAGTTGCAGTCTCTGCCTATCTGACCACTGACAAATTTTCATAGTGGTTTTCTTTTGTTATTAGCTTTATTAATTTTTGGAACAAAATGTGCTTCCTTTTCTGTTTCAATATCATTTTTAATGCATTTTTCCAGTTTTTAGAATGTTTATCTAAATTATTGTCATAGACAGTTTTTCAAAGCCAGTTTAGACTCTTTAAGTTATCCAACTCAATTCACTGATTTCCAGTTATGACAAATATTAGTAAATTGAACGCTACAAAAACATCCAATAATCTTAAAATGACTTCAAGACTCTACAGTAAATACGAACTAGAAATAAAGTCATGAACTGTACCAGAGTCTAGGTTAGCGAGTACAATAAAAATCATCAACTTCACACAAGAGAAGTTTAGTTATCAAATATAATCAATTACTTAAGCCTGTTAATGGAAAAAAAAACTTTCATATGCCAAATAGGTGTTACACCCACCAATATTACAATCATTCTGGATCATTATATGGTATTCTATAATATACTTTATCTTTGTAGATATCTCTATGGCCTTGCCCATTACAGGCGGCTCAAGTTACTTAGTTATCCGATTGCTTGTCTAATCAAATTTAGTGCAATAAATTTAAAATTGCACAGTCTAGATACAGTAATATTACGATTTTATCCTCTCTGGAGTATTACCAGGAGTATTGTCCTGAGTTTTGAACCTCGAAAAATTTGTGCTCTTTTGTTTGTAAACAATTTAACATAAGTTTTCAAAACGCGTTTTTTGAGCTTAAAGTGAGAATAATTCCGGTTATATAAGTCGGATCGAGAAAGAAAACCCAACGCTTCTTAAAAAAATTTCCAACAAATCTTCGTTAGTTTTAAGTCGCTCAGGTACGTACATAACCAACAAAACTGAAAAAAAAGCAAAAAACTGTTTTTTTTTTATTTTATTGTACAGGTCGACTAAGTGAACCGATGAGCTTGAAACTTTCAAAAAACATGCCTTTTGTTAAAGCAAAAATACCCTAAAATTTTGATACAAAAATATTGAACCTAGTGGGCACAATTGCAATTGTTATTTAAAATTTAAATTGCCCGCCATTTTATGCCATTTGGTCCAAAATGAATCTACTTTTTTTCAAAATTTAGGTCTCAATGCTTTCCGATACAGCAATTACGATAATATCCTCAAGTAATGGTTACTAGAATCACATCTTATACACAAAAAAATCAAATAAGTGTCTCTGTAAACGTAGTTTGAATGATTTACTAAATGTGCCATTATTTTCTATTGGTTACCAACAAAATAACAAAGGTATCCGGTCACATAAAAACATATTATCTCGCAAATTGCCTACTTTATTTTTCTGAAATATCGTAGATCATTTTTCTGTATTATCTACGTGTTTTCTCAAAATGTACCTGATTCCAAAATGGAATCTGCATTTAATACTAACTAAATCACTTTATAGCTGAGTTTCATACATAAACGATACATTACTAACATACACTCACTTGGCTGCACACATATTTAATTTAACTGCTTACTAAATACATCATGCATACCTTTGTATTATTACTACTACTGTATGTGTAAGTAAATCTTATTTAAAGATCGATAGTGGCAAATACACATGAATGCATTTGCTGTACCTGGGATGTAGCTTTAAAAAAAGTTAGTACTTTGTTCTTTAATGTTGGGTAAAATTATTCAAAACACGTTGTGCATTTTTTACTAATTACGTAAAACATAATATTAAATAATCACAAAAAAAGTTGAGTAGAGGAAAGGCTTAGAATTTAATTAATTATAATTAGAAATAATAAAAAAACATAACTTTAGACTACGCGACTACTCGAACTAAAAAAATAACAACAAAAACCGGTCAAGTGCAAGTTGAACTTGCGCAATTAGTATTCCATAAGTTGATTGATTGCTTTTAAAATGAAAATTTTGTTACGGAGGTATCAAATGATCAGTCACTTTACAAAACATACCCCAAATGAGTTTTTCAACAAAGTTTGTTTCCGATCTTTTCTGAGAACTGATGATCTTGATTTTTTTTTTATAAGAAATAAATTATTAAAGGTCTCGTGATAACTTTCGTTCAATCTATACCTCGTGGAGAATATTTTTCAAAATTTTTTGATCAGTACTTTTCGAGATAAAGGGTGGGACAACGATTTTTCGCGATTTTTTAAAAATAATACAAAGAAAAGTGTGCGCAAGTATTACATTATATATATTTTTGAACTAGTTTCCTATAATAATTCCTATATTAGTACCAAATTTCAACTTTCTATGTCAAATAGTTTCGGAGAAAATCGGATGTGACAGACAGATATACAGACAGACACCGAAGTGATCTTCTAAGTATTCCGTACGGAATATTAATAGTAACCTATATACGAGGCAACCCCTATAATACCCACGTTCATCTCTCTCACCATTTTAGATTTGCTTACAAATAATAACCAATATTTTTTTCAATATTCCAGCCAGGAAACTTACTTATTGACATAATTGAAAATATATGGACTGCACCCTGGAAGCGACATTATTCAAAAACTATAAACTCTGCTTAAATGCATCAAATTCGACCCAACAGACCGACCAAGGGAAATAGAAAACTGTGATTGTCTTGAGCTAAGGGCACCAAAACGTAAATAATAGCATCCCTTAGAATGACAAATATCAATTTATTATCTACTCTACACCATCAAGATTTTAAAATTTTTTCATGTGTCAGAATCCTAAATCACAAGTCATATAGTCGTCCGTTTCTGTTTGGCTTTCTGTCGGTCTGTTTGTCTCGTGGCAACATAACTCTCGAACGAAATGAAATGTCGACTTTTGGTTTGATACACATATACTATTGGGGGCAAGAATAAAACATATAATTTTGGGGTTACATATAGCTTTAGGAGAAGGGGTTGTTAGTTGATTCCCCCACTCGGAAATAAAAAAAAACGGTTTGTGGTTCTCTTGATTGCGAGAAAAAATGTCTTATGTCGGTTGAATTCTCTGCCTATTGTTATTGTCGCAGTAATTACCGCACGAAACAAGATGTTGATTTGAAATTTGATTCATTTATATTACGTGAAGTAAAGAAAAAAATCTTTGAGAGTTTTTGAGTAACATCATTGAGGTAAGAGGAGTGCATATCGATAAGTTTTGTTAATCTAATCTGAATTTAATTAGCATATAAAAGAAACTGGAATGTAATTAAAATATTAAAATTATAAATTCATCATTTACATATTCTTTTTGAAAACTTGTAAATTTGACTTTTTTCAATCTTATAGGTATAACTTATTAGAGAGGTGGGGTTAGGTTCTAATGTTTTATGGTTAATGTCTTACCATAGTGTATAATTTCCTTCTTTAAAATATGGAGTAAATATTTACAGTGAGAAAATTAAATTTAGTATTTATTTTGCAACTTACATTTACAGGAGCGAGAACATTTTTATTTTTAAGAATTTTTGAGTAAAATTTCCACAAATATAATACACGATGTTGTGTCAAACTTCTAGAATGGACTTCTTTTTTCATAAAGTACTACTTTTGAAAGATCCATTGCATCTTCATCACTGACGATAGATTTTATGATTGAATATAAAAATCCTTTGAATAACCAATTTCCTGGCCCGTTTCCTTTTTACCAGTTTATTGTGAGGGATAAAGTTTAAGTCGGGTCTTTTAAAACTTATTTTAATAGGATTTTCATTGTGTATTTAATTTAAGTTTGCTTTAATTATTTTACAAAGAAAATATATAAAAGTCTTTTGTCGGTAAAATTTTAATGGTTCTGTAACAATAGACCCCTAAAAATAAACCTTTAAAAGAAATTTACAGTGTTCTGTTTTCTATTATTCGAATTTACTTATTTTAGTACTTCCTTTTTATTTTCTAAGAAGAAAAAGATGCCATAAAATAGATTGCTGAAATATTCGTTTTTCTTGAAATTTCGTAATTTATATTATTTCATTTACACATTTATTCCACCATCTAAAGATACATTCACTAAAAAAATTGTTTTCTTTAATTTAAATATAGAAATGTATTATATTCTGACCCGAAGATTATGATGATCGCTAAATTAAGACTTTTTCGAAGACTGAATTCTCAAAATTCATTATTATATTTTTTACACATAATTATGTGTCACAAATGTTCTGTTATAGTATCTTTCAAGATCTAAGAAAGTGATTTGGCAAATTGATGCAATAAAAAAACATTAAACAACCATTAGGATCTTCGCACGAGCTGGCCGTAACAGGGTCGTAATTCATATATATATATATATATATATATATATATATATATATATATATATATATATATATATATATATATATATATATATATATATATATATATATATGTATATATATATATATATATATATATATATATATATATATATATATATATATACCTCCCTTTCAATCTAACATTTTATTGGCTACTTCTTGTTTATAAATATAAAGAATATTCTTCATTTTATCTGCAGTATTATACTCAAATAGTGTGTATTATAAAGTTCAATAGTGTCTTAAAATGTCCGAAGCCCTTTCCATCAGAAGCCGCAAATGTTTGCCCGTTGAGGCAAAAGTGATAGTTAAAAGTGTTTATTTAAAGTTAGTAGAGCGAGAGAACGAAAAATACTTTTCATTGATGCAGATATCACCTTTAACAAGCATCCCTGAAAGTACAGTTTGGAAAATTGTAAATAATTCGATAGCGCCTAAAAAAACACGAAAAGACAAAGGTGTGTCGAAATGTAATGATTTCTGTCAAGAAGACTTAATCCGCCACAAATTTATGAAATGTATGCAGAACAAAAAGTTCCTATGTGTCTGTGTCCGAGGATAGTTGTGACATAAAGTGTTCCAATACAATCTTATGGCGTATTGTACGTCGTTTGGGGTTTTTGTTCAAAAAAATAGACAAAAGGCAAGTTATAATGGAATCACGGGCGCTTACAATAACTCAGAATAGAAATCTTGAAAAAATAAATACAGCTAGATTGGAAAAACGAAGGATAATCTACCTAGATGAGACTTGGTATGACACCCACAACCCACCAGTGAATTGGATTGATAAATCCAAAAAATGCCACACCAAAGCTCCATCAAATAAAGGTAAAAGAATAACTATTTTACAGCAGCCAAGAATATTTCAGATTCCAGCTTGGATTATCATTGTAATACAACCGCTGAAGTTTTTGAAGATTGGCTTCAAAACAAATTAATGTCGAATATACCACTGAATAGCTGTATTGTGATGGATAATGCATTCTATCATAGTTGCCAAATGAATAAGGTACCAAGTTCCACCAGTAGAAAAAGGGAAATATAAACCTTTTTGTGCGAACGTGACATATATTTCCATGAAAGTTATACAGTTAAACAATTGTTAGAAGTTTTAAAAAGTTACAATTTTTCAAAGGAATATGTTTGTGATAAAATTGCAGGACATGAAATAATTCGGCTTACACCATATTATTGTATGTTTAATGTGATCGAGTTGATATGGCATAAAATAAAGTCAAAAATACATGCTCACAATGATACACCCACTTTAAACAGTAGTGTGGTTGAGTTGATAAAGATAGAATTCAAAAATGTAACCGTTGAAAACTGGAGAAATTGTATTCAACACGTCAAAAAAATTGAAAATTCATATAGATGTATGTACATAAATATAAATAGTTTAGAACCTGTAAAAAAACTTATTACTGATTTGCAAGATAGTAGCGATAGCGAAATTGAACTAGATATTAAGTAATAACTAAAATTGTAAGAAATGTACGCGAGCACACTGTACATTGTTTTAATATATTTGTGTATTTACTATAGTGTCTATTATTCAGTACATAAAACATTAAAATTCAGCTATCTTATCACAACAAAATTTTAAACACAACAATTATTCAATCAGGTATAGTGCAGCCCTGCACGTTGCCTTGTCATTAAACAGGCATAAATTAACCACTTTCGAATCTTGGATTTTGACTGGGTATAGGTAGCTAAGTCACTTTCTTAGATCGTGAAAAATATTACACTCGTATATAGTTATCTCTCTCTCACATCGTTGGTTGGTTCCGAGCGTCGTGACCTCTATTGCATTATTACGCAGAATTTATAACAGCGCTCCAAGCTTCCCTATCTTCGACACTTCTCAA
Source organism: Pachyrhynchus sulphureomaculatus (assembly GCA_019049505.1). Lineage (NCBI taxonomy): Eukaryota > Metazoa > Arthropoda > Insecta > Coleoptera > Curculionidae > Pachyrhynchus > Pachyrhynchus sulphureomaculatus. The sequence continues at coordinate 174,541,605 of CM032446.1, forward strand.
CATCTCCGGTAACTCCAAGTGTATTGTAGACATAATCCTATCAATGCATCTATTGGGAGATCTACCTCTTTTCCTGTCGCCGTTAACTTTCCCCTGGATCATTAACTTTTCCATGTCATCGTTTCTTATTATATGACCAAAAAATAATACTATTTTTCTCTGAATCAATTGTAACATCAGGTCACTGGTTTGGATATTAAAATCGCACAAAATAGACACATTTGCCCTATGAGCTGTCCAGGAAGTTCTGAGCATCGGCCTATAGCATGTAATTTTGAAAGCCTTTATTCTTTTACGGCATGCTGCACTAATAGTCCATATTTCGGCTCCGTATGTGACTATAGGGAATATTAGGGAATCGATAAGCCTTTTTCAGTTATTTTTTTTATTCTGTGATCTTTCCATACTTTGCCTAGACTTGTCATTGAAGTTTTGGCAATCACTATCCTTTTATTGACTTCTTCTACGCAGCTCCCCTGGTTAAAAATTCTGGCGTATATAATATCTGTCTTCAGTGATATATGATTGATTTTGTTGAGAGGAGGCAAAATTTTAGCTCGTTCTACTATAAGGAAAGAATATTTCTCTCGATTTAGTGAAAGGTCGAAAATTTAACTACTTTTTTGATGCGATGCAGCAGTGCAACCACTGCTTCCTTGGAACTAGCCATTATTGCAGTATCATTAGTGTATCTTAAGTTCGAGAACTTTTTGCCTCCTTCTGATACTCCTCCATGTCTCGTGGGCCTTTCTTTTGAAGCGGTATATATATATATATATATATATATATATATATATATATATATATATATATATATATATATATACATATATATATATATACATATACATATATATATATATACATATATATATATGTATATATATATATATATATATATATATATATATATATATATATATATATATATATATATATATGGTGTTTCTTTTTCTCGACCGTAATAAAGATTATGAGGTGAAAAGTATCGGAATAGCGGTCTATGTAGTAAAGTTATTCTTAAACTAAATATACCAAATTAAGTAATTAATAAAAACCTTAGGGGTGGTTATCGCCCAAGATCCAGAAGATCTGGAATATATGACAAGGAAGCTCATAGACCAATATAACAATTGAGACTCGCAGTAAACATGAGCAAAACAAAGTACTTGCAGATCGGTGGGGATAGACAGGACCTGAAACTGGACAATAATATCGAAATTGAAGCATGCGACCAATATACTTACCTGGGAACTAGGATAGACAGCACTGGAAAAACAGAAAATGAAGTGGAAGAGAGGATAGCAAAGGGGAAAGGACTGATCGGTGCCATGAATTCCATTCTGTGGTAAAAAAATGTCAGTAGGCAAAGAAAGCAACAGATTTAAAACGTCATCTTCAAAAGTATAGTTCTATATGGGTGCGAAACATGGCAACTAAACAAAACTCTTGAAAGAAGGTTAAATGCTCTAGAAATGGATTTTTGGCAAAGATCGGCAAGAATTTCCAAGCTCGATAGGATATCAAATGAAAGGGTCCGGTCAAAAATGAAAACGGAAAGAACACTGATAGAGGACGTACAGGAGAGAATTAAAGTGGTACGGCCATGTCCAAAGGATGCAACACCATAGAATCCCAAAACAAATCCTGCAGTAGACACCTACAGAAAGCAAGAAAAAGGGAAGGCCAAAAATAACCTGGTCTATGGGCATAACAAAAGCAATGTCCGAACGAAATCTACGACCAGGTGACTGGGATGACCGGCGAGAATGGAAGCTAGGAACCGGAAGGCGCAGAGTGACACTATAAACCGGATATATATATATATATATATATATATATATATATATATATATATATATATATATATATATATATATATATAAACCTTAAGAGAGAAAGATGAATTAACGGATCTCAAGGTAAAACAATTGACCATATATAGTTCAACCTCACCGAAACTATATTGTCTACCAAAAATACATAAGCCAGGAGTTCCGTTGAGACCTATTGTTATCTCGATGAATGCTACCACTTATAATGTGTCCAAGTGTTTGCCTAATATCTCAATCAACGCTCTGGGGGATAATACTAATTACAATATTAAAGATATCTTTTCTTTTGTTAATGATATTAACAACGTCGTGCTACCAAAAAATTACATATTAATCTTCTTGAATGTAGTTTCATTATTTATGAATATACCTCTAGAGTTGGTTGGGAGTATTCTGGATAGGGAATGGGATCAAATAAAAGTATACATTACATTATCAAAAAATAGTATCTCACAATTGATTGAATTCATTTTTGAAAATACGTATTTAATTTTCAGTGATAAATTTTATAGACAAATATTCGGAACATCAATGGGTTCACCCATCAGTCTCATCCTAGCTATCATTGTTCTAGACCATCTTCTAAACTCCGTGTTACTTATGTTGCCATTTCATCTTCCATCCATTTATAAATATGTGGATGTTTCAACTCGTTCAGTGACAGATTGCAGTTCACTGTCGAAATTAAGACAGATGATAGTGTTTCTTTTCTGGATACCAAAATCATAAGAAGCAAAAGCAACAAAATTATAGTGGATTGATATCAGAAACCTACTGCTTCTGATAGATTTATAAATTTATTTTCAAATCACCCAGCGAGTCAAAAGTATAATAAGGTGGAGGCAATGAGGAACAGAGTTACTCACATCAGTGACGATAGTTTTTTACAATACAATTTAAAAAAACTGTTCCACAGTTTTCGCAACAATGGTTATCCTGGGCATATTTTGAATAGATTGATTTGTAATTCCAACATCTTTGATGGTCCCACGGAAGAAGTAAAACATGTAGTCCAATACAAAAAACTACCCTACATACGTGGTCTGACGGACAAGACAGTCTCGACCTTTAAAGACTACGCTGATATAAAAATAGCAAGATATAATCAATTATGTAATAGGAATTTATTTAGTAGTGTAAAACAAAAGACGCCACTTATGTACAACAATATGTAATATATAAAATGTCTTGCTTGGACTGCGAAGGCAGTTGTATTGGGCAAACATCACAATGGCTTAAACAAAGATTAACTCAACATAGAAGTGATTGCGCAAGGGGAAAGAAATCTTGAGCTGCAGTGGATCATCACTTGAAAACAAAACACAAATTTGACTCTGATAAGTTATGATCCTAGGATATGAAAATAACTATAAAAACGCTTGTTCCTTGAAATGTGTCACATCATAAAAGACAAAAGCTCCATCAATTACAAAATAAATACTAATAATTTAAGCAACATATACTGTGATATTCTAAATAATTATATTAATCGCTACATCTGACCACTGTACAGGACACTTTTAAAGGTAAACCCCTTTATCTAAAGGAGACAGACGAAAACTGATGTCGGTATCTAGGCTCAATTTTTATGATAAACTCAATGGTGAAAACCGCATATCGATATCTAGTACCGTTTCAAATATACAGGGAGTTTTTCAAAAATCTGCATTTTGGAAAAACGTTTGTAATTCTTTTCCTGTTGAAAACTTTTGATTTTTATAAAAACATTCTCAAAGCACTTTTTCACGTGGATTTCAACAGTGTAAGTTACATTTTTTTACAACTAATATTTTAGTAGCTATTAACGCAAAAATATATTTTTTAAATAGGATACCCTGTATATTTTACCTTGTCCGAATAGAGCTTTAAATTACCATTCTTGAAATATAGCACACTTTATATGTTGCTTAAATCTACTTCAAAATATGAAGGTTTTCAGTTTTTATGCAAGTTTTAAATGCACATTTTGTGAAGTAGGCTTTGGACGGAGCGGCAATATCAGTTGTTTACCGATAGCAGTCAAATCGTAAAAAAAAATCCTAGAAGTAACTCTAAGTCATAACTGCAATGAAATTTACTAAATGCTATAGTACTTTAACACTATGTAGAAAATAAAACAAAACAACAATAAAACAATTTATTTCGAGTTGAGCAAACTAAAACAAAATAATTTTCTATAAGAGATGTTCGAAATGTAGACCAGTTTCATTTACACATAGGCGGCACCTTTTCTGTTTTTTTTTTTTTTTTTTTTTTTTTTTTTTTTTTTTTCTGACACTTGTTACCGAGCTGATTAGTTCAGGAGAAGCGAGAGCTGCAAAACTTTGTATCACTGCGACTTCTAACTCTTGCCTGGTGTTTGTCGGCAAATTAAAAATTAGGTCTTTCAATCTTCCCTAGAGATAGAAGCCCATGGGTGTTAAATCCGGTCACCTTGCCGACCAACCGTTCGGACCTTGGTTAGCTATCCAGTTATTGTCGAAACTGGCCAATAAAAAATTATTGATAACTGCAGCGATATGAGGGGTTGCCCCGTCGTGTTCAAAAAATATATTTCGGCAGTTCATCAACAAGAGGTTCTATTTGCTGCCTTAAAACTTCTAAATATCTCTGAGACGTGAGTGTTCCTTCGTAAATTAATGGACCTATAACCCTGCCTCTAAAAATTCCTGCCCACACATTAAATCCAAATCTGCCTTGATTTCTTTGCTCCGCAACTAAATGAGGATTTTCTTGTGCCCACGTATAAGAATTGTAACGGTTAAAAATACCCGGATTGCTTACATAAGCTTCGTCTGTCCAAATGCAATTTAATGAAAAATTCGGAACATGGTTACAGTTCTCCAGAAACCATTGGCCAAAATCCATATGCGACTGAAAATCTCTGTCTCTAAGGTGATGCACTTTTCTTGTCCTATACGGCCTGAATTTGGGCTTCTTAAAAGTACGACTTACGTTAGTTCTTGGTAGTCCAGTGGATTCTTTTAACTGTCGGGTTGAAGTGTTGGGATTATTTCCGAGAGTTCCTAATCTACTTTTCTTCTAACTCCTTATCCCTGTTTGATGCATAATTTTCGGATCGTTTCTTTTCAAACTGGCCACTATTAACTAGGTTATGTTGCAATCGAGCGAATATATCCTTGAAGGGTTGACGCCTCTCTGGATACCGTTCGTGGTACAAATTATTTGCCGCTTCCGAATTTTCTCCGGTTTCTATAAAACACACTAACATACTCCATTTTTCGTAATTTTCAAACTTCATTGCGATTTATTTGACGACAATTCAATAACTGATCCTGAAGTAAAATTTGACAACTACATTAAACTATTGAATTAAACCATATGACCGCTCCGTTCAAAGCCTACTTCACAAAATGTGCATTTAAAACTCGCGTAAAAACTGAAAACCTTTATATTTTGAAGTAGATTTAAGCAAAATATAAAGTGTGCTATATCTTTAGAGTGGTAATTTAAAGCTCTATTCGGATAAGGAAAAATATATAGGGTATCCCATTTAAAAAATATATTTTTGGGTTAACAACTGTTAAAATATTAGTTGTAAAAAAATGTAACTTACACTGTTGAAATCCACGTGAGAAAGTGCTTTAAGAATGTTTTTACAGAAATCAAAAGTTTTCAACAGGAAAAGAATAACAAACATTTTTCCAAAATGCAGATTTTTGGGAAACACCCTGTATATCTGGAACGGTACTAGATATCGATATGCGGTTTTCGCCATTGAGTTTATCATAAAAATTGAGCCTCAGACACCGACATCAGTTTTCGTCTATCTCCTTTAGATAAAGGAATTTACCTTTAAAAGTGTCCAATTTGGACTACCCTGTACACACACAGTTCTAAAGAAACACCTTAGAACGAAGTGTGTATAGTTAGTCCAGTTGCGTGATGTTTTGTTTTCCTTTGATATCTATTTTATTCTAGCTGGTAAGTTCATGTTGTATGTTTTTAGCGACTAATGTGTGCATGATGGTTTTAATTTTAGTAATACTTCTGATGAAGCCGAGAAGGACTGGCGACACATAGAGTTTTTAAACAACAAAAGAGTAATTTTATTACACAGACTGCTATCTAGATACTTTTCACAGCATATATATATATATATATATATATATATATATATATATATATATATATATATATATATATATATATATACCATATATGTATATGTATATGTATATGTATATGTATATGTATATATGTATATATATATATATATATATATATATATATATATATATATATATATATATATATATATATATATATATATATATGTATATATGTGGATATATTTACCTGTTATCCAGATCTTATTGCATCTTTCGTGAATTAAGTTAACACTACTCTCTCCTGTCGCTTTAAGCATTTCAACCACAATGTCATCCATCCCTGCGCATTTAGTATTTTTGAGTTTTTTTTATAGATAATTCCGCCTCACTCCTGAGAATGGTTGGCTCTAGGTTTCCCATATTGAGTTGTGTGCTATGGTTATTTGCACTTTTCATGAGATTTTGATTATATAGTTATACAGCTGGTCAAATTATTTACCTATTAAATATCTCAGGTGTTTAGACATATTGGTACCATTGGCCACCTGCCAGGGCAGTAGTCGATTTGACACTGGGTGTCACGAATAGCTGAAAGGGTAGTTATCTCTCCTTTGTTTTATCATCTTTGCAACCCTTTAACAATAGGTAAGGAATATGGCTAATATTGAAGATATTGAATGGCAATATCCTATGCATATTGGGTCAGGTATAAAGCGAGAGAATAAGTCCGTAATTTATGTTGTGGAATACATGCCTGTATGTGGTAGGATACCTACGATTGGGTTAGTTCAGGTTAGTTCAGTTAAGCTGGAAATTACGCCTCTTTGATGATGGCATTGATAAAATGGAATACTTGTTGCCATTCTTCAAGTTAATATCCTGTGTCGAAGAATTCTATAAAGAGGGCTATATGAGGTAATGATTGAGTCATATTTTGAATCGTGACAGAACCCTAATTCTGTGACAAAGCTATTGAACATGGGCAAGAGACAGAATCGTCAAATTCAAATTTAATATGCAAAAAATGAAATTTATCTTACTATAAAATCATCGCTATGATAATTTTTAGTGTTCCGTATGGAACACTTATAAGATCACTTCGGTGTCTGCCCGTCTGTCTGTCCATCTGTCACACCCGATTTTCTCCGAAACTATTTGTCATAGAAAGTTAAAATTTGGAGCTAATATAGGAATTGATGGCCTGATCAGAGCCGTGTAGTTTTGAAAGTTAAATTTTGACCTAAGGGGTTAGTTTTGGGGGGTGAATCGGAAGTGAAAAAAAAAATTTTTACTAGTTCATCGAGTGTGGTGTCGAATGAAAGCTTGTGAAAACACGAGTAAAAAATATATATCTAATGTAATAGCTGCGCACACTTTTCTTTGTATTATTTTTAAAAAATCGCTAGAAATCGCTGTCCCTCCCCTTATCTCGAAAAGTACTAATCAAAAAATTTTGAAAAAATTCTGGAATATTCTTCACGGGGTGTAGATTGAATAAAAATTATCGTGAGTGAATTACCTTTAATAATTTATTTGGCATATATAAAAAAAAACAAAATTTTAAGGTCATCAGTTTTCAGTAAGGATTGGAAGCAAACTTTGTTGAAAATTCATTTGGGGTATGTTTTGTGAAGTCACTGATCATTTTATACCTCCGTAAGAAAATTTTTTATTTTAAAAGCAATCAACGCACGGAACACTTATTGCGCGAGTTCAACTTGCACTTGACCGGTTATTTGAATAAAAATGACTGCTGCCGAACGCATATGGAAGCCCAAATAATGTTCTGAAAAAAAGTATATACTATTACATTTTTTACCTAAGTGATATTTGCGCTTCACAAATAAATTCTGATAGCTAGGTATGAAATACCGCATGCTTGAAAGCAGTCAATATTAAAATTAATGGAGTACGATGGTAGGATACAACGAATTGTATTAAGTACGCATACCTATTACTCCATCGAAAGCTGACACAGCAGCTTTCGAGCCGACAGAGTGGTTGACAAAGTCAACGCTGAAAAGCAGGTAGTGCTTTTCGAGGGATTCTCCTCAGGCACATATAGTTATTGAAAAGCAACTGAAAATAGACAGAAGTCCATATTTTGGCAGTTTACTAGCTGTTCTCTTGTTCGCCAAATCCACCCTGAGACGCGTTTCGCCGTATTACGGCTCGTCAGTCAGGCTAGGATTGACAAATAAGAGAACGGAATCTAATGGTCCTTATCCCAGAAGTTATGGAGTACGATGGTAGGATACGACGAGAAGTCAATATTTCAACAGTTTACTTGCTGTTCTCTTGTTCGTCAAATCCATCCTGAGAGGCGTTTCGCCGTATCATGGCTCGTTAGTCAGGCTAGGCTAGCCACACACAGCTGTGCTCGCCAGTAATATTGACTAACAGCAAGGGTGCATGATCAGTTAATCTACCACACAGATTCATATATCTACTTTGGGACGGCGGTGAATGCAAGGATTTGTCCCTTCCTAGACCCGCCAAGGGATATATATATATATATATATATATATATATATATATATATATATATATATATGTATATATATATATATATATATATATATATATATATATATATATATATATATATATATATATATATATATATATATATATTATATTTCCATTCCTGGATTATGGTGAGGAAGCATAAACGCTGAGCGAAACAATAATGAAAAGGTTGGAGACGTTTCAATTCTGTTACTTCCATGCAATACCTCAAGAAAACTGGAATACTAAGTGACCACATGCTGTTTTATAGTGTAAAAACTCTAAATAGCGTGGTGGTGTGGCCACTTATATTTATGAATTTAATAGCTAGTTATATATGATTATAGAACTTATTAAAATACAAATTTAAAAAATATTCAACTGTTAACTATCGCAGTATTTCGAATAGTTGTAGCTTCTACTTGATGGAAATTCATTATAAATACATAATAAAAGACTATTTTTAGTCAATTTCCACCAGTGGAAATTGACAATTACAGTATTATTATTTATTTTTGTTTCTGCTAGCGAACACCACACGCTTCATTAGGTTAGACTTTGAAAGATATTCTGAAAGCAGGAATCTATTAAATATTGTCTGAGAACATTATACAAAAAATGTATTTTCTACATAACTTTAATCTACACTAATAAACTAAGTCCAGTATTTTGCGAGTTATCTCATCCTCTCTCATCCAAAAATAATTCTTTCGTTGGCACTTCAAGAAAAGATGCTGCTGCTCTTCATTTTCGGGTCTTGATGTCTTTCTTCAGATGTTTGTAAAAAGAAGTCACAGGATTCCTCATCAGTCTTAGGGTGAATGTTGTAACTAGATAAAACCACAGCCATCAATGATGGCTTAAATTGTGCTAGCCCTCTGGATTTTTTTAAGTTGTGGTCGGACAGCCTCCTTTTTGTTTAGAATCAATTCAGACGTATTCTACAATGGCCTCCAAGTTATCTTTCTGCAAACCTTTCCATTAATTGTTGACCCTTTTTCCATACAATCCATAAGCAAAATTAATTCGTAATTTTAAAAAACGGTAGCTATCAACTTTCCAGAAGACTGACGGGTGAATTTTTGTCTTTTTTCTTGTAGTGGTAGATTCTAATGCGCCCATTGCATCTACTTCTGGTTAATGGGAAGATTTCATGAGCCTCCCTGGTCTCATCGTCTATAACCATTCACGAAAAATAACGGTCATCGTTCTCTAAAGAGGCAAATGTCCTCGAATTTTTGTTTTCTATACCAGTTGCTGCTGCTCTGGTGTAAGAAGTTTGGCAATTCATCGTTAAGAAAGATTTTTGATCCCAAAATCTTAGTATATAATATTGAAAACTATCTTTTCGAATACTTCAACTTTTTTAGCATGTACTGGCATCTTCATTCGTCAATCGCACAGCAGCAAATCGTCAACAAGCCTGATTGCTTCCTCCCTTCTTACCTCAGCTGATCCAACCAATTTGAGGTCATCTTGATCTCGAGTCTCAGTTCAATCGAAATTATTTGGACAAAAATTTTCATGAATAACGTTTAGTCCATTTTTCTCTTCAGTAAGAAATTTTATCACCGCGTGATTCTTTCTTACTTTCGTTTATTTTTCAGAAGAAAAAATGCTAACTTCAAAATGCAACGAACTCGTGCAAATCTGGCCGAAGTACTAAGAAGAGACGGTAATTTGACAACTATGTATTTTTTGTATCACGTCATTTTCATAGCTATTTAGATAACTTGCTCTCGTACATTTCAATAATTAGTTAGTAATCGATACAGTGCATCAATTTTTGGACACGTTAGATAATACAGGACCACAAAAAAATGTTTTGTAGTTGAAAGGTTAGATACCATACCATATGTTTTTTATTGTGCTAAAAACGAATCCGAGGTCAGAATTGACTTATCACCCAAGGATTTTGACATAACCTCCAAAAACACACACTTGTGTGTGTTTCTTGCATTAGGCTGTGTTAGGTTTAGAGTTCCTGACGTAAAGATCTTGGTGTAAGTTTCTTGCATTAGGCCATGTTAGGTTTAGATTTCTTGGTGTAAAGCTCCTGGTGTAAGTTCTTGCATTAGACTATGTTAGGTTCAAAGTTCCATTGGAGTGAGAGGCCAGGAGACTTACTGTTATTCAGCATTACGAGGGTAATGTGCGAGGGAAATCACTTTAATAAAGCATCCAGTGGGCGAGAAGCGAGGGGACTCACCTTAATCTAGCAACCTGTGAATAAAGGGACTGGACTTTTTGGGGTAATTTCAAAATCTTGACATAATTGGTTTAAGCACCTCAAAATACATATAGATATGGTGGTCTGTTCATTTATATTTTTAATTCACTTACAAACGTATTTTTGACCTTTTTTGAGGTATTTTTTGAGGTTATGTCAAAATGCTGTTGTGGTTCGGAATTTTAACCTTGGACTCGATTTTAGCACCTCAAAATACATATAGATATGGTGGTTTACTCGTTTACATTTTTAATTTACTTGTAAAAGTATTTTTGGTCATTATCGAAGTGTTTTTTGAGGTTATGTCAAAATTTTTGGGTGACTAGTCAATTCTGAAATCGGATTCATTTTCAGCACACTAAAAAACATATGGTATGGTATCTCACATTTCAACTATAGAACTTTTTTTTGTGGTCGTGTGTAAGTAATCGTGTTGAAATGTCAATATGCAGCCACCGGAAATTAACTTAAGTGATATGTAAAACAGATAAATCGCAACCATTTTTAAATACTTCGAA
>CM032446.1:174557768-174635769 GCA_019049505.1 Pachyrhynchus sulphureomaculatus
AGTTGTTATACCAGTGCCAGCGCCATTGGGGATGGTATTGAATGAATATATTTATATATACAATTTTAAGCTTATTAACGTTCGTATCTTGGCTTTGACGCAGATCAAAATTTTAAATTAATTGTTAAACAGATTTTTAACAGGTATGCTTTACAAGAACTGAAAAATATGCCTAAAAATCCTTGGCATATTTTATCGTTGGTAAGAGTATGATATAGAGAAAGTTGATTACTTTAAAAATCAATATATATTTAGAGTCCGAAATTATATTAAATAAGTTGTAACTTCTGAGCGCTGGCGATAAGCAAGAAGTTACATCAACAATGACCACATTTCAAACTACTGTCCCAACTTTTCATCGATGATTGTTCAGCCGATAGGGATTAGGCGTTCGTAGTGATTTTATTATCAAATGTTATAGAAAGTTCTCTATTGAGCCGAATAATAGAGTTGTTCCTTAAAAAGAAACAAGTTTTTTCATTTTATCTTTTAACAGTGAGTTTATATTTTACATCAAGTCAGGATGCAAGAGTGATAAAAATCGAAAGAAAGAACAATATTAGTCTAGTCGAAACGCCTAGCATAATATATATATATATATATATATATATATATATATATATATATATATATATATATATATATATATATATATACATATATACATATATATATATATATATATATATATATATATATATATATATATATATATATATATATATACATATATACATATATATATATATATATATATATATATATATATATATATATATATATATATATATATATATATATATATATATTATGCTAGGCGTTTTGACTAGACTAATATTGTTCTTTCTTTCGATTTTTATCACTCTTGCATCCTGACTTGATGTAAAATATAAACTCACTGTTAAAAGATAAAATGAAAAAACTTGTTTCTTTTTAAGGAACAACTGTATTATTCGGCTCAGTGGAGAACTTTCTATAACATTTGATAATATATATCAAATATACAATATATATATATATATATATATATATATATATATATATATATATATATATTTTAACTTTAATTAATTAACTTTTTTTATAGCCGCAAAAAATTAACACTGTTAGGGCAATAATGTCAAGGTGCAAACTGTTACTGTTGTCAATGATAATGAAGACCAAGCTCTAAATACTTTGCGCCCTAGTGCAAAAATTACTTTGCACATATTCCAAAATAGGAACTAGAGATTTAAACGCCTAATTTTCTTATCATTATACATAGTTGTTGTAGTGAAACCACTATTTAAACTAATATTCTTGAAGTGGATTAGGCAATATCTGAATTTCAGTCCTCTTAGTTAAGTCAGAATTTCATTTAAAATTTTAGTTTTGTAATTGATCGAATACTTCGACTATCAGGTACATGGATATTACTGTAGGCATCAGTCACAAACTTACAAATTTTTTTGTTGTGATATTTCAAAAACACACATTGGGTTGGTGTATGGCTGAGACAACGAGAGGCATATTTTCGATAAAGCTTAATATACATTCTAAATTATGAACTGTAAAAATGCATCGGAGGTTAGAGTTTGAGTCAGGAGTTTTTACATTTAAAACAGAGCCGTTATCTTCTATGTCATCGACTGCCATTGTACTAAGTTCTTCGCTTCGGGAAACAGTCGAAATACTCATAAGTAAAACAATCGATATCATTGTCTTAATAATGAAATATTTTTCCCTAATTTAATATGATAATTTGCTCTCATGTTATCGTTCTTAAACCAATCTGACTCTTCTACACCTTAACAAAAAAGTTTGATTTACTCTCAACCACCAAGTAATATTTCGCGCACTAGGTACAAAAATAAATAAAAAAAATAATAATTTGCACAAGGTGTGCTGCTCAAAGTTTCAAGCAGATGCAACGTACAGTTATGCTAAGTGATCGGTGTTACACATTTCGTCGAAATGGATAAATTCGAATATGGTGCAGTGATAAAACATTTTTATTTGAAAAACTGAACTGTAGGAAGCTCGTGGGAATTCTACACCAGTACTCAAGATTATTTATTAATAGATAAGTGAATTTAAACGTAACTGTACAAGTACTGCAGATGCTGCGTCCGATTGAGATTTCTTCTTAAGAAATGGTTGACAAAATTCATAGTATCTTGATGGAAGATAGTCGTCGTGAGATTGCTGAGCTGGTGAGCATGTCATATTGATAGGTACATAATATCAGCTTGAATGAAAAGCGCGATGGATGTCGAGTTTGTTGATTCCAGACCAAAAACGTACGAAGAGGAACATTTCAGGTGTTTGGAAAAGTTCAAAGGACCTCTGGCGTCGTTTTGTGACTGTAAACGAAACTTAGATCGACCATTTCACTCTGAAGACAAAATGGTAATCAAAACAATGGATGGGCGAAGGTAAAAGTGTTCCGAAAAAAATAAAACAGTTTTTCGACGGGAAAAGTGACAGCAACTGTTTTTTAAGACTCACAGTGTATCACCATGATTGATTATTTGGAAAAAGGTAAAACAGTAACTGGCTCTTATTACGCAACCTTACAGGACCTTGCATACTTAGCTAAAGTAGAAGCGACCAAGATTAGTGTGCAAAAAAGTCCTCCTCCACCGGAATAATGTGTCTGCTCATACATCGGCTATTGTAATGACCAAAGTACACGAAATGGGCTTAGAAATAGTTCTTTATCCACCTTGTTCTCCAGATTTGGTCTAAAGTGACTTTTTTTGTTTCCTAATCTCAAAAATTGGCTTGAGGAAAAGAATGTTTTATTGAATGAAGAAATTTCATTGCATTTATAGTTTACGCACAGTGTATTATGAACAAAATATAAAAAAATTAGGAAGAAATAAAGAAAGGAGCCTTAATATTATTAAATCTAATATTAAACTCCATGTATAGTATATATGTTATTCCTGGATAATATTATCGTTTTAGTTAAGATATTATAAAATGACAAACTTTACATATACAAAAAATATTCAAAATAAACAAACCTGGCTGGCAGACATGAACTGAATTGACCCAATAGATCCCATTGGTCTCTTTTCCTAGCTATAAGCCTCCCTACCTATACTACTAGTGTAAATACTAGGTAAATAATCCTACCCAACAACAATTTAACATATTTTGCATTTTTTATAGAATTTTTATAATCTGCGCACACAGAAAAACCTAAGTCTAATATAAAAATCTTTAAATTCCAAAACAACTGTAACTGTTTACTCTGATCGTATTAGATAGTTAGACGAAACCTGAAATTTCTTAAATGTACGAACCAAACACATTTTGAATAAAAATTTTATTTTACTAGAAGCAAATTAAAATTATTTTCATATTGTAATTTTATCTCACACTACGAAACGTTTTCGTAATGCAGGGAAATGTTTCTTGCAGCTAAATTGAATAACAACCTCAAAGAAAGCAACTTAGGAAAAAAATTGAATTTTCACAACCGTAGCTCACGTTTATACGAGAATAAACTACAACTTCGTTTTAACCTATTCGATGTGAAATGGCAGAATTACATTTATGCTTCATCGTGATAATCTACATTTTAAAAACTTTAGAAAAATTCTATAGGAGGTTAAGATCGATACAACATACAGTATGTATATCATATCGCTTCATTTCAAAGTTCGTCTCTTCGCCTAGACGACAAATATTTTTAAAATATATTTCAAAAGACACTCGCAACCAAAAATCTTCAGCTTCGTCTGATATAAAACAGTCCAAATTTTTAATCCAAGAATAAATCCCGCTGGTGGAAACTGGAAGATATATACTCCGGTATAAAGACCGATGAGAGACCGAAAGTTTCTGCATGATCGATCTCCAAACTCCTTACAACAGAGCAGAAACTGACGAAGAAGGAAATTTCTGGAGAATATTTGGAAGCCTTAGAGAAAGGTGAGAGTTATTTTCGCAAATTGTCGTTTTCTGTTGGGATTTTTTCAAGAAGACAAGTCTATGCAAAAGGTCCATAACATCTGTCCACCTCACTACCACAAAGAAGACGGATATGGAAAGTTGTTGGCGACCACTTGTTGGGACTGCAAAGGAATTTTGCATATTAAATAGTGAAAAATTAATGGAGAAATATATATATATATATATATATATATATATATATATATATATATATATATATATATATGTATATATATATATGTATATATATGTATATATATATATATATATATATATATATATATATATATACTTGGTATCTGACATGATACATATTTATATATACAGAATTTAAAAATTTAATAAAATAAACTTAAACCAGTTCTGAGAGTTGATTGTTCTATCTCCTCTGTACGCCCTCTGTGCCGTTAATTATATACTATAGTAAATTTTATTCCCTTACCTAATCATTAATGGGACACATTTTTTGAAATCGATAAAAATCTACGTTTGAATATTATAAAACATAAACCATAAAATACTGCATAAAAGGGGGTTAAAATAGATACTTTACAAAACATGAAAGATATTTGCAAATTTTTCCAAGGATTCAAAAGTATTTTATCTTTATCCCCTAACGTTTATTAGTTCCAATATGTTTGCTAAGCAGTTAAAATTAAAATATGTCCATAACACCAAAAGAGTTCACTATATATACTTTTGCTTTTGTTTTCAGAAATTACCCCCTGAGAACATTAGTCATAACCTACATACCTGCAGGGAAATCTCTAAACTGCTACAGAAGCGGCGCGTGTACGAAAAAAGCGATTCGCATTCATTCCAGAGCGATAAGTTCTTTCATATAAACGTTAACTTTTTTAGAAAAAACTACCGCCTGGCCTTTTGTATCGCTAAACACTACTTGGTTACTGTCCTCCCAGGATAGAATTTCTTTGAGGTCTTTGTTAAGTTGAACGATGGAGTGCAGTCTGCGGATACTTACATGAGTAGCCGACGATCGAGCGTTCAAAGTGAATGAAGAAATCAGCGTACTGTGTGCAAAGCAGCAGATTGGATTTCGCAAGAGAGTAGAAGACAGTATGGAGCCTTTGGTAAACCGGCGTTCATAGCAAAGCTGTTAGAAAGAAATTGGTCCACCTCCACTCGTAAAAAACACTTTCTGAGGAAACACGAGAGCTATAAACAGAACTTTTCAGACATACCATAAGAGCGTAGCTTAACCAATAAATCGGTCCTGCCAAACACAATCGAATACCTTGGATATATTTAGTTAATTCGCTCAAAATTCTCGAAAATGTTCAATTGAATTGTTCCAAACATGCGTTACAGGCGGCTGAACTGTAGCACAGAGAAGAAATATTCCCTTTCTGGAGGACTGGTAGAAAATCCTAGAGAAAACTGGTGTTAGTTCCCTCGTGCATTTTTTGAGTACTATTGCAGGTATTCCGTAAAGGCCAAAAGTTTTTTTTTGTGTTTAGGTTCATTAAAAACGTGTAGATCTAGTGAAATTTTGATTAATGGCCTTAGCGACTGACCAAAAATTCGTGGAATTATTGAGACAGACAAGAAGTTTGTTTTTAATTCTTTGATTGTGTGACTTCTTGGCTTATCGATAATTTCTTTATATCTGTTCCGAGTATGTTCGGATTTATAACGTTAGAATTTTCACGCCATTGTCGGTGCTCAGTTTGGGTGCCCCTCTGTCATTTATCGGTAGGGTACTCGATATCGAAAGCAGTTTATGGTCGGAAGAACCTAACGACTGATTTACGATGACAGTATAAATCTCCAAACTGGTGGTTAAAAACAAGTCAAGAAGACTGGCGAACTTTCTGTCTCGATCCGGGATCCATATTGATTCATCAGTAAACTGAGTAAAGCCGTAACTGGTTGAGAATACTTGAGCTTCACGACCCTGTTCGTCTGTCGTATTGAAATATTTAAACCAGTGGATGATTTATGGATTAAGATCGCCCAGGCTAGCAATATCGGTATTTGAATAATTAATCTGTAAATGATCGATGGTGTCTGCAAGAGAAGCAAATAGTATTTTAAAGTTGGTATCACTTGGTGGTCGATAGGGGCAGCTGATAAACCTTGTGGTCTTGTTGAGCAGTTATTTTTAACCATATAACATCAAAGTTTCGGGAATTCAGAGCCTTCTCTCGTTGGTCAGAGAAATCACTCCTGACAAGAAGATATATTTCAAAATTACACCTAGACCGAGAATAGAAGTCGTATCCAGAATAGAGAAACTCGATCAACTAACCCTGGTTTCACAGAGAACGAATAAATGAGATTTTTTTCACTACTAGGGTTGGTATACTGAATTTATGTTCGAATTCAAACCTCGCATGTTACAGAAATATATTTTAAAATTGTGATCTCTGCATGTTGAAGTTCTCGAACCAGCCCTACCCGGAGTTCCGAACAGGGGGTTATTTTACCTCTAGAATTTTTTGATTCTGATAGCTTCATGATGCTATCTCCCACTGTCTAGGGACATAGGCACAACCACGAAACGTTAAGCAACTTCATGCAGCCTAATCCGATGCCATGGTATCACACCATGCAATGCCTGGTGGGATCTGGGCATCTACCATCTAAGTTGTTCTTTTAGTCACCCTCTACGACAGGCAGAACGTATCGGCTGTGGCATTCTGTCTCGCACCCTTACAGTTTATGTATGTAGTTAATATCAATGGCAGAATTGTGAAAAAATATTGGAAAGAAAAATTAATATAAATCATAAAATAATAAAAAGCAAAATTGGTAAAACGATTTACCCAGTTTACTTCTTTTAACTACTTCGCATTAAGGAATAACATAATACCTGCCACTTTATTTATTTTATAAAAAAAAATAGAAGTTTACCCTGGTAATAATTAAAAAATATTTTATGATTTAAAATTACAATCCTCTTTTTGTAAAATCGCGTCAAAAGAAATAAAACTCAAATGTAGACTACACAGATAAAAAAAAATTGTCTGGAGTGCTACAAAAAAGCTGTTGATATGTAAATAAAAGTAAACCTTTCATTGTGCTATGTTGCCAGATTATTATTTTTGCGATATTTAATTAAATTTATTTTTTGCCCGTTTTTCATATTCTAGTACTTTAAAACCACAGAAAAAATTTTCATAATACTATTTCATTCAACCCGTTTCCCAAAAAGAAAAAACTTAGAAGAGTAATTTTTTCACGAATACAATACTTTCCATTAATTTTCAATAATTTACCTGCATTCCATAAGTATATTTTCTGCCAACTGGAAAAACCGTTTGTAATTATAAAACTTGTTCTATATTAAACTCAATATATTTTTTAGATTGCTCTATAAACAGATCACTCTTAAAACATGTTAATAATGAAAAACATGAAAGAATGTAATGTTGATACGATACCTTGACTGATAGAACTCCGAAAAAGACCTATAACAAGATAAATGCAAAGTCAATCTTCTACGTCCATTCTCCACCCCTTGGGTACCTTATATTCATCCCATCCAAAAAACTGGAAAAATTCTCATAATATTATTGAAATTATGCAACATTCTCTTTCACCTTCGTCTCCTATTAAAATTAATAGTAATGTAAAAATAACTTATTTCCATATTCTTACAGTTCAAGAACTCTAAAATGGGTAACCTCTTTAATCCCCTATCCCACCTCATTAATCCCTTATATATTTTACTGTAAGTAATATGCTTAAGATTTGGTAATTATATCAACCAACAAACCCGTAAAAGTTCTCAAAGTACTATTGAAACGTCGCAATATTCAACGACGTCACCTCTTTCACCCCCTACTTGAGTTAAAACTAATAATAATGACAAATAACCTAATATTTGAATTTTTCGACTGCAGAAACCTTTAAAAGGACACATAACGTATTTGCGAAAAAAACCCTCTAATCTCCTCCCCCAATCCTTGTATGTTCTATTATAAATATTTATGCAAATTATTTGTTTAATATCTTAACAAAAAACCAGGAAAAATTACCATATTAGTAATAAATATCATATAAAATTTGTCGACTAAATTCCTTCCACCCCCTTCATCTTAAGTGATATCATTCCAAAAATTATAGGCTTCATTCCCTCGTTAGATATTATCTGTGTACTCAGTTTGAAATTGATATATCATATCGTTCTATAGTGCCAACAGACCGATAGATCGACAGACAGACAGACCGACGGAAATATGACTAGTGACTAAAGCACAAATCTAAAATATAAGGAACAACAATTTGATTTGGACCGCGGCAAAATAAGAATATTTTTGGGAATGGAGTTATAGCATAAAAGCAACAAATGAAGAAGAAAGAAAAGAAACAGATGTTTGCAACAGTTTCATTTCAAGAAAAGAATAGTTTGGTCAGGACCACTCTTTCTTTGACAAATGTAGACCAAAGCCTTAGTGGAAGCTTAAAACCAGTACAAGTCAAAAAAATTATTTTACTAAAATATAGAGTACTGTACATTGCTACAGAAGTTATATTCACTGCTAACAAATGCGATAAAGCTCTCCCACGTTTAGTTTATGGTACAATTTTTTATTCATTTTCGCAGAAAGACCAATACAGATGATCTAATTTTATTCATTGAGTTTGTAAATTTAAATTAACCAATGGAAATAATATGCAGGATGCGATTAAAATTAGAGTAGTTCTTTAAATAACTTAAGAATTCCATGTTTACTTGATTTTCCATTTCTGTAATTTTAATCGGTAAAGAAATACCACTAACTTTATAACTTCAGATAGTAGGCATGTTAACAAATATTCTTACTTGCAAGACCCTGTATATAATATCTATTATACCATCAACTGATGTAAAATAATTGGCAATTAAGTGTTGCTACACAAGTTCAAATATAACTAATTGAATGCCGGTCACCTAAAAAGAGACAAGTAAACTTTACTCTAGTTAATAAAGCGATTAAAATAGGTTCATATTAATTGGCATAGTTGAACAACTATGTTATCAGGAACAATACAAGGCTAATATTATAAATGCCTCATTCCAGCTAATATATAATCAATATAAATTATCTAAACTAACAGTGATTAATATATTAAATTTAGTGTCTCAGTTTCGCATATTTAACTTAGGGTCTCCAGTTTTTTCTTAATTTTAAGGGAAGTATAAATGAGAGACTAAATAATAGTAGAATAATATACGGTGGTAATATTATTTAAATAATTTTCTGTTTTAAATTCTGTTTATTAAAAAGTAAAAAAATTGTCTTACATATAAAGGTCAATATAAAAAAACAATGAATAATTACAATATGAGAAACAATATACAATATTATAAAATTAGCCAACAAATGAAAAAAATGGCGAACGGATTACATTAAGTGTTCAGGTTGAATAGTTTTGTGAGCTTCATGTAACATTTGTCTGCTCTTTGATACTAATTGTCTTTTTTGGTAGTTGTTTGTACATCGTTTTTCATTTGTAATGAATTATGTTTTGTGTTAGAGTATACTACCAAAATTGAGTTTTAAACTTTTTTTTGTTGTTTCGTATGCGTGTATGTCTATTCATCTACCAGCAAAATTTCAATCGTTATGCTGAAAGCAATGATTTTTAAAAAATACATAGATCGAGTGTAGGAGTTTACAATGTTGAACTTTAATGCCTCTTGTAATTGTTATAGTTGTTTTTATTGCAGCGAAAGGAGATAACTAAATAATTTCAGAGCACTAAGTCATATCGAAGATAACCTTTGAGGCAGGAAAAATAAATTGGTGTCACAGTTCTTCTTCTAAGTAATTTATTATAGTATTGATTCCAAATAGGTTAGATAAAAATTTCTTAGCAAGTGATCAAATATGACAATCCTACTGTAGGTTTTTATATATTTTCACCTACCAAAACTTTGTACTCTATTACCCGCTAATTTTTTGAACAAGTTCTGTAATTTATGTCTATGTACTTTACCAATCACAATTTTTCAGCAGAATATGTTATGATCATTTGCAAAAGAGCGTAAAATTATATGGCCTTGTAACATTGCAAGGTCACTGATAAAACGAAAAAAAAAAAAATAGAAATTTTAACGACAAAACGACCTTGAATAATTTTGGTATTTATTTTTGACATTTAAATTGACGATATAGCTTCCTTGTCTTCTCTAACTGGTACTAGTTTATTAGTTATTTGATACGTACTGGTTTACAGAATCGGCATCCTTTTAAGATCAAGAACCAATGTTCAAAAGGAATATGTTTTTTTTTGCCCGTGATATACTTTTACAATAATGTGGTGATTGGTATCTAGAGTGTTCTTTGTAGTCTAATTATAAAACCGATATCCGTTTATTTTCTTGTTGGCAGCAATAAATGCTAAGGTCTTATATTTTACAGGTCTTTCCATTAATTTAGATGAAACAACTAAAATTGCAAAGTTATGTTACATTGGTTCACATGTAAAAAATTTTATTAATTTTAAAACACCTGAGACCAAATCTAGTTTTAAAAAATTTATTGACAAGAAAAGTGAAAAACTTCTCAAGTTAAGGTAAATAATGAAGGTGATTTACTTGGAACGCCATTTGGAGTATCTCTTATTTTCTCTAAGGTAGTCGGCGTTATAAAGAATAGGTCACTTACTATGCTGCTAGTAATGTTAGATTTTTTTGGAGTATGTTGTTTGTTAACGTTTTTTGCACAGCCATGAGCACCATTTTATACAACCATTTCTCAATAATAAAAATTTTAATTAAAACCAATATAATATGCTAGACACTATCCTAAAAAAAAATTAACATTTGACTTCTTGCTTAAATCTACTAAACTAAAATTCAACTTCTAAGTCTTAATTTTTAATTTTGTCAAATATATTTCAAGAGGCAAAGCTCACAAATAAAAAAGATAATAGATAGGTTCATCTGTTGCTATTTTCCAACTTTGTTTTCTGATGACTCTTAAGTTTAGAAAAGTGAAGTAGTTTAGGAAGCTTCCGATGACCATTCCTTTTTTTTACAAATAAGATTCAAATGATAAGATACAACGATTTGTACTATCATATGATTATATTCCGTAAGTAAGGGGATAAAGTACTGCAAATCTGTTCTCTTGTTTGTCGATCCTATTTCGACTGATGAGGGTGATACGCTGAAACGCGTCTCGGGACGGATTGACAAATAAGAGAACAGTGGGTGGACTGCTGAAATATGGACTTGGCCTTTGTTTAGTTGTTTTACATTAAACCGAATAGGATTCAAAGTTCCGTTTCAAGAGGACTTTTTAAATACGAGTTAATGAATGTCAGCAACGGATCTGTAGTACTTCTGTTTCTTTATAATTTCTTTACCATGCCCTAAGTTTTTTTATTAGTTGGTGCTTGAATCATATTAAAAAAAGGAAAGTTTTTTACGTTTCTCATTATGTCTTTAAAATGTTTCTGTACGACTACAAGCGAACCTGGATTTACGCGTGAAAGTTATATATTGTAGCGTACATTTTTTACAATATGTCTACTTACAATCATGCTACATTCTGGTTAGCACAGTATTAAAGTCTTATATTTACTTGTTCACTCTTTACTTGATAAGATTTCCACTGCGGTATTTTTACGACATACGGTCGTCTTCGTTATTTTGGGTATACATTCTTTTCAGAACTTTTTCTTACTTTCTACTTTTAATAAATTAAAAAATAAAATTTTGAACCATTCCAGTAAGTATTTTTATTTATTTATTTTTTTCATTTTTGGTGGATATGTAAGTATTCAAATAAGCATTTGTTCTTAGCCGATATTTTAATCTTTTTGGTAATCCAGTTCTTGCGTACAATGTTTTTAATTTTGGTTGTCTTGGGTGTATAAAAGTTGTTAAATGTATTTGTATGTAGATATATCGTCAAAATCATTTAATAAGGTAGGAAATATTTGCTTTTACTGTATTTTGCCCGAGAAAACAATTTTTATCAATCATTTTTTTCTCTTTTTAGTGTTCCGTACGGAACACTTGTAAGATGACTTCGGTGTCTGTGTGTCTCTGTCTGTCCGTTCGTCTGTCTGTCTGTCACACTCGATTTTCTCCGAAACTATTTGTCATAGAAAGCTGAAATTTGGTAATAATATAGGAATTGATGGCCTTATCAGAACCATGTAGTTTTGAAAGTTAAATTTTGACTTAAGAGGTTAGTTTTGGGGGGTGAAATCGAAAGTGAAAAAAAAATTTTTTTTATTAGGTCATCGAGTGTGGTGTCAAATATAAGCTTGTGAAAACACGAGTAAAAATGTATATATAATGTAATACTTGCGCGCACTTTTCTTTGTATTATTTGTAAAAAAACGAAAAGTACTAATTAAAAAATTTTGAAATATTCTCTACGGGGTGTAGATTGATCCAAAATTATCACGAGTGCATTACCTTTAATAATTTATCTGGTATATAAAAAAAAAACAAAAATTTCAAAGTCATCGGTTTATAGTAAAAAATTGGAAACGAACTTTGTTAAAAACTCATTTGAGGTGTGTTTTGTGAAGTCACTGATGATTTTGTACCTCCCCAACAAAATTTTTTATTTTAAAAGCAATCAACGTACGGAAAACTAATTGCGCAAGTTCAATTTGCACTTGACCGGATTTTGTCCATTTAATCTTCAAGAAACGTCAGTAGTTTGCTAATGATAACCAATGTTGCAACTTCAGTTAACTATAACGCAATTTTAATTTGAAATACCTTATGTATTACCTATGGTTACTATCATTTTTAAACACGTATCCTAGAAAATTGGCAAATAAAATATTCCTATGTAAGTTCCAATATAAGACACTGAATCATAAGTCACTTAAAAAGGACTAAGTATACTTTACTTCTGTTAATAAAGCCACTAAAATATGTCCATAAATATTGCCATAGTTTAACGTCTACTATTTTCTCAGGGTTATGTTGTAGAGTCCTCATTCCGGCTTTTATATAATCGGCATAAATCATCTAAACTCGGTGTATACGGACACTTATTTGATAATTTTGCTGTGTAAAGGCCGATTCGGGCCAAACCGTTGCTTCGCCTTACTAGCCAAGATATTCAGACAGCTTAATGCTGTATAAAATGGATTACTCTAGCAATATAATATAAGTAGACCAGAGAATTTGTGAACGGAAAATTTGTCGTTAAGAAATAAATATATTGGATATTCGAAAAGATACGCAAAAATCTTGTTAATATAATTTGAATGTGAATATGTGAATTATATATAATGAATGCACCAGTATCTACAGGGTATTTAATATAAGAATTTCTCCTCCCAATTTACTAAACCATAATTTATTTTGCACATATGTCACATTTACAGATAACAAGAAATAACTGAATATCTAAATTTCATATAAATTGTAGTTATATGTTAAAAAGGACATATTTGTCTTCGATGAAACTACTTGTTAAAAAAAAATTGCTTGTAAGACCATGTCAAACTAAAGTAACATTTGACGGATTAAAATACTGAACGAATTCAGAATAGTACAGGACCCAGCCAAGTACTCGTAGTTCCACTTCACTTATGTTCATCGGTTCGTAGCTCGCCGTAATAGTCCTTTTCAACGTATGACGCAGGCTGTAACCTGCATTATTGTTTCTAACTTTTGATGGATATGCTAATCTTCCTTTTATGTGAATTGGAGATTGGGATCTTTGGTATCTCTTACATTGATCTAT
Source organism: Pachyrhynchus sulphureomaculatus (assembly GCA_019049505.1). Taxonomy (NCBI): domain Eukaryota; kingdom Metazoa; phylum Arthropoda; class Insecta; order Coleoptera; family Curculionidae; genus Pachyrhynchus; species Pachyrhynchus sulphureomaculatus. The sequence goes on from CM032446.1 coordinate 174,571,385, forward strand.
ATCAGCTACTGAAAATAACAATTTTAGCACTGCTCACTGTTCTCTCACCTGTCAATTAATCTCGATATGGGTTTCGCCATACCTTGGCACATCAGCCGAGCAAGAATCGAAAAACATGAAGGACTTATTACCGTGCTGGCGCAACATCGCAATAAGTCATAATAAGTTGTATCTCTGACTTGTAAACTTATAAAATTTAAAAGCCTATTTGGCCTTCATCGATGGTTTCTTAAGGCTACAAACCAACATGGAACCCTAACGATCGAGCTGCCTAACGAAACTATTAGTAACAATTCCTCTATGGATCTTAACAGTCACCAACGGAGGGCAGATATGTTTTTAAATTTTCATTCATACATTAGTTGTATCTTACTGGGATTTTACATTGATGACGTTCCCTCTAGAGTATTGATGTTTAACTGTACATGATTGTACAATTTGTTTATTTTCTATAGACCTTTAATATTCCCTAATTCTAGTGAGTACTAATATTACAGTTTCCTCCACATATACCATACCACAAGAACAGAGAATTTGACAAATATCATTCTTATTTGTTTTGTATCTTTCTTGGCTTAGCCAGTACTCTACTCTCGAACAGTAGAGATCCTTGACGTCACTTTGTACAGTCGTCGGCAAAGTGTTGGTAAATCCTACATATAATTTATTCTTAAAGTCTATGATTGCTTCGCCTTGGACGCTTCTCCTACATTTAAATTTTTCTACTGACATATAACACCTATAAGAACACTGGTGTGAGAGTAGGCCGATTATATATTCCGCTGCCGAAATACCACATCATGCTGTTATACAGTAGACTTTGGTAAGTCCTTAAGCAAATACTGCTGTTAAGTTATGACCTGCGTCAAACGGTTGGACTTTCATGTCGAATGATAAAAATTATAAATTATTTTTTTCTTTCCACAGGAAATATCGAGGAAAAAAGTAATCAATCAAGAAAGAGAAGAAATTCAAGATGTATCAACTAACGAGATAAGGCATGCACTAAAAAAAATCAAAGAAAATAAAGCTCCCGCACAAGATTGGATGGTAATCGAAGTCATAAAGTATGGCGGCTATGCATTCCTTAATAAAATTAAAACCCTCCTTACTAACTAAATTGAATAACACTGTAACTGCTCTGTTGCATAAGAAGGGAGACAAGACAGACTTCGAAAACTACCGACCAATGAACCTTCTGAATCATTTATATAAATTATTTACCAGAATTATCACTCCGCGAATGGAAAATTAACTGGATTTTTACCAATAATAGAAAACGAGCCTAAATGATATAGGTCACTTGTAGTGATGTACTAAGTTGTTACATCAGTAGTAATTCAAATGTTTTTGCATAGTTAAAACAATTGTGAAGAAATTATAATAATTTAGTTTTAAGTTAATAACTATATAAGAATTTTAATTGATAATTAGGTAAGATAAAAATAAAAACAACAAATAACTAACAGTAAGTTTTAATTAAATAAACGCTTAAAATAGAGTCACGTTACTTTAAAAAACTCGTTCATATATAATAAATTGACAAAAGCCAAGATACTTTGTCCCCAAAACAATTTCTTTACCTCGCTTTTTTGCACATTAATATATCATATGCTAGAGGCCCTTTTTTGCCTAAAATGATAGAGGATGTGTAGGATGATACTCAAAATAAGCGTTTCTAAAAAGATTTTAATAAATTTCGTCGGAGAAAGAAAGAAATCACAAGAAAAAAGTAATAACGTGGTTGAAGTTAATTTTGAGACTCTTTAGGGTTTTTTTTTGTGAAAGAGTTTATTTCTAGAAAAGTAAGTAACTTCTTAAATTTTTTGAGCAAATAAAAATTTCCAGCTTCTATTGTTATGCCTGGTAAAATTATTGTTGTATTGGTGCAATAAACGTATATTACCTATCAGACGGCTGACCTTCGGTTAAATGTCTAGTGCAGTCCTTTGGATTCACGCTATAATTTATTTCAATAAATAAACAGTAAAACAAGGATCAATGCGCATATCAGCTACTAGCTATCAGCTGGATATTATAAAGATTCCTGGAAAAGCAAGCAGAACAGGAGAAAGAAATAAAATTCCAGAAGAAAGTAATAAATTCCAATCTCATAGCAATAAAAACGAAATACGAAAAAAGTAACCTAATGGCGAAAGCTAAAAGATGAAAATAGTGGCAGTATGCGTGTATATGTAGTTAGAAATCAACAAAACTAATATGACAGATGGTTAGAGAAAAGCGGTAAATGGTGCCGTTAATCACAGTAAGCAATAGCATCAACGGACGGCAGTAATACTAATGAATGGGGTAAACAGTAACAGCAACTAACGGGAACGGTAAATGGTAATTGTCAGTAGTAACGTTAGTAGAAGATAGCATACGGTCAAACTCACTGACAACAGTAACTGGAAGGGTAACACTAAAAAGTTTTTCAGAAAACTCAGATGGAGTGTACGAAATACGATTCTTTGCAACCGCAATCCAAAGCAGACTATACCGAACAAAAACCATTCGGCGTCCAGCATTATGGGTAATGAGCAAACGGTGTGGAATCTGATGGAAGCCCTTGCTGGACAGATACACTCTTGTTTTGCTCCCTGGATAGGTCTCTACTTTGGCCCACGGTTGGATCTTTTCTCGATTTGGTTATCAATTTCCTTTAAGCTGTTTGTAAATCAACTGCTCAACTCAGGATCGCATGGCAAGCTTGCGCCGAAGATAAAGGTGCACTGTTAGTATAATAGCGGTGTGAGATAATGGCTGACAAAATTAAGGAATTGAATATTCGTGTTGCGCTGCCTGCTTCCTTGAACGTTTAATTCTACTTACCCCAGTACACGATTTTTTCCAAGGTCAAGTTGTAGAAGGTAGTGAATGTACAAAATCTTCAGTACTAACATGAAATCGTTAAAGATGAAGTGCTGTGTCCAGTCAACTGTGTTATTTATATTCATAATATATCAAAAACTATACAAATAAATCGTGTGCTATTTTCCTTGTATTTACATTTTCTGAAAAGTAGATAAAGATTAGTATGAAACTTATAAATGAAAAAGTGTTTTTAATTAAACAATAAACTTATTAGCATAATATTTAACAAAATATAAGAATAAATAAATAATATTTTATTTTATTTCCTAATAAATATCACATTTTATTTTAAACAATAGAAAATCACTAATAAATGCAAAATTTTAGAAATCCTATAGTGGAGCTAACTGTACAGCTAAATACTATAATAAGACAGGTATATGAAGGAACAATGAGCCTAAAATTAGATTTGTCACTAAATAATGTTTCTTTGAAAGGATATTCAAGTTAAAAATAAATAAACACCTATATAATAGTATTCCTTTCAAAAAGAAAATTAGTCTATATATAATCTTTCGCTATAGAACAACTTTGAATATACCTGCATTATACTCGTAGGTGATTTATAGAAAACAAAGTTTACCAGTTCTGTGTGCTTACAGCACCGATTGAATTTAATTTACATTTCAATACTCTAGAAAGTTTTCCATCACTCTAAGTTGCACAAATATCTCAACTTGCCATGGAACACATCGAATAACGAATAATATATATAACTGATTTTGCTTCGCTTTGAGGGCTTTTTTTAATAATAAATTCGCAAATTGACTTAATTTCTTGGCAAAAGCAATACTGTAGTTTATAAGGTCATGTTCGAAAAGTCATCTGCTAGGTTGTCAATCGTTTTAATTTTAGTATCCGTAAATTAAATTAAAGGATAGGATCTGCCACTCCATGTCTCTTGTGTTTTTCACCACTCAAATGAATTTTCATTATAAATTAAATATAAATAATTCTTAGACAAGATATGACTTCCTTTTCCAATAAGACTTTTCTGTCCTTAACAACAGTGTATATTTTTAAATATTGATCCATCTTTGTGTTTGTCTCACATCAATAGAAAATACCCACAAGCGATGAGTGTCGATAACTATTTCAAAAAACGTGCTTATTTACAGTTAGCTCTAAAACATTTTCTTATTTCTCATTAATTATACCAATGTAAATTTGAAAGTCATGTTCCCTGTAAAAATTTCATTAAACTCACTAGATCAATCAACAGTGTTTTATGTTCTTGGTAATAATTTGTTCTATAATTTAACTAATATTATTGTTAAGCTAAAAAATTAAATAACTACAAGGACAGTTTGGTAATGCCTAATTTTGCTAGTATTCGACATCTGTAAATTTTTTAATTTACGGTCAAATTGTAAAAAAAATGTAAAAAATGTTAAAAGTATAGTAAAAAAAAATCTTTTATTTAATGTTCAGTGCAAATAAATCAAAAAAGTAAAAAAACTCCAAAACTTCCTCAACAATAGATCTCTCTGGAAGGAAATGGCAAATCATCCGTAGTATCATGCCTAGTAAAGCCCTCTCACTATGGCTGTTCGGAACCAGCATTAAACTGTAAGTCTCCTTTGTCCGTAAAATACTTAAAAAGGCACTAAACACAGGCAAAATCTGTTAAGTGGATTAGTAGTAAAATATACTGTGGTTACCTTACGAGTATATTTAACAGTAAAAAGTAATGTATCTATTTCTACGTAAATATATTTTTTTCAATGAAAATATTATTTGTCTTATTTAATATAATAAAAAACGACGAAAAATTGCTTACTTGAAATAAAAGATTTCTATTATTGACCATCACTGGTAATTAATTCCTCTCTTATTTTTCTTAATCGGACCATGGAAAAAACTAGTAATTTCTTGTAATAACAATACAGTAATATGTTGGTCTATTCTAAATCTATTCTTCAATAACTCGAAACTCCAAATGAATAAGTCCCAACCTAACTGTATACGGTTTTTGAGAAATCGTGATGAAATATGAAAGATATTTCATTCAAAATCTACTTAGTTTCACATTTTTATATTTTTTTTTAGTGCAAAATTCGGATCTAAAATCTAAAATTACTATAAAATGCCATATTATATATTTATATTATTAACGAACATATTCAAAAATGAAAGAAGAAAAGGAGCGACCACTATGAAGGAAACTCAAGTCAGATGAGGAGAGATTAGACAAGGACGTACATTATTACCGACAATTTTTAACCTATACTTAGAGGAAATCATGAGTACAATAGCAACAGAAATACAATAGAATATCCTTCTTCTTCATCCTTGATATAAACTATTGGTCTGCTTAACTTCCAAGGCCTTATGGGATCCAGAATGTCAGCTATCCAGCCACCTTTTGGGAGGTCTTCCCGACGGACATCGTCCCGGTGGCTTTCCTTCCAGGGCTAATCTTACTATTCTGTCAGGGTTCATTCGCTTAACCTGGTCACTCCAGAATCGTCGCCTCTGTCTGCTCCATTTTACAAAGTCATAAACCGCCCATGATTGTGGTATATCTTCGTTATTTATCCGGTCTCGTAATGTCTTGCCTGATATAGCTCTTAGTGTCTTCATTTTCGCCGATCTCAGGCCTTACTCATGTTTTGTATATCTTTACTTTACTTTCAGCAGTCATAAATTTGTTATTCCGTACTGAATACTCATCAGTGGTAACGATTTGCAAACAATATAACCTAAACAACTGGCAGTTATAAGTAATAAAGTATATGCATCGGTTGAAAACTATAGACACGCGCTAAAGAAAAGAAACACGAAATATCTGTTAAAAATAAAATCAACAACATAATGAACATATCTTTATAAACAACGTTTCTGTAGAAAAAGGTTACAGATACAAATATCTAGGCATAATTATAAACAAAGACTGAGGAAATAAAAATCTTGATAGAACAAGCACGAACAACTCTTATAAGGAAGAAACAAGTAGTTTGTAAAGCTAATAACATTCTGAAGATGAGACTGGTGACATACTGTGAAGTCTTAATGTTTTTCTATGACGTGGATCTATAGAAGTTAGAGGAATTGAATATTTAAGAATTGGAGGAATTAATACTACTCATACTACTAAAAATTGAACAGGTAGAAAAAATAACAATTGTAAAAGTCAAAAAAAATATATAATTAAAGTAAAAAAACTAAAAACCAAAGTACTTGGAATGCGTTACTAAGGGAGAGAAGTACCTTTTTATACATTTGATAATACATGAAAAAGTTCCAGAACGGAGAAGTGTAGGAAAAGACGATATTAGTTGTTGCGGAACTTACGAGACTAGTTTAACTGCAGACAAATTTAGACTCATTTAGATCGGTCTCTAGATTACGTAGATATTTAATAAATGCCAACATTTGTAACAAAAACACCACCTAAAAAAAGAAGATAATTCTGCTGCTAGGATATATTTATATCCTATTCCGAATAATTAATATATTTTTGTATCAAACTTCTGTTTTAGGCTAAGACTTTAACAAGTTCTTAATCTAACTACTAATTTATTGACCCAAATTTATTGCTTTTTATTAATTTTACTAACAATTTTAGTTAAACTTTAATTTTTTCACCGCTCCTGGTGGTATTATTCCATTGTAAAACCGTAACAGACTTTCTATAATATTGTAAAAGTTTTTCGTGGAAAATGATAGACATATAATATTAAATGAAACTTAAAATAACATGTAATGTATTGTAAAATAATATGTTAAAAATATTCAATAAATTCTACTTACAAAACTAATGATACAAAAGTGTCGACACGACCAATTTATCCTGTCTATAATTTGATAAATATAAAGTGGAAAGAATTTTTTTATCGGCCGCATTTGTGTCAGAATGTAGAGGCCGATAAGGTATCGACGTCTTGAGTTATTGGCGTGTAAAATAGGGGAATATTCTGCTTCAAGTCGTAAATAACAAGGCAGATTTCCTAAAAAAAATCAAGGTTTTGTGGTGAATTGACTTTGTTTTGAGGTTTAGCAGGATGTTTGTAAAGGCCTATTTTTGTAGTATTAGACGAAGACTTATTTTTTAAACGTTTCAGCATACATAAGTATGACCTACAGGATACACAAAAGGAGATCAAGCGCTCATCTAATTTACTGTAGCTGTCAACAAAAGATAAGAAGAGGCAATTAATGCGATTAATAGTACTTTAATCACAACATCATTTGAAAGATCTTTTATTGAGGTAAGGTCATATTGATTTATTAGCATATAACAAAAAGAACATTTTACGTTAATAGAAAAATAACAAGGCAGATTGTTACTTAAAATTCAGTGCCAACATCTTTGTAGTGGTAAAGTTAGTTATCTACGTTTTCCTAAAAAAATCTTCATGTGTGAATGAATATGGAAGGGCAGTTTTAAAGAATTATTTAATGTTAGTTAGGTAGGCCTAACTTGAAAGTGATTTTATGTTTAGATTTATTTTAATTAACATAAGAAATATTAATAAACTAGTGGTGATCCGCTAGGGGGAGAATAAAAATTTTCAGAAGATTTTCTGTTGCATTAAAAATAGGATGGTTTCAGATAACAGACATCTTACAAACCTACATGCCACCAAAGTGTGAATATAGAATATGGTTTTTATTTATTGGATCTCATTAACCAGATGCAGGCAAGGCAGTGTCGAAAAATTTGCAGCTTTGACTTGTAACATGAAAGGTCTATTTAAAAATGTCGCAAAACCGCGAAGGATCGATATAAAATAATCGTAGTTTATTTTTAGGCCGCTAATGGTCTTCTGCTAAATGAACATTATTGATAGTTTTGTAATAATAATTTTTTTACTGCACTGGAACTTGCTACCTACTTCTAAATTGTTTCTGTTGCTATCACTTGAATCTGATACCCCTAGTAAGTTTTCCTAGTCAAAGATTGTTGATCAGTGTCGTTATCACTCTTGTTTTGCAGCAGATCGATGCTGCATTAAATCGATTTTTTAAGTGGATGGTTAATTCAGCGTTAAGTAATTTTATGATTATTGGGGTCTTTCTATATTTGAAAAATTCAAAAAATAAAAAAAATGTGGAAATTGTACTAGCAGAAAAGAAAGTACATCTATGGGATAAAAGAGGGTATAAAATAACAGTAAAAGCCTCTTAAGTTATATACTCTTATTTTTCAGTCAAAATGCGCACTAATTAATTTAAAAAAAAAAAATACGTTTTACAAGTTTTTAATGTTAATGTACAGAGTTAGACAATCCCTATTTCTCGTATTGCTGTTATACGCTGAGTGATTTACTTAAAAATGGTCTTAATTTTATAAACATACTGACACGTTTTAAAAATATGAATTTCTTGGTAATATTAAAATTTTAAAGTTCGTAAAATATTCACAATAGTTATTCAAACATTTTAGAGCATACCAAGCCAATGTCTTCTGCATGACTATAATAACGACGGACACTACAATATGATGAGACTTCCATGGACTCTAGTGAATTTTCTCTTGTGCGCTGTTGGCAACAACTGTAACATGTAATTTAAACTCTTTTTCTTAGATCGAAAAAGAATATTACCGCATAAAATTTTAGCTGTATTTTTGAGATAATTAACATCGTTTTTAATTACTAAAAATATCGGCATTGTTAGCATAGTATGTTATTTTGACTCATTGTGCCGTTTCAGTTTAAGTTTTGGGTAATCAGAGTATATTAAATAAAACCGGTCAAGTGCAAGTTGAACTTGCACAATTAGTGTTCCGTACGTTGAATGTTTTTTAAAAAAAAATTTTTGTTATGGTGGTATAAAATGATCAGTGACTTCACAAAACACACCCCAAATGAGTTTTCAACAAAGTTTGTTTCCAATCTTTACTGAAAACTGGTGACCTTGAAATTATGTTTTTTTTTATATATCAAATAAATTATTAAAGGTAATGCGCTCGTGATAATTTTCGTTCAATCTATACCCCGTGGAGAATATTCTAGAATTTTTTCAAAATTTTTTGATCAGTACTTTTCGAGATAAGGTAGGGGACAGCGATTTTTTAAAAGTAATACGAAGAAAAGTGTGCGCAAGTATTATATTTATATATATATATATATATATATATATATATATATATATATATATATATATATATATATATATATATATATATATTACTCGTGTTTTTCACAAGCTTTCATTTGACACCACACTCGATGACCTAGTAAAAAAAATTTTTTTTTCACTTCCGATTTCACCCCTCAAAACGAACCACTTAAGTCAAAATTTATGTAACGGTGGTATAAAATGATCAGTGACTTCACAAAACACACCCCAAATGAGTTTTCAACAAAGTTTGTTTCCAATCTTTACTGAAATCTGATGACCTTGAAATTTTTGTTTTTTTATATACCATATAAATTATTAAAGGTAATGCACTCGTGATAATTTTTCGTTCAATCTACACCCCGTGGAGAATATTCCAGAATTTTTTCGAAATTTTTTGATAAGTACTTTTCGAGATAAGGCCCAGGACAGCGATTTTTCGCGAATTTTTAAAAATAATACAAAGAAAAGTGCGCGCAAGTATAATATTATATATATATTTTTTACTCGTGTTTTCACAAGCTTTCATTTGACACCACACTCGATGACCTAGTAAAAAATTTTTTTTTTCACTTCCGACTTCACCCCCCAAAACCCTTAAGTCAAAATTTAATTCTTAAAACTACATGGCTCTGATGAGGCCATCAATTCCTATATTATTACCAAATTTCACCTTTCTGTGTCAAATAGTTTCGGAGAAAATCGGGTGTGACAGACAGACAGACAGACAGACAGACACCGAAGTGATCTTATAAGTGTTCCGTACTGAACACTAAAAATAATATATAGTCTAAATTCAATGTCTTGTGAAACATATAGTTGTGCGAATTTGCTACTGTTATTCTTAATTTTTATAGTTGCCAACTAATTATAAGCTTCTAAACAACATATAAAAAAATTGTAGAGCTTTCTACGAACACCAGACAGGCATCAACAATCTTTATTTGACAATTACATAAAATAAAGTTTTTGCTTTTCATGTAGTAAAGTCCTGCCCGTAATTACATATGACGCTGAAACTTGCACACTGCATAAAGCCGATATACAAAAACTAGCTCGAACGTAGAGAGCACACGAAAGACAGATGATTGGGACAAAACTTAAAGATTGAGAAAGAAACAAGATATTATAGAGCACGTAGCAAAAGAAAGTGGTAATGGGCTGGACATGTAGCATGCATGACCGATGATCGATGGACCAAACGAACCATGAAAACAGAAAAGAAGCGTAGGACGTCCCAAAACAAGATGGCAGGATGATATACAGAGGACTGCGGGCATTGTATAGATGACAACAGCTACAAATATATTAAGATGGAAATTCAGGAGGAGGGCCTACATCCAGCATAGGATACAATTAGGCTTATAGCGATATAGCGATATGGTGATATCTATTTACATATATATATATATATATATATATATATATATATATATATATATATATATATATATATATATATATATATATATATATATCATAATTCTTACATATTTCTAATCTAGAAAAATACTCAACACTATGATTTTCTATGCACTACAAATTGTCTATGTTTAAATTCAACCACAAACACTTCTCAAAATATCGATAATATTAAAATTTACATTTACGAGGGAAGTTGTCGGCAATCGACTTTATCAATTTTTTTTAAGTTCTGATAAATTATTTTTAAAGTAAACCTAACTGGGGCACATCTGCCTGTATAGAAACTGAAACGAAAATAATACAACTGTAACACGAATAGCTGTGCTTCAGGGAAAATAATTATACCGTATTTTCATCTAGAAATCTAAATATCTGGCATAATTCATCCAAAGTAATTATACAATGACAATTATTGGATAATTACACTGTGCAAATCCCGATTTAATTTAACTTGTGCTCTGCTGGTGGTGACATCTTACACGAATATGCTTCTTACGGAGCTATATCCCGGTCTGTGTATTTTAATAATTAAAATTTTGCTTTTATTTTAGTTTTAGTACCAGACTTAGAAGTTTATAATTTTCTAATTTTAAAATACATGCTGTAAGATTTATGTATCTTATCTATTTGTCTTTAGTCGTAAATTCTAGTAGTATATTCAAAAAGTAATTCCCATAAACGATATTAGGGTTTTCTTAGATATTTTCTTTCTATGAGATGTGATTTTTTATTTATTTATTTACGTCATTCTACGGTATCAAGAAATAGGAAATTACACCAATTACTCCACACATATAATGAAATAAAATAATACCTAATATTTAAATATTTATTTTTCTTATTTTATGACGCTCTTAAATAGCAATTTTATAGTGTCTTATTCCATAGAGTCTGTGGTATTACACATGATGAAAAATTAATATATTAGGAAATACTATCAGTTATTTGCAATGAATTTGTCTTATTATATCATGTATTATAGCCTCTCGTTTGCGGCGCTATTTTGTAATGCTTCCAGTTTTGTTTATTTTTATTAAATATTTTATTTATTAAATAGAAGTCGTTATTTGCCCCTTATGTATATCTTAATTTTGAGAATGGATTGAGTGGATATTATTACTAATAGAGGACAGAATTAAGATATCAGCTAGCTCGTTTTTAGTGTTCCGTACGGAACACTTATAAGATCACTTCGGTGTCTGTCTGTCTGTCTGTCTGTCTGTCACACCCGATTTTCTCCGAGACTATTTGACATAGAAAGGTGAAATTTGGTAATAATATAGGAATTGATGGCCTCATCAGAGCCATGTAGTTTTGAGAATTAAATTTTGACTTAAGGGGTTAGTTTTGGAGAGTGAAGTCGGAAGTGAAAAAAAATTTTTTTTACTATGTTAGGTCATCGAGTGTGGTGTCAAATGAAAGCTTGTGAAAACACGAGTAAAAAATATATATATAATATTATACTTGCGCGCACTTTTCTTTGTATTATTTTTAAAAATTCGCGAAAAATCGCTGTCCCGGGCCTTATCTCGAAAAGTACTTATCAAAAAATTTCGAAAAAATTCTGGAATATTCTCCACGGGGTGTAGATTGAACGAAAATTATCACGAGTGCATTACCTTTAATATAATTTATATGGTACATAAAAAAAAAAACAAAAATTTCAAGGTCATCAGATTTCATTAAAGATTGGAAACAAACTTTGTTAAAAACTCATTTAGGGTGTGTTTTGTGAAGTCACTGATCATTTTATACCACCGTAACATAAATTTTGACTTAAGGGGTTCGTTTTGAGGGGTGAAATCGGAAGTGAAAATTTTTTTTTTTTACTAGGTCATCGAGTGTGGTGTCAAATGAAAGCTTGTGAAAACACGAGTAAAAAATATATATATATAATATAATACTTGCGCACACTTTTCTTCGTATTACTTTTAAAAAATCGCTGTCCCCTACCTTATCTAGAAAAGTACTGATCAAAAAATGTTGACAAAAATTCTGGAATATTCTCCACGGGGTATAGATTGAACGAAAATTATCACGAGTGCATTACCTTTAATAATTTATTTGGTATTTAAAAAAAAACAAAATTTCAAGATCACCAGTTTTCAGTAAAGATTGGAAAAAAACTTTGTTGAAAACTCATTTGGGGTGTGTTTTGTGAAGTCACTGATCATTTTATACCACCCTAACAAAAATTTTTATTTTAAAAACAATCTACGTACGGAACACTAATTGTGCAAGTTCAACTTGCACTTAACCGTTTTTTTTTTTACTGGTAGAGTACATGGAGATCGAGGTAATTTTTGTACGCCTTTTAATAATAGTCTCTATAGTTGTTTAAACCTTGGTTGTGCAGTTTTGGGCACCATTCATTTTGGAATAAAAGGATTCCAAGATCAGCTCTAAAAATGAAAAAATACTGAAGAGTTGTTTAGTTGTTAAAATTAAATTAATTTGCGTACAACCTATACGTCCTGAAAGGAAGATCAGGAGTTTAGTGTAACTCTACACTTAAATAAGAAAGGTATATGAACAAAATAAAAATTCTTCCTCTTATTACACTCTTAAAATTTCATCAACCGACTAGAGTTCTATGAATTACTGATCCTAAGTGTAAAAAAAAATCAAAAAAATTAAAAAGACACGATCTAAAAGTTTGTAAAATTAACTTCGCGGATTACACATTTTGAGTAATCGTTGGAAACACACGTTGTAGACAGGAAGTAAGATATTTAAACTGGTGTTCTACTGACTTACTGATTGGTTTCTCATCGTGAGTTTTCCATAAGCTGCTTGGCCTCTCCTGGTGAGATTCTCATCAAAAATATTGTTTCAGCCACTGCTCTCCTATTCTTTTTTGACCCGAAATGCCTTAGGATGAGCAGAATATTTAAAGAACTGAAAAAAGCCTTAAACTTGAGAGCTAGAAACGATACCCACTTGGTGATCAAAAACCGTTACTACACTACTCCATCACGGAGAAAAAGAAAACCACTACGGCGTGCTGAAGGAAAAAGCTCTTAAAAATTCCAAATGGCCGTTCATATATCTTCTCCCTACTTCAAAGTGGAGTCTTTAAAATGGCTCACTTCCGGGACGCAAAATCAGACACATGCAATGCAAATAAAATACGTTAAGTCAGCAACACGTTATGCACGGTTGAGTTACACTGTTCAAAAATTTAAATAACTGTCTTCAGTTACACTGCTCAAAAATTGAAATCGCTGCCTAATCAAATATAAAAATGTAATCAAATATAAATTATAGAAATAAAAACAGTGTTGTAACATGATCTTAAAATATAGGAAAAAATGAATGTTACAGTATCTTACTTAAAAAAAGACTTATATTTCAAAGTTCAGCACAAGAAATATTACATCTTGGCTTTCATTTTCAAATGTGTCAATTAATTAACATTACAGATACGACACAACTAAATATCATAATATGTATTGTTGCAGGAAGTGAGATTACATTACAAATAAGAATCATTAGCTGGTTTAGCTAGCGGATCGAGCTGATACTATTACTTCCTTTCGGGAACGCTGTTAGGCATCTATTATTAGGTAGATTTAAAAAGGCAATATTGAATAAATACAACAATTTAATGATTAAGTATAACTGGAGAAAAAAAGCAAACATTTGTTTTCTTCTTAACCTCCAAAAATTTCGAGAATAACGTTTTGTGTTCTCGGAATTCTTCTCTATAATTTGTCGACATCTTGTGATCATTTTCGGGATACAAACGCTTGATGTACAACTAGACGTTGAAGTTCTTTACCATCGGCATTTGGATCCTGTATACTATATATCTATGAATCGACTATTTTCTATAAATGACCTACTATGTGTGTGCCTAAAATTGTTTCGTTTCATCAAAAGTGATCGACTTCTGGCAAGACGCCGGTATGTATCGTATTCTATGTTTGCTCGGGAAATCCTAGCCTTAGTTTTCGTTGATATGTCCTAAAAGTTTATCTGTTTTTATATTTTGTATTTGTTACATAAGTATATAATTTTAAATATTTTCATTTTTTGATTCTGAGTAGAAATATGGAGTAAAAAAATTACTAAGTGCATAAATTTTTGGGAAACTTATCAAAATTTTTCTTTATTGTTTTCTTGCTGTTTTATTTATGTTTTACACTAAAAACTTACATATTTTACTAAAAGTAACCATAACGGGCTTTTAATTTATTTAATCATAACTCTCACTAAATAATAATTATTTTAAAGCCAAGTTCCGAGACATTTTTTTTTGCTAAGCGGCACCAAATTATAGCCAACGTATGTTTTATTGTATTATATAAAAACTAAATTATCGCTGCTTAAGAATCTGGAACAAAATTTCTTAAAAATTTAGGAATGCAAAAATAATAATTAGATTTGTCATATTCAACAAAAATACAAATTTTAAGGTTAAGAATTAGATGATAGTTTGATGTTGCCAAACTAGTAATTATAAACACATCTAAATATGTCGAAAATAACCGAAATGTTGCCGATATTGACGCAGAGCAGCTATGTGTTATATCTTTGAAAATATATTTTTGTAATATAAAACAAGCGTTTAGCTTCAGTTCCCTAAATTTTATCAGCATTTAACGGTCATCGAATAAGATATAAGTTTGCAAAGTATCAACGAGCTATTATTAATAAAATTGCTCTTTATGACCGGCAAATTATTATTTCTGAAAACACCAACTTAAACAATACAATATAAGACACATTATTTAATTTTGAAGTAGTAATAATAACATTTGAAAATCATCAGTATATCTAAATATATTCCTTAAAGCATGTACTCAAAAAATTTAAAAAAGTATAATTACGGAATGTTATAGGGTAAGGTAGATTAGATAATGCATTTCAAATTTCTGTTCTAACTTTACAGTTTTCATTATTTGGCCAGTGATGGTGATGACATTAAAATGTCATAGAAAGTTTCGTATCGATTATTTGTGAAATAAGTTTTTTCGTCGTTGTAAATTAGTGAATGTTAGGTGAAAAAGGAATAGGATAAATTTAAAAAATCACAGGAGAACAATTATTACCAAATTAAGAGAAAGGGGGAACATTTTTGTTAAATCCATTCATAGTCCACAGTTTAGATAGCGTGCTAGAAAGCTTTATTTCTTTAATTTTATATTAATTAAAGTATTTTAAACTTAATCATTTACATTATCTAATATAAAGAATAGCGTTAAAATGAGAACAGAGTGGACAATAATTTTCATGTAGTTTCATATAGTGAGTAAGCCTCTACTAGGGTGGATCAAAAAGTCTTGTAAAAAACAATATAATAATAATGTCCACTGACTCCACTGGCCTCAATACATTTGGTCTAGTGAGCTTAATGTGTTTCGAACATAATACTCGTTTACACGTTTAGATCCCAACAACTCACTATGCAAACGTACCCATAACGTTGCGTAATGAGAGCAAGTCACTTTTCCAAATAGTCAATCATGGTGGTACCCTCTGTATCCCAAAAAATAGTCGATGACTATTTATCTCCTGGATCCACGTTTCGTCTAGAGTTACAAAATGATGCCAAAAGTCCTTCGGATTACACTGCAGCTTTTCCAAACACGATTTTGAAATATCGTTCCTCGTGGGTTTTGGGTTTGGGGTCAACAATGGCGGCACCCATCTCACACTCAGCTTTCTCATTTTTAAACGATCTTCCATCACGATATCATGAATTTTATCGACCATTTCTTCAGAAGAAACTTTAAGTTATTAATGACCTTGACTGCTAAGGTAGAGTTTTCATGAATTTCCTGCAGATCAGTTTCCATTTTGGACGTGGTCCTTTTTTTAACAAAAATGTTTTATCACTGTACAATAACCAACTGCGCCTTGTATCTATTTCAAAATTTGAACACAACCGTTATAATAATACGCTTACCAATTATCATACCACTTAAGAGAAGGTCCATTTCGTAAAGACTTATCAATCCACCTTCGTATACCATATGCTCTTTTCACTACTTATATATTTGTAGCATTTCTTGTATCTGCGAATACTGCAATTTAATTTTAGGGTAAACTATGGCAATATAGACTAATAGACTTCACAAATACAATAATCAGCTCCTCATGATCTATGAAATAATAATTTCTTACTGATTATTTCTGGAAGCATAATAACTTATCCTTCAGTTTCATTCTTGCCTCTTTAAAAATTTCTTTATATACAGTCAATCCAAAAAGTCTCCATACAGCACCTGCTTTCTATGATATTTTTCTATGATGTTTTTCTGTTATGTTTAGCAATTAATTGGAACTATGAGTAAACATGTTTAAATTAATATTTGAAACTTAACCAACGAGGATTAGAATTAAAAACAATTACGGAACATTTTATTTAGAAGTTACATCATTGTTATAAAAATGTAAACAAAATTAATGTCAAAAAAGTCCTTATACACTTAGTCATTACCATTAATAATTTGGCGGAGTTTAACGCAAAAAATAACATTTTCGTTTAAACTAATATTTAGTGGGACTACCGTTGGCCTAGATAATCGCCTGTAACCCTTTTGTCCTGTTTGCAACCAGCTTTCTAGTAACTTCTGCTGGCAGGTTCTCCCATTCGTTCATTATTCTGTTTCTTAATTCCTTTCTGTTTGACACATTATGTTTGCGAACGCGCCGTTTTAGTTCCTCCCATAAATGCTCAATGGGGTTAACATCGGATGATTGCGGAGGTGTATGAAGCTGCTGTCGCACATTATGAATCATCCATTCTCGCATCAAGTTTGTGGTATGTTTCGGATCATTGTCCGGTTGGAAAATGTATCTTTTTTTCGAGTGCTAATTTTTGGACACTTTCTCTTAAATTGTCTCTCAAAATGTTCAGATAAACATGCTGATCCATGGTTTCATTAACAAAATGTAAAAACGGAAATGCATCTCCAAAGTAAAACACTGCTACCCCCTTATCTCACCGTGGAACAAATGTTTTTAATATCGAATGCAATATTCTTCTTTGTCCAAACTTTAGTTCTGCTATCAGACCCAAAAAGATTAATTCCGGAATCCAAAAATTCACAAAGTTTAGTAACGTATTCCCTACTAAAAGCTAACCGCTTTTTGCGATTAGTTCCCGAAATTAAAGGCTTCTTCCTGGCTGCACAACCTTTATAGCCTGCCCTATATAAACAATTTCTCACTGTGAACAAACATTTTTTGAAAATAGTACCCGTACTTCTTATTTTAATTTTGGTGCATTTTTCTTGGGATCTATAATTATTTGTCTAGCAATACTAGCCTCTTCACGTGGAGTCAGTTTCTTGGGGCGACCGGAGCGCGGTCGAATTTGATAGGAACCCGTAGATTTATACTGATTTACAACACATACTGAACAGTAGCATGCGACTTTTTAACAATTTTTCTTATATTTCTGTATAATTTTCCATCTTTCCACAAATCAATTATGATCTATAGAACTTGAAATGTTATTTTACAATTTCTCTCGCTCATTTTTATTACTACTTTGAAAACCCACTGCAAAATTACTAGCAACAAGTGAGAGAGAGAGATTATAAAGTATGGCCGAAAACTATTCATTTGTTTTCAGATAGCTTGATAAAATACGGCTGATTATGACGTGTTTTTTTTCAATACAGTTCTTGAGTGTATGGAGACTTTTTTGACATTAATTTTGTTTACATTTTTATAACAATGATGTAATTTCTAAATGAAATGTTCCGTAGTTGTTTTTAATACTAATCCTCATTGGTTAAATTTCAAATATTAATTTAAACATGTTTTCTCGTAGTTTCAGTTAATTAGTTATATATAATTAGTTATATATAATTAGTTATATATAAAAATAGTATAGAAAGCAGGTGGTGTATGGAGACTTTTTGGACTGACTGTATGTCATTAACATATGCCTTCCAAAGCTTTAACAGCTTCTTTGTTCCTGTTAGTTCTTAAGTTTACTGAGTACCGCAACATTGGAACTTTTATTCTGGTTTGTAAATAAAAGGGTTTTCTGGATTCTCGGCAGTTTAACTTAGTTAAGTTCCGTTTTAATTATGAGCACTTACTGGATCACCAGTTTTAATTATTTTTTGTAACACCAAATTCATTCTCTTACTGTCAGCTGTAAACCAGATGAAGCTCTGGATTTTACTGTATATTTGGATAAGGTGAGTAATCCTATTTTTGGAATCTAAATAGGCTAGTCCTTAAAACATAGTGATTAAGGGTGCGGTCAGTTACGGAAAATATTTTAAAGGAACTTCTCGATAATATTAACGTAGCACGGCATCACGAATATATTATAACAATCCATCAACTTATTACAGCTCTCACTTTATCTACTTCCACTATGAATATGGCATAAGAATAGAATAAAATACAGTCATATTATATCTTTAATAATGAAAGAACTGACGCTAATACATTTTTTGCGTTTCCTAAAATTGTTTTTCTTTTTGGACAAAAGGCATAAGATGACAGAATATTCTATAAGTCCCTGTCTACCTAATTCTCAAATTAAATTCACCTTTAATATCCATAAATACTGGCATAAAAATAAATGTAATAATGTATTCCTTACCGACATTTTAAATAAGTATAATGGGCTTTATTTACATAACTTCTTATTATTATGAAAAAATCTTCTTTAACCATTGAAGTTCGAAATACAAAACTGCTTCATATTAAATAACATTGAAAGCAAGGAAGCTTCAATATGTTTTTGTATCTGCCTTTCATATAAAAGGAAAAATATATTTATTACGACCGTATTAGCGTCAAAATATGAACGCCGATTTAATGCAAAGTTTCTAAGTTATTGATGTGTATGTAAAATGAGGGGAAAATTTCTAAGTTATTCATAAAAAGAAGATTTTGAAAAAAGTTAAGCTCTTTCAGTAAACAAATTTTTTGTTTGGTGAGTTTTATTAAGTTTTATTAAAAGGAAAAAAAAATCAATTCTATACCTTTCGTTACATAATATTATAAAAACACAGAACAGTTGAAATAATGATATTAAAGAAAAAACTGCCTAAGAAAAAAACTGTAATTTCAATTTCGTTATAATAAATTGGTAGTATGTTCCAAGCTACTTACTAAAACGAAATTTAAAAAAAAAATGGTTGTAAGATACTATGCTATCAAGTAGTTTTACTAATATTGCAGTTCCTATACATTATGAATCCGAAAAATGATTAAATGATCTTTTAAGCGAACACTAAAGCTTAAAATGCATCGATAATTTCTAAAGTTGTTTGTTAGTGTTCACACTTCGGTGTCTGTGCGTTTGTCTGTCAGACCCGATTTTCTCCGAAACTATTTGACATGGAAAGTTGAAATTTAGCACTAATATAGCAATTGATAGCGTCATCAGAGCCATGTTGAAAATTAAATTTTGACTTAAGGGGTTAGTTTTAGGGGGTGAAATCGGAAGCAAAAAAAAAATTAACAAGCCATCGAGTGGGGTGTCAAATAAAAGCTTGTGAAAACACAAGTTCAAAAATATATGCAGAACAATACTAGCGCACACCTTCCTTTGTATTATTTTTAAAAAATTACCAAAAATTGCTGCCCCCCCCTGATCTTGGAAAGTACTGATCGAAAAATTTTGAAAAAATATCGGAATATTCTTCACAGGGGTGTAAATTGAGCGAAAATTATCACGAGTGCATTACCTTTAATAATTTATCTGGTATATAAAAAAAAAACAAAAATTTGGGTGTATTTTGTGAAGCCATTGATCATTTATACCTCCCTAACAAAAATTTTTATTTTAGTCCGACTTGCATTTGGCCGGTTGTTTTTTGACTGATTGAATCCATTTTACCGCAAAGTTCATCCTGGGCGACTTTAATGTCCACAACAACAACTAGCGTAAGTGTTCAACGACGACCGATCAACAAATTCGTCAAGCTGAATCATTCTCAATCAACTGTAACTTTAATCAACTTACCGATGAACCAACATGGATCTGTGATCGACACGGAGAGTTCACTAGTCTTCTTGACTTACTTTTCCAATCTAGAGATTTACACTGTTACCGTAAGTCTGCCGTCAGGTTTTTCCGACCATAAACTGCATTCGATATCGAGGATAATAATTAGCAGTGACAGCCGTACAAGATTTCCCACTACAAATCTGCTAAATGGGAAGAACTCATGGAATATTTTCGAGCTTCCCCTTAATAAGACGTTTATCTTAGATCTGACAAGCAATCGTAGTGCGCTAAGAAGTTTTCCAATATTATGTTGGCTGGTACGGAATCTTACATCCTTTTTCGAAGAAATGCTCTTGCAACGGCAAGCCTTGATTTTGACTGAAATAGCAAAAAATCTTGCATCTTGCCTACCGACAATGGCAACAAAATCCTAACGGCATAAATCAAAACGTCTTTATTCGTACTCCACAACACCACAACACCAAGAAGTCACACAATCAGAAAATTAAAAACAAAGTTCTTGTCTCTCCCTACAATTTCAGAGAGATAATACTATTTTAACAACACCAGTTAAAGCTAACTTGTTAGCTGAACTTTTTGTTTCACATTCTACTGTCGATTTCCAAGAAAAAGAATTTTTTTATTTTCTGGCAAGCTCAGAAAAAATATATTTTTAAAACAATCTATAAAGTTTTATAAATTCAATGAGATATTAAAAATAGTAAATATATCGGGAAGTAAAACACCTCTGCTTGTGTTTTCCTGCACAAAGAATAGAAAATGTTAAGAAAAACATTCTTATATAATTTATTTTATTTTTTATGGTTTAAAGATTCTAGTTTGCTGGTAAATAAAAAATATATAAGTAATAAACGAATACTTATTTATACATTTATATATAACAAGGATTTTCTACAGCTGACGCTGTCTTCCTTCTCTCAGCCTTTGATTCCATCCGTTTCTATCTTCTCAGTCTCCATCTGTTAGACCCCTGTCCTCCATAGCCTCGTCCACATCGTCTCTCCACGATCGTCTGGGTCTTCCTCTTTTTTCTTCTCCCTATAGGGCTCCACTCCGTTATTTTCTTTATCCACCTATTATCTTCGCTTCGTCTTATGTGTCCATACCATTTTAATCGTTTTTCTTCTATGGTGTTCATTTGTTATTCTCTCCATACGTGTCACTCTACAACATCTTCTCCAATACTCCATCTCTACCGCGTTAATTTTAGATTTATTTCTTTTGTTGATCGTCCATGTTTCTGACCCGTATGTCATTATGCTTTATATTATTAATTTGTATATACGTGTTTTGTTTCTCTTTGTAATTTGCTTGTCCCACAGGATCGAATTTAATTGTCTTATGCATGTTCGCGTTTGTCCTAATCTAGCTTTAATCTCTTCTTCTGATGTTGAGTTTTTTGAAATGATGGTTCCTAGATATTTAAATCTATCGGTTCCTTTGATTGTTGTTTCGTTATCTACTTTTAGATTCTCCACGTTTCCCTCCTTTGTTGTTAGATATTCCGTTTTATCAAAGTTTATTGCTAATCCTGCTTTAGTGTATTCTTCTTTCAGTTTTCTTACCATATAACTGAGGTCTTCCTCATTTTGCGCTATGATTACCTGGTCATCTGCGTATATAAGTAATCTTCTCGTATTGGGACTCCCATTCCACTACATTTTTGCTTCCATTTTTTTAATGTTTGTTCGAGGTATATTTTGAATAGTGTTGGGGATGTAGAGCATCCTTGTAATAGGCCTTTTGATGTTTGGAGTCTCTTCCCTATTTTATGTCCTATTTTTATGTTCACTGTGTTGTTTTCGTAGACAGCTTTTACTGCGTGTATTAGTTCTTTGTCAATGCCTATTTCTTTCATTGCGTTCCATAATCTTTGTCTTGGTACTGAGTCATAGGCCTTTCTTATGTCTATGAAGGCTAGATGAACTTCTCTATTCTTTGCCAGTTTTTTTTTTCCATTGTTTTTTTATAGTGTATATGTGGTCTAAACATGATTTTCCGGCCGTAAAACCTGCTTGGTCTTCTCCAGATTTTCCTTTTATATTTCCCTCCATGATATTTTTAATAATTTTTCCATACAAACGTCCCATACTCGATATTATGCTTAGGCCTCTATAGTTTGTGCATTTTCTGCGGTCTCCCTTTTTTAAATATAGATACTATATAAGCTTTTGACCATTCCTCTGGTATTTTTTTCTCCATTTATGGCTCTGTGGAACATGTTTCTCAGCATTCGATGTAATTTATTAGACCCGTACTTAATTATTTCATTTACCACACCCCCAGGCCCTGCAGATTTATTATTTTTGAGTGTTTTTATTGTCTTCTTTACTTCTTCATAGCTTAGTTCTATCTCTTTTATTTCCTTATTCTGTTCTTCTTCAGAGTTCTCTTCTTGGAATTCTTGTCTATCTTCTGTTAGCAGCTTCTTATAATATTCTTCCCACTCGCTTTCGGGGATGTACTCTATATACGTCTTCTCTCTATTATTAGTCCTTAATGCTTTAATTATTCTCCATGAATCTGTACTTCTAGTTCCTCCTATATACTGTTCTACATGTTCGCACGATTTTTCCCATCTCTCGTTCTTTTCTTTGTTTATCATCCTCCTTGTTTCTGCATTTGTCTCTTTATATTTCTGTAGATCTTCTTCTGATTTCATATTCAGCCATTTTTCGTATAGTCTTTTTTTCTCCTTTATAGATTCTTTGGTTTTTTCACAGATTCTAATTTTATATTTCTCATTCTCGTTGTCTTCTTTACCTAATGCTTCTAGGACGCCTGTTTGATGCATTCTTTTATGTGGTCATACATCTGTTGGAGGTTGTCGTAGTTAAATTCATTTAATTTTTGGTCTAATCGTCGTCTATATAGGTCTCTTATCGTCTCGTCTTGCAGTAGTGTATTTTGTATTTTATTTCTTCGTCTGCTTTGTCTGTTATCTCATTAGTATTTGTTTTCTTGATCTATTGTTTCTTTTTGCTTTATTTTCTTGTACCACGGTATTTTTATATTTGCTATTAATAGTCAATGGTCTGTTCCACATTCTGCCCCTCTCTTTACTCTTACGTCTTGATAGTGGTATCGTTTTTAATTATAATGTAGTCTATTATTGATTAAGTTTCGTGTTTCTTGTATCCAAGTATATTTGTGGATGACCTTGTGTTTGTAGAATCCGTTTGTTATTTTGAGGTCGTTTAGTTCACACAGCTCTATTAGTCTCTCTCCGTTGTCGTTAGTAATGTCTTCTGCGAATGGTCCTACGGTATTGTTCTTTGTTTTCCTTCCTGTTCTCCCATTCAGATCTCCCATTATTATTAATTCTTGGTTTTTCTTTACTCTTTGTGTTTCTATTTCTAGTGTTTCCATGAAATTATCTTTTTCTCTTATAGTGCTGTCTTCTGTTGGGCCGTATACTCCTAATATTACCATGTCTTTTCCTAACATTGTTTATATTTAGTTTTATGATTCTTTCATTGATTACTTATTTATACATCTACCTTATTTTTTCACTTTAGCACTAAAAATTTTAGATTTATAACAAGAAAATCATTTACCATTTCGGTATTAATCTTGAACATATTATTAGAAGAACCTTTTTGAACTTCTGTTTTTATTTTGTCCAAAGAGCTAAGGTTAACTGAAACTTCAAAGTTGGCTGTTAAGTGGCAATGACCCGAAGTATAAACACACTTGCCATCAAATGTTCCAACGGCATTTCTTTTGAAATAATAGATAAAGACTCTTCTTAATGATGGTTAAATCTCAGTTTTATTATGTATGCGGCGTAATCTATTATTATATTGATTTATTACTAGATTAATTGTACCTAAGATTTGAAAATCTATAATTATCGAAGAACATCATCTGGTAGGCACCACAGAAAAAATTCTCCTGTACCTGAGCTATTTCGTACAACTGCAGCCTATCAGGTGCGGATTGGTTTGACGGTAAAATCCAAGTTTCCCCATTTTTTTAATTTTTTCAAAACTGTTCAAATTTGAAAACAAAAAGTATTGAACGTGGTTCGACATAACCCCACGAATCTCCCGTTTCAATGTGTCAAGTGATTTCCAGAATACCGTGTATTTACAAAAAAATTTAATAATATTTTCACTGTAGATTAATATAACCGGCCCAGTGCAAGTCGGACTAGCGCAATTAGTGCTCCGTACATTGATTGCTTTTAAAGTAAGAATTTTTGTTACGTAGATATAAAATGATCAGTGACTTCACAAGACTCACCTCAAATCAGTTTTTAATAAAGTTTTTTTTTTTCCAAACTTTACTGAAAACTGACCTTCAATTTTTTTTATATATACCTGATAAATTATTAAAGATAATGCACTCGTGAAGATTTTCGTTCGATCTACACCCTATGGAGAATATTCTAGAATTTTTTTAAAATTTTTTAAAAATAAATACAAAGAAAAGTGTGCGCAAGTATTACATTATATATATTTTTTTAACTCATGTTTTTACAAGCTTTCATTTGACACTCCACTCGATGACCTGGTAAAACTAACCCCTTAAGTCATAATTTAACTTTCAAAACTACCCGGCTCTAATGAGGCCATCAATTGCTATACTAGTGCTAAATTTCAACGTTCTATGTCAAATAGTTTCGGAGAAAATCGGGTGTGACAGATAGACAGAGAGATGGACGGACAGACACCGAAGTGATCTTATACGTGTTCCGTACGGAACACTAAAAATAGTCAACCAACTATTTCCATAGTGCAATCAAGGATGCCCGATAATGTCCTCAGAGAGAGTATTATAAAACGTATTTTAATGAAGCTAGACACCTAGAAAGCTTATGGCCCTGACTGCTCTACTACTTAAGAAATGCGCGAGGGACCCAACACCAGTTTTTTGTAGATTTTCCAACCTCTTCTACAGAAAAAGAAAATTTTCTTCCTGCTGGAAATGCGCTACAGTTCAGCCGATAATCAAAAAAGATAAGAAGACCTTGCCAAACAACTACCGACCAGTCGCATTGCTTTCAAGAATATCAATAGCTGATTCCAGTTATAAATGGGGCTGTAACGAATCCACTACGATCAACTCTGTAGTCAAAATAGATATCCCAAGAGAATCATAAGGATGGGTGCGACTTACAACGAATATAATCCTTTTTGGGGTGTGGTAAGTATTGCAGACTCCTAGTTATCTCTGCACCCATATAAATATTTTAATTTTAAACATTTATTTTGTTTCAGAAAAATGTGACAGATTTGCAAAGAGAATTTTAAGAATAACTTAGCTAATTAAGGAAAAAAACTAAGATATAAATTTATCCAGTGAAGAAAAGCGATGACGAAAAAAAAAACAAACTAAATTATTTATAAATGTTGATGCATCTAACTACATTAGCTATTTATAACGTATAATTATACTCTACTTAACTTTAATCCAAGGATGTACAACAGTTCGTACAAGTTGCGTCTAGAAATACGATAAATCTAGAATTAAGAATACTAAGTTTTAAACATTATAGAAATCAGACATTTACATCTTGCACAACATCAAATAATTTAAAATAGGCGTTATGATTATAAAGGGCATTATTCATTAGAATAGCTTTAATTTTTTTTATGGGCCTAGCATACATGCTGCAGGGAAATTCCTACAACGCTACAGGAACGTTACCTGTGCGGAAAAAGCGATTCACGTTGGTCTTGAATTGCTGTAAATTATACTCGCTCGGAAACATAGTCCTGGGCAAATTATTCCAAAGGCATGAGGTTCTCCATATAAAAGACTGTTTGAAAAAGGTTGTACGAGGAGTAACAAGCTGAACTTCATAGGGATGTGAAATATTAGCGCGACGTGTATTTTTACCATACACCGCTTTGAGAGGAATTAAGCGGGCTACAACCATCAAACAGTTTCTATAAAAATACTTGTACAATAGACTTAAGTCGCCTACCTTTCTTCGATGTTACCATGAGTCAAGGTTGCTGGACAGTTCCGGGTCTTCAGTCAGGCGACAACTCTCTTCTGAATAGAATCCAACAAACGCAGTGTATGTTTGGGAGCAGAGCTCTAAACATGGAAGCAGTATTCGTATATCGTTAGTCGAATTTCAGCTTTGTACAGAATTAAAAGTTGTTGTGAAGTGTGAAGCTTTCTAGTTCGAAATAATATTCCCATCTTTTGAGAACCTCTTTTTGCTACGCTTGGAACATGTTCATGCCAAGAGTTTGTAAGGGGAATGTTATGAAGGATTCTACAATATCTAGAGAGGCAGTTAAAGGTCATAATATTGATAAAGAGAATTCCATATTAAGAAGAGTGATACCTAGACTGTTGATATTTCTGGTATCTACTTTACCGTTTATATGCTCTGTCGGTGTAAAAATCTTGTATTTTTTGAAATATTTTCTAAGCAAAGTACAAATTTAACATTTTTATAGTCTACTAAGGTTTCAACTATTAGTCATAACTAAAAACTAAGAATGAAAAATGGGTCCAAGAAAATTTTAATAATTCCTATAAATTACTCTCTGTTTTCGACAATAGAATGTGATTTCTCGTTTTAATCTTAGTAGACTAGAAGCCTCAGAAATTGATGCAGCCAAATTTTGATTTTATCTTTTGTTTAGAGAAAATTTCTAAAAAATATCATTATCACACCCTTAGTGCATGCAAGCTACAAAGTCACCTTAAGACCCTTTTTATGGGCAAAATATTTCTTATGTTTTTTGACAAATGCCAGCTGTCTGTAAAAATATAGACTACAAGCACAGAACTAATTAGAAAATTTCAAAAGAGAGGTGTGCATGATCTATACAATTAGCATTTCCAACGCGGCGCAGCATGAGCTTCTGAAACATGGATAAATTCGATATTAATATCAATAATTCATATTTTACCGCAGACCTTATGGTAAACTGATTAGAGCAATAATTGAACAAGAATATGCTCCGTACGAAATTGAACAGCAAACGGGGTTCAGAGTAGGAAGAACTTGTATGGATAACATTTTTAGCCTTAACCAACTAACCGAAAAGAAAGTAGCAACCAACAAAGAAGTCCATCTAATCTTTATTAATTTAACAAAGGCCTACGATAATGTACCAATAAAGAAACTGTGGCAGGTATTGGAAAGAACATCTATTAACGTTACCGCCATACAAGCGATAAAACAACTATATTCAAATT
The DNA here is from genome assembly GCA_019049505.1 of Pachyrhynchus sulphureomaculatus. NCBI lineage: Eukaryota > Metazoa > Arthropoda > Insecta > Coleoptera > Curculionidae > Pachyrhynchus > Pachyrhynchus sulphureomaculatus. The sequence continues at coordinate 174,598,869 of CM032446.1, forward strand.
GTCAATCAAGAATAAAGATTGGTAAAGAAATATCTGAAAACTTTCACATCACAAAAGGTCTTAGACAAGGGTGTTGCTTGTCCCCAACGTTATTCAAAGTATATATTGATGCGGCCCTCGATCATTGGAGGAAGAGTTGTCGAGAAATGGGTATCGAAATAGACGATGAGACAACACTCTATACGCTACATTTTGTTGATGATCAGGTGGTTATCGCCCAAGATCCAGAAGATCTGGAATATATGACAAGGAAGCTCGTAGACCAATATAACAATTGGGGACTCACAGTAAACATGAGTAAAACAAAGTACTTGCGGATCGCTGGGGATAGGCAGGACCTGAAACTGGACAATAACATCGAAATTGAAGCATGCGACCAATATACTTACCTGGGGACTAGAATAGACAGCACTGGAAGAACAGAAAATGAAGTGGAAGAGAGGATAGCAAAGGGGAAAGGACTGATCGGTGCCATGAATTCCATTCTGTGGTCAAAAAATGTCAGTAGGCAAAAAAAGCAACAGATTTACAACATCATCTTCAAAAGTATAGTTCTATATGGGTGCGAAACATGGCAACTAAACAAAATTCTTGAAAGAAGGTTAAAGGCTCTGGAAATGGATTTTTGGCGAAGATCGGCAAGAATTTCCAAGCTCGATAGGATATCAAATGAAAGGGTCCGATCAAAAATGAAAATGGAAAGAACACCTGATAGAGGACGTACAGGAGAGACAATTAAAGTGGTACGGCCATGTCCAAAGGATGCAACACCATAGAATCCCAAAACAAATCCTACAGTGGACACCTACAGAGAGAAAGAAAAAGGGAAGGCCGAAAATAACCTGGTCTATGGGCATAACAAAAGCAATGTCCGAACGAAATCTTCGACCAGGTGACTGGGATGACCAGCGAGAATGGAAACTAGGAACCGGAAGGCGTATAGTGACGCTATAAACCGGAGATATATATATATATATATATATATATATATATATATATATATATATATATATATATATATATATATATATATATATACATATATATATATATATATATATATATATATATATATATATATATATATATATATATGCAAATTAGACAAAATATTGGCTTTTTATAAGGCCTAGATCAAAATCAATCTTATTTTTATAAGATTATATAGTTTTAAACAACATATAACTCCGTATAGGTTCTAGGTTATTGAAATCCACCGAAAGTAGGAAAATTGTACAAATGTATAGGATATTTATTGTAACAATAACTTTTACTACAAATAAATTTTTAATGAATATATATATATATATATATATATATATATATATATATATATATATATATATATATATATATATATATATATATATATATTACCGTATTTCTGACACTTGAAAAAACTTCACGCTGATAGGGCTATTCATTGTCAAGTTATACTCGGACGAACATAGATAAAACAAAAACGTTAAGCTTTCTATAAGAGGCGCATAAATGAAATTAAAATCCGTAACTTTTTCGGTTTTTTGTAGATCTATCACATGTGATGCAGAGAAAACCCTCAAGCGCTACAAGAGTAATGCGTGTGCGAAAAAGGGGATTTACGTTAAATTTGAATCGCTGTAGATTGTAATTTTGGACAATTCATTCCAAAGATATGGTTCTCCATATAAAAACTGCTCGAAAAAACTTGTATGAGGAATGACAAGCATGAAAGTACTTGTAGAATAAAGTTAAATCTCCAATCGTTCTTCAATGTGCTAACGAATTTTGAATAGAATCCAACAAATACAATGTATGTCTGGAAGCAGAGGCCTAAACTTGAAAGCAGTATTCTATCATTGGTCGAATTTGAGCTTGAACAAAATTAACAATTTTTGCAGAGTGTAAAGCTTTCTAGTTCGGAATAATATTTTCAGCTTTTGAGAAGCTCTCTTTGCTATGCATGCAACATGTTCATTTGCTCCTAAGTTAGCGCCCAACAAATGGAGTGAAAATGCTAGTGGAATGAAGTGTTTCGACATAACTATGTCAGGTTTTCCAACGTTAACTCTTTTTTCTGCAGCTTGCGTTTTTGTAGCGTTTAATTCTACTTGGTTACCATCACCTTCAGATAGAATTTCTGCTAGATTTTTGTTAAGTTGAACCAATTCCTGCTGTGTATGGGTATCTGCATGAGTAGCCGTTGTTCCTCGTTCAAAATGAATGAAGAAATAAGTGTACTGTCATCTGTAAAGCTGTAGATAGGATTTCTCGTCCTTTTCAGTTGATCGTTAATGTAAATGAAAAAGATAGTAGGAAATACTATGGAGTTTTGTAGCACACGGGTGTTGATAGTGAAGGTATAAGAAAGAAATTCGACTACAGCCACTCGCAAAGAATGCTCTGTGAGAAAACACGAGAGCCAGAAATAAATCTTTTCAGAAATGCTATAAGAGCGTAGCTTAGCTGACAATCCGTCAAGCCAAACGCGGTCGAATGCTCTCGATATATGGAGTGCAATCGCTCAAGATTGGGTTGTTCCAAACATGTATGACATAAGTTAGAAGATCTTCTGTTGATCTTTGCTTACAAAAGCCACAATGATGATCGCTAATAATATGAACGTTAACTTAAAGCACACAATTTTACAGAAAATAGGGCAAGGATCGTTACGACTTTTTAATAATAAATGTTTAAAAATAGTTCTAGGATTATGAATTGACAGTTGACCTAGTATTTGTAAATTAAGTAGTCATTTGCCAAATAGGCTCTCATATTTAAATAACCATTAAATTCTAACAGCTTTCTGAAGTTCATCAACAATGGGCTAGTTATGTTCCAAGCTTATAGTCTAGAAATCTATACAGCTAGCATAAATCATCAAAAGCCTTTGTGTAAGGACAATCATTTAGTAATATTGCTGTGTAAAGCTCGATTTAAGCCAACCTCTATCCAGCCTTCTTAGTCAAGACATATTGAATAATAAATAGGCTTCAAATGATTTAGCTAAGCTGGATATTGTATGGACGTTTGAGTATTAGAGAAATAAGCATGGATGAATACACAAATTAATATTTATAATAAATTGTTATTTAATAAGCTTTACGAATACAAAAGAATGTTTATTGTGTAAGTAGAAGGTTAAAATAAAAATATTTACTGCTTGCTCCCATTTTGTATAGAAAAAAAAACTCGTCTTGAATTAACTTTATTTATAAGCCTAATTTATACAATAGTTGTATTCCTTCTTAAGGTTAAATGTAAATTAAAATATTTAGGAATTTCAGCTAGAATTGTGAAAAAATAGGTAAGAAATGATGAAAAATTAATAAGACATTTTTATAGGTATAATTCTTCTGGATTTCTCCCGTGTCAATTGAAATAGTTTGCTGTATATGTCTTTTATTTAGCAAACCAGGAAGGGTAAGGACGGCGCTTCATGGATGGTCTGTTTCCAGATTGGTGAGAGGTAAATACCAATGTCACGACTAAGGATGTTTGATGTTTTTTAATTGTAATATTTCTGCCAGTTTCGCTATATAGTTTTTTTACAGTTATATGGAATTCTGTAGACCTCTGTATTTCCAAGGGGAGTCTTATCTTTGATAGATTGAAAATGTTGCGATAGTTTAGAGCATCTAGAGAATCATGCTATTATTTTATGTTTCCGTAGATTTTTTTTTATGGGACTAGCACACGCGCTCCAGGAGCGGCATGTGTGTGCGGAAAAAGCGATTCACGTTGTTCTTGAATCGCTGCACCGTAGAATTGTCGAAATGGGATCTCTGACATCTTTAATATGTGAAGGAAGTACAACACAAAGAGACTGATCTGCTTGACTTCTAGTCTTCGGAGATAACTGGCAAGACGTATATTTTTGAATAGAGAGTTTTATATCTCGGTAGTGAAATTTGTTTGACTGAAGAACGGAAGAGAGGTGTTTTACTCTTCATATAGTACGATTTGTCGAGCTGTCTAAAATAAGCCCCAATTTTCCATTTGACTTACAAATTTGTGACAACCCTCTTTCTCTGGAGCCCCCTTTTTAAACTTGAATAGAGGTTATAATCCCTGTATCATAAATCTGGTAAATACAGCAGATAAGGCAGGAACTGGTAGCCCAATTGGTCCAATTTTACCATCGATTTGAAGGAGTTGTGAGCTAGTGCATTATCTTGATGAAACAATTCTTTCTTCTTCACTAAACGCAGCCTTTTTTCTTGATTTCACCATTCAAACGGTCCAGTAAAAAAAGCTACTAGTCTCCAGTAATTGTTGGCTCAAGAAGAAGGTCTGGCATAAAAGAATCCTATTTTTAAATCATGAAAAAAATATTACCTCTTGAATCTTTTTCTTATCGTTCGCCTCCCCGCCTGAGTAGAGATTTTTTACATCCTAGGGATATCGGCGAGAAGGTCGTTATACCCGTCAACGTTGTCTGAGTGCCGAAACATACATTTTTGTATTTCACAGCACCTTTTGGACAACGCGGTAGTGCTGTCACGGACTTTATTGCATTTCGGCAAACAACTATTACCTGTGTACGTGGCTAGGCTAAATATACTTAAATAAATTAATAAATAAGTAATCGACCTGCCGAGATTGGAACCCGAGACCTTCTGCACCGTAAAAACCTACATATCATAAATACAACACACTTGATCAGTGTGTTCATTTATAATAATAGTCCTAGGGCTGGCTGTTCTTCCTTAATATTAAACCTTACATGCGTCTGTGATATGCAATTTCAGTTTCCAACTTACAAGTCTTACATGACTTTTATGATTTTTTCTTTGTGAAAGTATCTAATGAAAAAATTTATATATTTTTCGTAAGATTTTTGTAATGTTGTATTTGGCTTACGCCGAAACAGGGCCAAACAGCGTTCTGAATCTTCGGCAAGTTGGTGTTTTTGATCATTCGTGAGAATGCGCCAGACACATGCATTTTCTCACTTTCACTTTGTGGTCATTCAGAACATTATGGTGAATTTTTTCAAGGTTTTTTCGAGTGATTGCCTCACTTGGACGTCCGGAACGTGGTGAATCATTAATGCTTGTACGATCACATTTAAGTTCGCTAAACCATCGATATATAGTAGCTTTCGACGAAGCAGATATGCCATAACACTTCTCAAGTCATTCTTGAGTTCTAGCTGTATTATTTCCATCCAAAAGTAGTATTTAACCAACATATGAAATTCTTTTTTTTTCCTTGTTTTGCAAAAATCAAAAATAGCGTCACTCAAACAATAATTACTTGCAAATTAATAGAAAAAATGTCATGAAAATTTTACACTAATCTTCTGAGATTTGACACTAACTGAAACTCTTTTTCTGTTTGTGTTGTTATCTCTCAAAAAGTTTCGGGACTTTTCACCCCATATAAGTACATAGTATCTCCATATATTAAGAGTCACAGTCACAGATCATATTTTGAAAATTCTACAGGCACATAAGATACTAAAAATTATTGCTGTAAGCTCTATAACTTGGGGAAATCTTCTATCAAAATTAAGACTATTTTAACTATAATTTTTCAAAATGTTTTAAAAGTTGTATTAATTGTATTAAAATTCCTAAATTTTTTAATAGCCACCAATTGCTTTGAAGAAAAAAATGCAAGTATTTCAAAAGCTAGGTCAACTAAAATACAGTGAAAATAAAATTTTTGTATCAAATTTCCTGTTATTTTCTTTATTTATGGAATATTACGGTCATGAATCAAATAAAAGTTACAAAAAATTTTACTTTATATTTTTTGTATACTTAATGGTTTGTTGTTCATAATTTGTGTAAGATAGTCAAATTATATACGACAAAGTGACAAAAAAGAGACACATGAATTTAAAGTTAATATTTCAAAATAGACCTTTTCTTGGAGAGAGCTTAAAACTGAGCTGTATGACAGCTTGATAATCTTACAGCGCAATTCCTGTGACACTATGGAGCACGTGTGACTATTTCATATGCTAGGCGGCTTCAGAAAGTATAAAACTTTTACAATTAATCTACCCTATACAAAAATTTGCGGATATAAGTTACAACTTAGATTAGTTTGGCTAGTTGTATATGATGACAATTTTGATAGTTTTTTCAGTACGTTATTAAAGGACTTCACCATAACTTTATAGCAATGTCAGGTTTAGATATAATATGTAAATTATTAGTGTTCATTTTGGAGGAAAACTCTCGATTCTGCACTAAAACTCGGACATTTTGAACGTCCATTTCCATATATCAATAAATGTACAAATTAATTCAATGTTGTGTATATTCACTTATTTAAAAAAATTAGTGCCTTGATCGTAAATATCTTGCTGTATTCATTTATTTATATTTTCTGCTTGCCACTCCTATTATTTTTCTATACATTTTTCTAGTCTTTTTGGTAATTTAACTTTTCTATAATAATTAAATAATTATATTTATCTCATATCTAGTAATATTTCAACATCATCAACCTAGACTCAACTGCGTTCACTACACTCGTTAAAAATACAAGTTGAACAGAATTTGTTTCTGTAGAATGTGAATAAAATGTTTTTATTATTGCAATATCCTTGGTATTTACCGAAATGTAGTTTGTTTTTCCTTGGGCTGAGTACCTAATTATTCTTGACATATTAAAAAAATAACAATTAGATGATGTATACTCCAAAATCGAAAATAAAATAAGAGCCAAACATTTAACTTCACTAATTCGGCATATTTTGCCGCTTTTACAACACTTTAATTAAAACTAGACTATTTTCTTATGAAGTTTTGTATAGGAAAGTGGAGTAATTTGGGCTTTTCAGCATTTTGTCACTTTTCTATAGATAAAAAATAAAAAAATATTTAGGTCTCATTCTACTTAATCATAACAAACAAATATGTCCTCAAAAAATACAATCGTTAAACCAAAACTACCGAGGTTCATAATATCCGACTAGTGCCCCACACTACAACTGCTCCAGCAGTCTACCACTGTTCTCATTTACCACTCCCTCTAGAGACGAATTTCATCGCATCACGGGCCATCAGTCGCGCTAGGATCGACAACTGAGAGAACAAATCTTCAGAGCTTGTTCTGGTAAATTTGTGATAAACTTGCTTTGTTGTTGATGTTTATTTTAAGACCTATATCCTCAGATTTACGTAAACGATCATCTATTATAAAACGAATCATATCGGCACTTTCTGTTATCAAAACGATATCGTTAGTAAATCTAAGGTTATTTAGATACTCGCCAATTCCCATTGTAATTCCTTGAAAATATTTTCCAGAGCAAGCGTGAACAAGGTTTTTTTGGAAGTCTGTAAATGCCCTTGTAAGAGGGTTTCTGATATTTGGTGCATTTATCATATATATATATATATATATATATATATATATATATATATATATATATATATATATATATATACAGATATATATATATATATATATATATATATATATATATATATATATATATATATATATATATACATATATATATATATATATATATATATATATATATATATATATATATATATATAACATATATTGACGATACTAAATTTGATAATCAACTCGAAATTTAAAGGGTATTGTAGTCCGAATGTCAATTGATCTCACCTCGCAATTTATGCTGAAGATATGAGACTTAGGACGGATTTTGTTGTTGGATATTTTTCTTCGATTTAAGAAATGTTGCCAACGTTGGTGCCTTAACAGAATCTACCGTTTCTCACCTGCTTTGATCCGAAAATTATAGCTAAAAGACTGAAGTTCGGTATGTCGATTGTACTCTGGATTTGGAACATATCAACATGAAACTAATGTCACTATTGTTATCAAAGCTGTTTATAAACTAAGAACTCTTTTACAAACTAATATTCGCGATTGACATTTTCTTTATTGGAGAATATACTGAAGTTTATCCCCCAGCTGGATCTAACCATCATGCTTCATGAAGAAGATTCATGCTTTCATGCTGCATGTTTGAATTATGAGCGCTGCTTACTTACTATACATTGTGACAGTAAATTTTTACAAATATTACTCAACATTTGCTATATATACAGCATTAAAGAATGCTGTAGCTCAAGGTATCCAAGGGTTCATGGTTCTATGATTCGCAATATCCCAGAAAAATAGAGCAGTGTTACAGCTAGTGGTGGCATGAAAAACAAAAATGGCATGTGGCCTCTCTGATCCTAGATGAGTTAAACTATAGAATGAAAAAAAGGGAAAGATCGGATAGAGTAATTTACCAAATACTCTTGAAATATTATGAGCGGTATCGTACCCGTTACCAAATGGCAGTACTACTACTGCAGGTCTGGAGTATTCTGCACACAGTAGTTGGTAAATCGTTACTTATATCTGTATCCTGATGATTATTTTATTGCCACCGTTGCGCACTGCATCCGACACAGGGACGGAGAATTGTGTAACTGTTTGATCCCGACTGTTAATGTTTTTCCTCACTAAAACACTAATAGCTCAACCCAAGACGATGCAATTACTGACTTGATAGGTATATATAAATGTGCAGAAATAGAAAGAATATAAGTTCGTGCCAATAGAACACTCATACACAAAGATTTTCTGAAGACCAACCCTTAGAGGGAGGGCAATCTGCAACAACGGGCTATCGTAAGTATTTTTTTGAATTCTAAGACATCAATAACATTGATGTCGATATTTATTTCGTGCAAATAAGCCCAGAATATCAGATTTTAATATAATTATCGATACCCCCAAGCGCCACCTTGTAAGAAGGTGGTACTGGTTTATAATATTTAGCATCTGGAAAGCAAACTACATATCGAATTTTACCATCTAGCTTTAACTGGGATTTAAAACAGAACGAGGACGATGAAACACAGATTTTGTACCACGAAGATAGACAACTAACTATCACAGAGGTTTTGCTAAGCAACCGACCTTGATATTTCTTAAATCCAAGGGCAGTGTACCAGGTTAGATTATACGTGACGGTAGGACTTTAATCTACTTCTTAACAAAATTTTCACCTATATTAAGGTACTTGTCGTTTCGCGAGACCTGCTTCTGTATTCTATTCTCATAGAAATCTTTCGCCTGGTTTTCTAACCACTAAAGCACTGCCGTTTTGAAGTCGTCGGTATCGTAGCCCTGGCCACCAAATGCTCCTTTAAGCGCAGGAATATATAAAAGCGTAAAGCGTCTGTTCTTTCGAACTTTTTCATCAACTTTTTGTACCAGCGCATCATTAATGATGGACGACACGTTTGTACGGCCATCTTTAAATGTTTCAAACCATTTTCTTACTATTTCGTTGTTTATAGCGATTTCGCCATATACTTCAGTAGTCTGTCCATGAATTTTGGCCGCTTTTACGGCTCTTGCATTAAAGAATCGAATTCCAGCGCGTATTTCATAATCCGCGGGATTTTTAATAGTTTAAAGAATTTTAAACAGGTGCAAATAAAGGTAAACTCGAAGTAATGCTTTAGTAAGGATCAAAGTTTATTGAAACAAAAATTGTAAATGCATGAATGAAATATTTTATATATTAATTATATACAAATGAATCAAAGAAAATATAAACACAAAAGTACAGAAATAATGAGAAAAATCGCATATATTTATCGAATATATCCAACCAAATAATTCAATGTCAATTCAGTGCCAGTGAGCGAAAGGCAAGCGATATTCTTTTTGATTGATTTACAGCGACTTCTTCGCACACTTTACTTTTGAAAATATAAGGCATAAATCGGGAAAACCCCTCAAATTGGAATGTGGGACCTTTATTGATTAGATAGATTTAGACAGAATAAAGTGGAATATATTTTTTATCTGCCATATATGTGTTAGAATCCCTGTACTGATAAGTTCAGTATTGCAAAAAAATATATATTATGAATGTAAACTGTAAAAAATCAGAAAAAGTCGGAGTTTACACTAAAATAAAATGAAATTCATTTATTGATAGTCTTCTTCAAATATCTAAAAAAATATTGTTCGGATTCGGCTCAAAAATTTAGACTTATTTCATATAGCATAGACTCAACACCTGCCATATATATGCAACCAAATTAAAATTATATAAAAAAAGTTTTTTAGTGCCGGCACTGCAGTAATTTCCTGACTCTTCATGGTTTCGGTACCCTAGTACTAGCTTAGCACACATGCTGCAGAGAAATGCCTAACGCGCTAAAGGACCGACACGTGTGCGGAAAAAGCAATTTACGTTTATCTTGAATCGCTGTAAATTGTACTCGGTCGGAAACAGAGTCCTGGGAAAATTATTCCAAAGGCATGAGTTTCCAATGAATCAAGGTTACTGGCCAGTTCCGGATCTCCAATTAGGCGGATAGCTATCTTCTGAATAGAATCTAATTGTATATTTGGGAGCAGAGCCCCAAACATGGGAGCAGTATTCCATCGTTGGTCGAATTTAAGCTTTGTACAGAATTAACAGTTATTGTGGAGTATACAGCTTTCTAGTTCGAAATAATATTCCCAGCTTTTGAGAAGTTCTCTGTGCTATGCCAGCAACATGTTCATGCCAAGACACATTTGCGCCCAAATTAACTCCCTGCAAATTGAATGACGATGCCAGAGGAATGGAGTGCCCCGATGTAACTACGTCAGGTTCAGCAACGTTAACTTTTAAAAAAAAAAAACTGCGACCTGGGTTTTTGTAGCGTTAAATTCTACTTGGTTACTATCACACCAAAATAGAATTTCTCACAGGTCTTTGTTAAGTTGAACGACATCCTGCTGTATGTGGATGTTTTGGCGTTCAAATTGAATGAAGAGATAAGCGTATTGTCATCTGCAAAGCTGTATATTGAATTTCTGGTTTTTCCAGCAGATCGTTAATGTAAATGAGAAAGAGAGTAGGAGACAGTACGGAGCACTGGGGACACCGGCGTTGATAGTAAAGGTGTTAGAAAGAAATCCGTCGACTGCCACTCGTAAACAACGCTCTTTGGGGAATATGAGAGCTATAAACAGAACTTTTCAACAATCCTTCGTTCCAACACGGTTCCATGACTTTTGATATAATTGAAAGCAGTGCAACTGGTCGGTAGTTGTTTGGCAAGGTCTTCTTTAGGTATCGGCTGAACTATGGCGCATTTTCAGCAGGAAGAAAATATTCCCTTCTGTACCATAAGTTTAGAATTTTAAGGAAACCTGAACTATGGCAGGTATTCCGTCGGCGCCAGAAGCTTTTTTGGTGGCTAGCTTCATTAAAGTATATTTCATGATACGCTGTCTGAAGACAATACGGGGCATCCTTGATTGCACTATAGGAATAATAGGTGGTGTTTTTCCTTGGCAATCGACAGTAGAATGTGAAGCAAAGATTTCAACCAACAAGTCCACTTTCTCAACAGGTGTTGTTGTAATAGAATCCCCAGCCATGTAAGTGATGATATAGTGGATTTGGTGAAATTTTCACTAACTGTCTTAGCGACTGACCAAAAAGACCTAGAATTGTTGGGACAATCAAGAAGTTTGTTTTCTAATTGGTTGGTTGTGTGCCTTGATTTTGTCGATAATTGCATTGCATCTGCACCGGGCACAAACAAAAATGTCAGGATTTTCATGCCACTGTAGGTGGGCAAGATGTTTAAAAGGCACACAACTTCTTTGCATTTTCGGTCAAAAAATGTTTGCCGTTGACAGGGCATTTCTTCGAGAAAGGGATGTAAGTGTCCATACCAGTCAAAATAACATCGGTAACTTCCCTAGCGTAGCCAGATGGTTCGTCAGATCGAAAGCAAGAGTCTAACCAAGGGAAAGTTTAAAAATATTCTATGAGTTCTTCTCATTTAGCAGATTTGTAGTTCCAAATCTTGCGATATATAGGCGCCTTTCTGTCACTGATTGGTAGGATACTTGATGTCGCAAGCAGTTTATGGTAGGAAGAACCTAACGGCGGATTTACGGTGACAGTGTAAATCTGTGGATTGGAGGTTAAAACAGCTCAAGAAGACTGACGAAATCTCCGCCTCGATCAAGGATTCGTGGTGGTTCGTGAATACGCTAAGTTAAGCCACAACTGAATGATACATCTTTATGACCTTGTTTGTGGGTAGTATTTGAGTACTTAAGCCAATTGATGATGTTGTGGCCATTAAAGTTTCCCGGAATGGCAATTTCGTCATTTGGATAGTTAATCTGTAAATGATCGATGGTGTATGTACTTAGTGGTCCATAGAGGCAGCAGGCTTGTGGTTTGTTTAGCTGTTATTTTTAACCACATAACATCATAGTTTCTGGGTTCGAGAGCCTCCTTTCCTTGGTAAAAGAGATCGCTTCTGTCAGATTCCAAATTTACGCCTCAACCGGGAATAGAAGTCGTACCCAGGATAGAGAAAGTTGACCGTGCTGGTCGATGCTTTGATTTCATAAAGAGCGAGTGTATGAGGTTTATTTGATTGCAAGTTTAATTTATGTTCGAGTTTAAACCTCGTATGTTGCAAAAATTTATGCTATAGTTGTGATCTCTTTATGTTGATGCCCCCGAATCAAACCCCCACCCGGAGATCCGAACGAATATATATATATATATATATATATATATATATATATATAGTGTGTCCCAAAAAGTTTTATACATGATAAAAAATTCTGCATAACATCAAAATCCATATTCAAGCATCAAAAGTTTAAAATATTTGATGGTATACAGGGAAAATAAAAAATAATAATTTATAATGAAGAGTAAAGTGTATTTAAATTTAAATGAAGAGCAAAATAATAATTGAAAATATTAATAAGAACTAAAAAATTATGCTTTTAGATTTATGGCTTTCCTAGATAAAAATTCAAAAAAACTCCAGTAAACACGTCAGTAATTGTCGGATTATTTACTGAATAAAGGAAAACGAAATTAATTAAAAACTAGTGCACTGATTTTGATTGAATCATAATTTTGTTAAAAATTTGATAACTTCTTTGTCTACTTTGCAACAATTGCATCCATAATAAACTGTATGTAAATTTAAACACACTTTATTACTCTTCAATATAAATCATTATTTTTTATTTTCCCTGTATACCATCAAATATTTTAAACTTTTGATGCTTGATTATGGATATACATGTGATGCAGAACTTTTTATCCGAATAAATTTTTTTGTAATATGTAAGATAAACTTTTTCTCCATTTGTATAAAACTTTTTGGGGCACACTGTATATATATATATATATATATATATATATATATATATATATATATATATATATATATATATGAATATATATATATATATATATATATATATATATATATATATATATATATATATATATAAGTTTTTATGGGTCTAGCACACGTGCTGCAGGGACGTCTCTAAAACGCTCCAGGAGCGGCATGTGTGCATAAAAAGCGATTCACGTTGTTCTTGAATCGCTGTAAACTGTAGTCGGTGGGAAACAGCCCTGGGCAAGTTATTCCAAAGGGATGATGTTCTCCATATAAAAGACTGCTTAAAAAGCACTGTACGCGGAGCAACAAGCTGAACCTCATACGGATGTGAAGTATTAGCGCGACGTGTATTTCTAACATGCACCGCTCTGGCAGGAATTAAGCGGGCTACATCCTTCGAACACTTTCCATAAAAATATTTGTAGAACAGATTCAAGTCGCCAACCGTTCTTCAATGTTCCACCGAATCAAGGCCACCGGTCAATTCCAGGTCCCCAATCAGACGAACAGCTCTTCTCTGAACGGAATCCGATAAATGCAGTATATGTTTGGGAGCGGAGCCCCAAACATGGGAGCAGTATTCCATAGTTGGTTGAATTTGAGCTTTGTAAAGAATTAAACCGTTGGTGTGGAGTGTCAAGCTTTTCGGGTCGAAACAATATTCGTAACTTTTGAGAAGGTCTGCTAGCTATGCCTGCAATATGTTCTTGCCAGGACTGCTCCCAAAATAACGACCAACAAATTGAGTGACGATGCTAGGGGAATGGAGTGCCCCGAATTAACCATGTCGGGTTCAGCAACGTTAACTTTATTAGAAAAAAAATGCCGCCTGGGTTTTTGTAGCGTTGGTTGTTGTCATCCCAAGATAGAATTTCTTCCAGGTCTTTGTTACGTTGAACGATCTCCTGCTGTCTGCGGATATTTGCCTGAGTTGTCGATGTCCGAGCGTCAAAGTGAATGAAGAGATAAGCGTACTGTCATCTGCAAAGCTGTAGATTGGATTCCCGGTCTTTTCCAGCAGATCGTTAATGTAAATGAGAAAGAGAGGAGGAGACAGTATGGAGCCTTGGGGAGGCATACCGGCGTTGATAGTGAAGGTGTTAGAAAGAAATCCGTAGACCGCCACTCGTAAAAAACGCTCTCTGAGGAAACATGAGAGCCACAAACAGAACCTTTCAGACATACCACAGGGGCGTAGCTTAGCCAATCCATCATGTCAAACACGGTCGAATGCCTTGGACATGTGAAGAGCAATCGCTCGAGATTCTCCAAAGTGTTAAATTGCGTTGTTCCAAACATGTGTTTCATAAGTCAGAAGATCTCCTGTTGATATATGTTTACGAAAGCCATATTGATGATCGCTAATAATGTTGAATCGTTCAAGATATTTTAGAAGATGCTGATTGATAACCTTTTCCATGACTTTCGATATTATTGAAAGCAGTGCCACTGGTCGGTAGTAATTTGGCAAGGTCTTCTGTATCGGCTGAACTGTGGTACATTTCCAACAGTAAGGAAATATTCCCTTTCTGTAGGATAGGTTGCAAAGTCTACAGAAAACTGGTGTTAGTTCCCTCGCACAGTTTTTGAGAACTATGGCAGGTATTTCGTCAGTGCCAGACTCCTTTTTGGTGTCTAGCTTCATTAAAATACGCTTTATGATACGCTGTCTGAAAACAACATCGGGCATCCTTGACTGCAATATGGGAATAGTAGGTGGTGTTTTTCCTTATTTTCCTTATATTCCTATATATATATATATATATATATATATATATATATATATATATATATATATATATATATATATATATATATATTATATATATATATATATATATATATACATATATATATATATATATATATATATATATATATATATATATATATATATATATATATATATATATATATAACCCTTTAAATATGGTACATTTTATGTCATGACTGCGACATAAAATTTTTTGTGCTTTCGTAACGATGGTTTTTTACTTTTCCAACAATTTTTTTAAGTCCAAAAATAATTTTCCGTGCGATTTCACCAACCATGGGATGTGCTTGTCAATATTCCGTATGTTATTGTTAATGTTTAACACACGAAACAATATTTATTTGTTCCTGTGAATATTAATTTATACAAATCTACAAAAAATATTATATCTGTCAGGTTTAGAAAATGGTAGTATTATAGCAGAACTGAAGCTTTCAAATTATAATATAATATAGATGAATTGGTGATTTTTCCATATTAAATAGGTGTCATCAAATATAATTTGTATACAGAAAATTTGGGAACTTAATATTCATGCTACTGTTAGTGACATTTATTAAAAATTAAAAATAATTAGTATTACGAATATATTATTTATTTTAATACTGATTCTTAAACATGATATCTTTGTGAGTGATATTCATTCAATATAACATTTGTAATAAATAGATTCTTTTTACAGCATTACAGAATATGTTCTCTAATATGCATCCTTAAAGTACTGGTACTTAAAAAACTTATCTTACCTTCATTCACTTTAATTTAAAAGAGTAGGCCAAACGACCCATTATAAAGTTTAAAAAAAGCAATTTTGCACACCTTTCGGAAGATGTAATAGGCAGTTACTTTACGGCCTCCTGTTTTAATAGGTAGATTGACAACAATTTGAGAAAATTATCCAGTTCTTTTTAAATATTATAAAAAGCAAACTACTGTAATTTTATTTTACAAAACTTGCATGGCAAGAGAATGGAATAATTAAAATATTTTTCAAATGCATATTACGGCTATATATAACTTTGTATTATTTAAAATAGAAAATATCATGAATAATTGTGAAATATATTATGCGGAAAATATTTTATAATACAAAATTACTTAATTCATAAACATTAGAATACAAATACCGCATCACTAATTAAAGCACCAACACAAAATTAACTTACTGACGTGATAGTTTCGATGGACTACGCTATCGTCATATTCACTAAAAATGCAAACTGTTAATAGAATTTCCAGTAATTATATTAATTTTAATTAGATAAAAGTTTAAATTTCTATTCGATAATTGTGTTATCACGTTTTTTTTAAATATCTGTTTTCATGTGCTTTTAGATTCCTCGCTGAACGAAAGTATTAAATCCGTGAACAAACACATTCTGAGGTTATTACATTCTTTTAGTACCTCTAGATTACAAAAATCATATTGTTCCATTTCTATCGGTTTGTCTATCTACCGATCTGTTGGTTTGCCTGACTGTGGTCAACGCTGGTCTTAACTCGAACAAAATGATAAATCCACTTGAAGTTGGTTAAAATCAAAATTCTTAAAGTAAGAACGGAATCAAAGGACTTTAAGTAAAAATGCAGCTTATGGTTGTTTGAGCAAAAGGCACGTAATTTTGTTTATTCTCAATATAATTATGGGAATTTGGTCGAGATACTCAACAAATTTTAAGCATATAGTAAAACATACGATAGATGGGGAAAGATGCTAAAGAGGAGTATACAGAAGGAAATATCATATTGTAGTGGCCAAAAATTTTCTTTACTTCAAATTATTAATATCTTTTTCTTCTTATTCAACCCGTCACCGTCCACTGCTAAACGTAGGCTTCCTCCATATATTTCCATGCGTTACGAGCTGCATCCACGTTGCATTAATATCTACTAAGTGGCTATCATTTAGTAAGAGGGTAGTGCTTGAATTAACTCATTATTTAGTATGAGAAAGTAAAATTCAATATTTAGTTTAGAAGTACGTGTTTGCAAAGGAAAATACTGGGTATATCATTTCACCGATATTTTATCATCGTGAAGTAAAAATTCTTTATTTAATATTAAATTTAATAGATACCCTGAAGTTATATAAACATTGATGTAATTTTTTTTAAATTCCATAATAGCAATTAGAAAATAAGCTCAATTTTTTAAAAAATATTGTTAAATTTCATATTAATATTTTAAAATGTATGAAAAACATGTTTACTCATCCTGAAAGATATCCTTCATATGCATTTTTAATATTTCCCTTGTTTTTGAAATTTTTAAGGCATTTGTCTAAGTGCCACAAATGTGAACTATATTTTACTATTACTCCTCTTGCTAAGGATCTACAGTTTTCGGGCTTCAATGCTGTAACCATCAATAAATTTTAGACATTTTCAGTCAGATTTATTAGAGTGTTTTTTAGATCTTGTTTGAAATAATAAACAAAATTATAACATAATTATATATTTATTCTTTAGCATATGCGAGGCGAAAGAGATGACGAAGGGTTTTTGAGCACTTCTTTCGTGTATAAGTCATATGCCATTTCCAAAGTTATTGAAATCAAGAAGTGTGTAAGTTGCGATATTTTTTTATTACTCACAATTACTGATAGTTAAATACGTAAGGTGTTAATGAGGTAGAGGAAGGTGTCAGGGCAGATGCTTCATATAGCATTTTAGAGTTCTTTTAGTTAAGAAATTAGAAAATTGTTATTTTTTAATAATTTTTAATTTTTACACATATAGTATGTAGAGAGGAATCGCAGGCTTCAGTTATAAATATCTTTGTGAAACTTGATACTTGGCTATCTGACAACGTCATATAATTCCGAAAAATTATATAGAATTAGGTGCTATCCAAATTTATGGATGTAGGTGAAGACGAAAGCAACGGGTCTGATCTATTAGGTAGACGGATCAAGCAATTCGAGTAGAGTAGTGAAGCTTTAGTATTTCACTAGGAACAAGTGCAACAGTATTCCAGGTAAAAATTCATGCATAACAGGCATGAGTTCAAGGGAATGTTATGCGCGACTATCGCAACCAAGAAATATATATTCTCTCAGACAACCAAGCTGCTCTAAAGGCTTTAGATACCGGATCAACTTCAATATCACGATGAAGTGTAAACGTGACCTCCTGGAACTATAGGGTTCAACTACTGTGTGTTCCAGGACATTCGAGGGTAAAAAAAATGACAAACCGGGTATATTAATTAAATTTAGACCTACAAAAAATACAATGGTCCAGAACCAGCGTATACTGTACCAAAACAGGTGGTAAAAAGGATGATCAACAGGTGATCATATCAGCTTCTAAATTATTGGCTCTCAACATTTGGCCAAAGATATGCGAGGGATATAATTGGCAGCCCCTCAAAGAAACTAACAAGTGACGTCCTTTGTTCAACCAGAGGTAAGATCAAACTGGTGGTGGAACTGATTACCGTCCGCTGTCACCTGAGGAAATATTACACCAAATGGATATCCATAGTGATCTCACGACATGTAGACTATGTGGTGAAGAGGACGAAAACTATGCACATCGTATATATAAGTGTGCGGTTTTATCTCGGAACAGACATAAACTCTTCAAAGATTTACATTGTGGCGATAAATTTCCACTTGAAGGCTTGAAGGGAACTTTATAAACCTTCTTAGCACAATAAGCCAAGAGGCCTTGTGCATAAACAAGCACAATCACTTACCACGCTTACAAGTCAATCATCAGGTTTGAGAGAGAGATAGAGAGAAATTATTTCGAATTTCCGTCAGTTTTTTTTATCTTTTAGGAATAAAAAATTTAAACAAATGTTTAAGATCAGCACTTATGTTTATTATTGCTGACAATTGTTTCGACACACTGTGTCTTCTTCTGGAGCACGATGTAAAATATATTATTGTAAATAGTTAATTTACATCGTGCTCCAGAAGAAGACACCGGGTATCGAAACAATTGTCAGCAATAATAAACATAAGTGGTGATTTTAAACATTTGTTTAAATTTTTTATTCCTATTTATTATGGATCTCCATCAAGTAACGGCTAAGTCAGTGCAGTCTTTTTCTTTTGTTATACTGCCGCGATAATGGCCGAACAAAATATCGCTGTGATGAATGGGGTGACGATAGCCAGATTTTGTTGATTCGATTTTAGCAGAACTAATATGTAAAAGAGACCGAAGGGTGATTATGAGTGAAAAAATTTAAAATACTAGTTCACTTTTTACCTGGGTTTGGTTATATAAAGAAAGTTTTTAAAGTTAACGATTTTCAACAGAACAAGATGCATCGCAATAGTTAAAGAACCAGTAGGGTGTAAATTAGAAATAATTGGGAAATTACTAACTATGGAGATATAATAGAAGAAGTGAGACAAAAAACAAATAAAGCAGCAGCAATATCAAGGGCCGTCAGAGATGTAGTTTGGAAAAACAAAGATCTAAGTGTAGAAGCAAAAACAAGAATATATAGAACTTGCGTTAGACCCATACTGGCTTATAGCATAGAAACACGGGCAGACACAAACAAAAACAAACAGCTACTAAGAACAAATGAAATGAAAATACTGAGAGCAATAACAGGAAATAGTTTATTAGACAGAGCGAGTAACAACACTATAAGAGAACAGTGCAAGGTAGAAGATATAGTCAGATGGGGAAGAAAGAGAAGAAGAGAGTGGCGTGAACATGTACAAAGTTTGGAAGATACGAGAATGATAAAAATATGTATGAACAAAAAACCACATGAAACAAGAGCAAAAGGACGACCACCAAAGAGATGGAGAGACAGCTGGACATTCGAATCACAAGAGGCTTAATAACGAAGTAGAACAGGTCTGTGACCTACTCAGAAGAGGAAGTAAGTAAGTAAGTAGTATTTTCAACCTCATATATCAGCGACATAGGAAATTTGGAATGTGCGGGGTAGTTTACAATGTTTTTGTGATAAATGTTTTACCGTAAGGTAGCATTTCTTTAAAATATCAACTAGTAATGCTTAGATTATTTTTTCTTGTAAAAAGGTTAAATTTATTTGTTAAATTGCGTGGTTGCAAGAGAACTATAAAAAATTTTAACAATATTTTCTTTAGCTCAAGAAACCACTTATATATAAAAAAAATTATATTCTTTGCAATGTAAAATCTTATTTAAATAATAAATTTGCCATTGCACAAAAGATAGTCAAATACTTGACACAGGTTAAGCTTAATTTAAATTTTGAACTCGACACAGTACTTAATAAATTAATTTTAAACTGACTCATGACACTAATTACATTTAATCTAATAAATATAAATGAGAGTTCCGCAACTGCAAGATAAATAATTGAGCCTAATATAACTTGTACTTATAATATATGAAGTTTAAAGTTATATAATATATATTATAATTGAAAATATTAATAATAATTTTGAAGTTTAATTATATATTTTAATGTACGTCATAGACTTATTAATACATGTTGTGTTCTCTGTCTTTTCTTTTGATTTACGTGTTTTTTTGATACAGTTTTAAAATAATTACTACTTCAAAAACTTCATTGGCCTCAGAACACATATATACTTAATTTCAATTCAATTCAATAACTCTTTAAATAGTTAGGCGATTGTACCTATGCACTGCAGCCTCTTGACTTATTGTGCTCCCGTTTCTTGGTTACATAAGCGTCGTCCCTTTAAGGTTAACTTCCTGCTAAGCGCTCTTTCTGTAATTTATCGCCACGACGTATATCATAGTAGTAGATGTGGAGATTCATATCGGATTGGCATAGAGGTTTCTATTTCTTCACCACATAGTCTGCAGGTTGTGGAACTATTGTGGATACCCATTTTCACTAAATCTTTCCTCAGGTGACAATAGCCGATGATCAGCCTCACCACTAGTTAAATCTAGACTATTGTTAAATAAAGGACGTTGTTAGTTTCTTTGAGGGCCCGCCAACTACATTCTTGCACATGTCTTTTGCCAGATGTTGCGATGTTGCGATCTAGATGTTACTAATATGACCACATATTGGTTGTTATTTTTACGACCTGTTTGGTATAACAAACGCTGATTCTGGACCCCTACCTGGTTTTGTAGAGTTAAATCTTGCTTTTATATCCAAGTGTCTTGGAACCCACAGTAGCTTAACTCTGTTGTTCCTGGAAAGTAGTGTCGCTTGACATTAACGACGACAGAGTCGTATTAAGGTTTCAACAAAAATTTAAGAAATAAATTGTTATAAAATTTTAAATATATGCATAAAAATAATGAAAGATCATATTTTTCTAATATTAAATATATAATGTGTTTCAAAATAGACTAATTTCGAAATGAAAAACATGTTAAGAAATATATGATCGTATAACTTGCTAAGTTTTCCAAATATCGCTTCACTCATCCCATGAAAACCACGCTTACTAAAAAAAAATTAAACATTTTAACTGATTACATAAAACTGCTTTTTCTAAGAGAGATCTACAATTATGTCTTTGAGTCAACTATTCATCAGTTTTACCCATGACACAAAAAAAATCGGATAACAGAACCAATCAGTTTAAAAAACTCTTCAGCTATAATCTACGTAAATAAATAACGTTTCTCTTCTTTCTTTCTGATCAATCTAAATTAACATTAAAAACATTTTTTTACAGGTCTGTGAACACTGAAGGAATGTGGTTTAATTTAAAGTATTAATCGTATCCTGTGCTTCTATTTTTAGTGTTCCGTAAGGAATACTTATAAGATCACTTCGATGTCTGTCTGTCCGGCTGTCTGTCCGTTGGTCTGTCTGTCTGTTACGCCCGACTTTCTCCGAAACTATTTGGCTTAGAAAGTTGAAATGTGGCACTAACATAGGAATGGATGGCCATATTAGAGCCGTGTAGTTTTAAAAGTTTAAGTCCAAAAAATTTTGAAAAAATTCTGGAATATAGATTGAACGAAAATTATCACGAGTCCCTTACCTTTAATAATTTATCTGGTATCTAAAAAAGACAATAATTTCGAGGTTATCAGTTTTCAACAAAGATAGGAAACAAACTTTGTTGAAAACCTATTTGAGGTAGATATGTTTTGTGGTCGGTTATTTTATTTAAAAAATATATTCGTGAATATTTTCCATAAATATTTACCCCGGATATAATATTAAAAACGCAGTGGGCATAAAGGTTAAAAATTAGAGAGTTCGTAAAAACACCATACGAATTTAAACAATTAAAGAACGGTAATATATATGATTTCCATAAGAAATACGTTTTCATGAGTGCGCCCTTTGTTTTCACGATTGTTTCGTGAGGTATTAATTTTATAGTATATCTCCTTATTTTTTAAAACAAAAGTAAATTACCAAATTCACCAAGGGTTTGTTAAAGAGAAAAGATAAAAAATGTTGACAAATTCCCAAAATTTTACCTCTAAATTTAGAAACTGGTAATAAATCAAGAAAAAGGGAACCATACTCTTTTTTAAGGGACTTGTTTCGAATAGTTATATAAAAAAATTGCTGTGGTATTGGAATATGGCTACAATAGTGAAATTATGGATATGGGAATAAACTTGCTACAGTTTATCAATACTGATTGAGCTTAAAATAGCACAAAAAATCCATTTCCAAAATATCTAGTTAAGATTAATAGATCATAATGCTATAGGAAGCGAGAAAATCCTAAAGATAAATAATGGTTAGATTTACTAGAACATGTAACAACTTTTAGGATTTTAAAGTTTTCAAATCAATTTTTGGAGAAATGGTCTTTTCTTTTCATTTACGGAAATGCTAGGCAAAAAATCGATACTATGATTCAATGGGCAGTTTCTTTGTCCCCTTTCTCTGAAGCACTTCATCAAAAAGAATAGATAAATGCCATAGGTTTCTTTCATAGTACCGGTACTACACAATATGTGCACGAAATTTAAAATTGATATATCGTTTAGCTTAAGAGTTATCATGCCAATAGACCGACTGACAGACAGACTCGCAGAATCAGGAATATGTTTCTTGATCTGGAGAGCTCAAAATCCTAGGACGTGTGATAGTTTTCAAGAATACAATTAGCAAAAGAAGTGACAATATTTTTGCTTATTGATTGTTTTATTTTGTAGAGTTCACAGATAATCAAAATTTTTGATTTTATTTCGAATACCCAGGTACCCTGGCATAACGCAAATATTCATCGTTTAGTAAATAAAGTATAAAAACTAGAACAAAATGGTACATGATAGGAACAAAATACAATGATTATTTTTTTCATAAATAAATACGTTTATTGATATCATAGTTTTTTTTATCGTTCACCTCTCCGCCTGAGTAGGGATTTTACCTTTTTTTATATCCTATGGATATCGGCGAGGATGCCGTAATATCCGTCAACGTTGTCCACGTGCCGAAACATAAATTTTTTTACTTTACGGCACCTTTTAGATAATGCGGTAGTGCTACCACGCACGTTATTGCATTTCTGCAAACAACTCCGATCTCTGTATGTAGCCAAGCCAAATATACTTAAATAAATTAATATGCCGACTTGCTGGGATTCAATCCGAGTCCTTCTTCATCGCAAACATTTTTTTTTTTTCAATTTCCAAAATCCTTTATTCATTTTAAATTTTTTACAATTTTTACAGCTAATCCAAACAATTTTATTTGAAAAGGAGTCACAATATAAACATGTATTCACTTCCTCGTAGCTAGGGCATTGCCAGAGGGCCTGTTGTAAAGTTTAATGGTTAGAATTATCTGTATTACTATTAGATTTTTTCAACAGTGTCCTGGCATTGCCTTACAATGTTATACTTAATTTATTTTTGCCTTTATTTAACTTAACATTATCTACATACACTTGATGCCCTATTTACAGGTTTTAAAAAACCTGCTTTATATTATAATTATATTTGCAAAGTGATAGCCTAAGTTAGACCGGAAACAAGTACTACGCCACACAGCTACAGGTCTCTACCCACCACTTTTTTAAAGATCGAAAAACAAGAGTTAAAGTAAATAGAGATTTTTTAGAGCAAAACTTGGGAGTCGTTCAAGGTTCTGTCCTGAAGCTATTGGTTCTCTTCTTATTTTAGCCTATTAGTCATCTTAGCGGTTGGCTCTGCTATAAGAACTATATGGAATTTTATTATCTTAGAACACTCATACCATATTAATAATATTATATTACCAAAAACTAATAAAACTAAGGGTGTGAAAGTACGAATGGATTCTAAAGTAGGCTTATAAAAGTGGCAAGAAATTTAACAGCAGAATTTGTTTTAACGACTAGCATAGAGCTTAAAAATTCAAAAACTGTTGTCAAATTCACACGAAAATATTGTTCGAGTTTGTTATTGGGCACCCTCAGTATCTGATGCCTACGAGAAGAATTCAAGCAGCTAAGAAAAATAATTTTCACCATATAGCCTTAAGGTTCAACAGTACTGTATATCTGCCTGATCGATGAAGGTCTCCGATTCCTACTGTTTGGCTAAATTGACAAATACTTCATTTGTTATTAATACAAGACATTTAGGAAATTTTTCTTTATTCATTATTCCATATCAACGCCCTATATGGGACTCCACTCCACATATATAGTTTCAGCAAACCTATTACGACCATTTGATATTTTAAATCCTATTTAGCAATTTCAACGTGCAACAAAGAGCTATGTTCCAAATGATATTTCTTGTAATTATTGTGTTGTAAATAGTGGTTGCAAGTTTTTAGACCGACGACATTTTGTTAGAATTCTAAATGTAAAACCAAACAGGTAATAGATAAATGAATGGATGATTTACATCAACTTATAACAGAAGCACATTCAGTAGTATTAGCAGATAATACTGCATTGGTAGAATCAGCCGTTAAAATTAAACATCAAACGAGAAACAAGTTTCAAAACAAACTACACTTAGAATTAATAACGATAAACTAGTTTCTATAAACTTTGACAATAAAAGTCTAAAAGACTAATTCTTTTTATCTTAATACTTTCTGATGATACTAAACACTTGGACATCTTTTTGGATAAAACGCTATTATGGAAAATTTTTTTTTTATAGCTACGAAAAAGTTATAAAAAAATTTACTATAGCTTATGGTAAAGCTATTGAACCAAAAAAATTGGGTTATAGAGAATAGACTTGTTTACAATTAGAATATTACTAATTCAAAACTATATTTAAACGTTAGCATCTTGAACATTATATTTTTTCAGTAAGGGGCGAATATAAATTCCATACACAGGGTAAACAATATTCCGTAATATTTCTGGATACTTTCTTATATACGCATAATCAAAATATATATGTCTTACTCTTTTTATAATAATAATTGGAGAAAATACTGTTTGTTTAAAATTACTATTAATAAGGAATTATTTTTCTACTCTTCAGACCCGGCAAAACAAAAGATTGATAAACTGATTTAAACAATACTCCAATTATAGATACGTAATTCTAAAATACAGAATTATATTTTTTCATACCGTAGAATGATTTATTTCAAAAATTGTAACTCAACATTTTAAATTATAGTGAGATATTGTCCACAAAAATATTTCAGCAGAGAAAAATTACATATCAATAGGCGAAACCCGATATTTTCGTCTACTATTTTTGTTGAAATTAGATTCCTCGATTCTCAGTACAGTAAAATAACATACCGCACTATATATACGAGGCAACTTCTCTAACTTTCTCTTTTAAAGATTAATGATTAGTGGAATTAAAAGTAATCCCTTATACTTTTAACTACTAACAATTATGTCCAAAAGTTGTTCAATCGCCTAACCAAAAAGGAAGAAAAAAAGCATTAAAATCCTATTAAAACTATATCTACGAGAGTAAGATCTTTTCCTTTTCTCTCTGCGAACAGACAGACAAATAAATAGTATGACAGATAAATAAAAAGACAGAACACCAGATCAATAGAAATATTAAACTATGGTTTTTGAAACGTGAAAAAATGTAAACATTTCGAATTTTGATTTTTTCATGAATGTAATTTTTTAACAATAAAGTTAAAATCTATGTCAAAATCGAGTATTAACGATAAGTTTTCCCTAGAATTCCAATTATTTAAATAAAATATTTTTCCTGCCATTGGAAAAACTTTTTGCTATCATACTGAAAAAATAATAGTTGAGAATTTAAAAAAAATAAGCATCATTAAAATGGAAGTTTCCATTCTGTGTAATATTCGGTGTCAACTCCCAATAGGAAATGTAATATTTACAATCTATTTCCATACTATTTCTGCTACAGCACGCTGTCCATTTGCATGATTTTAACAAGTAACATAGCTCGGATTACACGAATGTTTCTGATATCTGACTGTCGGCAAAAAAATTGGAGTTAATGACCAGAGAAGCAGAAAGTGGATATGTATTTAAAAGAAAAATAATATAAATGGACAAAAAAAGTTGTTTCGAAAGTCGTTATCAAAAAAATATACTAGGCGTTCTTAAAAATAAAAAATAAGCCTCTTTTTAGTTTCTAAAATAAAAATCTGACATTTCTAAAAGCGAGTAGAAAATTTTAACTGTTATATTTTACATCCACCTGTTCACGGAATATCATGCTTGGTTGTCACCGTTAATTATCAGAAGTGTTGTTGTAATTTTATGATCCTCATAAGTTTTGGACTAACAAGGGGTCCCTCAGGACTCTCCGCATCTAATTTGGACGAATTTCCTATATATTGTGGAGAATCAGTAGGTGAGTGAGTGGCCAAAAGGAAAGTAACAGATACCCAATAGTTTAAAAGTTGCGCCAGCAGAACAACTTAATTATGTGAGGTAAAATGTCAATATTTAAATTTATTTAAATAATATATTAGGTTATTATTTTAAATAATACCATAGTTACTTCAGGGAAAGGTATTACCATAATTGTAAAATAAGTTGAGAACAGGTAGAGCTTCAGATGTATTTACAACTGAAATATGACAGTTTCGTCTACAGCCCCGGCCAGAAGTATTTGCCACCCTCTTCGGTTCTTAGAAACTAGATAGCAGTACTTATGTTTATTTAACTGAATTATCACATTAAATAAAATGACTAAAACAATGTGTGCCATTTAAAAAGAAAAAGAACAAATTGTTGCTAGTGAATAGTGGGTGATTTGCTTTATTTTTGTAATTATTCAGTTTGCTTCGAGATAGTACAAACATCGTTAATAATCTGATTATTTTAGTGGTTTTCACTAAAGGTTAAGTGTTGGGAATGTGGAATCTTTGGCACAATGACACTACTCAGTCAATCATCAAGCTAACATCCCCACTACACCAAACACTTTATTTTTGCGCTCCACGCGCGTGTCGTTAACCATGTTAGCTTCATCAGGAGAGATGATTGACTCGATCAGTCAATCATCCCTCCTGATGTAGCTAATATGGTTAGAGAAATGCGCGTCGAGTGCAAAAATAAAGTATTTGGTATAGTGGTGATATATACTGAGTAGTAAAGGTTAAGTGTATTTTAATATAAAAATATTAAAAAAGTGTGAATTGGATTTAGAAAAACGTATAAAAATACAGTTTCTTTTAGACAGTCAAAAAAATAAATCAGATATTGCAAAAAAAAAATAAAATCCACATGGTACGATGAAATATACTATAAATCGTTGCAACGAGGCAAATTACACAAATAAAAGCGATCAAAAATGCAAGAAGTCGGCAGTTGATACACGCTTCTATGAAAAATCGCAAAAAGATTTTCTAGCTATATGCAGATTTTTCTAAAGAAATTATAAAGAAAATTTGTTCTCTAACAATCAAAACAAGGCATTAAAATGCTGTTTTAAAGCTGTAAGGCTAGACAAGAATTCTGGCTTTTGGAGAGGAATAAAAAAATGTGCCTCGTATGGGCCCAGAAACATAAATCTTTCAATGAAGACGATTGGTCCAATATCATGTAGTTGGACGAGTATAACTTGGAGGTATATATTGGTTATGTGTTATTAAATCTGGATATTGTTTAAACTATTTATTTTAGTATAGTTTTAGGTTTTTGATACTCTTGGTGCTACCTACGAAAAGCACCGGATAAGAGAGAAGTATAACTCGGATTGCGTAGTATTCACTATGAATACAGGAGTGGTAGTATTATAGTGTGGAGGAATAAGTCAGTAAACGGTGTGGGCGAAATAGTAGTTTGCGAGGATCCTATGATTCCACAAAAGTAAATAAACATTCTAAATATTACACTAGAACCATCGTTTTGTCAATTGTATGGTGATGATAATACAAACTTAAAAAAATGGGCGTCTCCAACAACATAACGTACCGTGTCACAAAGCTGCAGCGATTATGAAATGATTCCAGGAGAATAGGATAGAGCTTCTAGAGTGGTTAACACAGTCACCAGATCTACCCTATAAATTATGTGTAGTCAATCCTCAAGCGGAGAATCAAGGAATACTCGATTACATTAGAAGATACTCTGAAACGTAAACCTGTTCGAAGATTGGAACAATATATTCCAACAAGAATGCGGAAAATTAATTTCTTCATTAATAAAAAGAATTGCAGCGGTAATAACAACCAAAGGAGATTGCACTAATTATTGATTATTATTACCCTAACCGATCACATGCGAGGCACTATATGAGACTTTCTGGGCTACACCACAATTGGTCCTAGGCCGTAAACTTAAATTATATTTAACTATCGAGTATCTATTACTTTTTTTTTGCCTTTACTTACCTATCCATACCCTACAACTTATTATAAATTCATCAAATTCAGAGACGGACAATCTTGACGATCCCCTTGTAAGTTAAATTTTTACAAGTTTGTTCTTTGAAATAAAGTATAAAAATTAAATTGGTTTAATAAAATCACACTTTTTCTTTTAGTAACATAAAAATGTTTAGTACTTCCCTTACAACACTTAGATCTGAAATAAGTGCTGAATTTGACTTTCTCCTACTAAAAAATAACTTAGACCGAACTACCGAACAATCTATGCTTTAAATAATAGAAACAAGGATGTTGTTTAAGTTGTCTATATAGCCATAAAAATAACATCATACAAAAAAATGGCTGCCAAACTATTGGCGCTAGTCTAAGTAGTTTGGTGAAATTTTTTGCCAGTTTGTTACGATTTGCAGTTTTTGCGATTCTCATTTTTTGACACTGCGAATGAACTTTGTTTATGGAATTTAGGAAGTGTCCATAATTATTGGATAAGTTGAGAGAATGACAATCCAAATCTTGAAGCATCCAATTAGAGAAACACATCTGAATAATAGGGAAGCAAAATTTTCCTGTTGCATGACAACTAAAGACTTCAAAATGCTGGTACAGTTCAAGCCATTAACGCAAATTTTGGATTCACCAAGTTACATCTGCTCTAAAGCTTAGTGCTCTACAACTATTTTTTATTCAAATATTTGCAGAAAGATTTCAGACGGTGAGTTAAAAACCGTCATAGTGTCGTGTTTCTTGGCTCAAACGAGAAAAGCTAGGTTAAGTGTATTATAGTGTGATGTAGCAAAAAAAAGTTATGGAGAGATTTAATTAATGACGGAAACAAGCAAAAGCAATAATAATTAAAAAAAAACATATTTTCCAGATTTCTCGACTCAAAAAACCCTAAAAAGAACTTATAACACTATATATGCGAAGCAATCCTTTTTTTATCTCACCTACACCTATTTGACCAATATAAAATAATAATATCACCATTTTTACGTTCTTCGATTCCCGGAAAGAGCATATAGTATATATATATATATATATATATATATATATATATATATATATATATATATATATATATATATATATATATATGTATATATATATGTATATATATTGTAACATTCATTTTTTCCTGGATTTTAAGACCATGCAATGTTACTGATTTTTCACTTCGAATTGTATTTATTTTTATTTTAAAACATCGACCGGTATATTAAACAAAAGTTTCAGGACATTCAGTATATACTGTGTGGTGCGGGTTGCTGATCGAACCTACCGCCAGGCCGCGATTGGCGAAATGTTTGACCCGGAGTTTTGATTGGAGCGTCCGGATATTACCGGCAAAAATCGCACGATTATTTAAGGGCCTGAGAAACTACCAGCAGGGCTTTTTTTCGATCGAGCCGCAGACCAGGCAGTACCGTCTAGCCGAGAGGCTATTTTCCATCTAGCCGAAGTAGGCTAATATTCTTCAGAAGCCGCTAAGTAAAAGTACCAGTTTCGACAATAAAAGCTGTAGTGAGCTTTCTAAGTGTTAAGAAAAAGTGTGAAATCGGGCGAAGTCCATCACAGCAGGACTGAAAAACAGTAGGTCAACAAAACTCCCTCCAATAGACTTATTTGAGAGTAGTGCATTAACAGCAACGTATAACAGACAAAAAAGTGAAGTGTAAAACACGATGTCTCGCCTTCGGGGGTTGTAAAAGTTTAAAGTTTAAATGTAACAACTACTATTTAGGCTAGAATTTTTTGGTATAACTGTAAAGGTTAGAACTTTTTATTTTCATTTTAAAAACATGAATAAATTCTTTTTTTGTTGATTAAAGCTAGTGTCTCACTGGATATTTATTTTTCTTTTCAGGATCAGTTGTGCTAGACTAATTTCTTTTTAGTAATATCCATAAAACACTTCAGTTTTTTCTCATTTTTCTTAGCTGAAGTTAAACCGTTTCTATTTTAAAATGAGTGGTGCCCAAAAAAAAGTCGTACAACTGAGGTTTCTTTAAAAATAGAATTAAATTCCAAAAAGACGTACAAAAAATTATCTCTTACCCATATCTCTCTACCAAGGAAAACTGAGCTAGTATTTCTTTAATTTCTTTAGTTCCTTTAAGATCAGGTCTCACTCAATTCATTATTAGAAATTAAAGCGGGGCTGCAAGAAAAATTGTGCTCAAGCTTGGGGCGTCCAGTATTTAAAAATGTTACAAAATGACGCAGTCTACATGGGGCGAAAAATAAAGCAAAATTAGCACACCTTACAAAATTGCGCTCAAGCGTGGGACAAACAACTTCTCACAGGGTACGGAAAAAGATGCCTCAAACTAAGAACAATTTTATCATAAGCGATACAAAATAGCGCTGTCAACGCGGGGCTTTTGGAATTTTATTTTTTAAAAAAAGGGTTCAGTGTACTAGCTTTCGGAACAAAATAAAAGCTCTAACTTTGCAGATATTTTATTTCAAAATATTTATTAAAAGAAACTATACTATAGCAGTAAGACAAAAGCAGGAAATTTGTAGAATTTTTTTATTTCAATTTATCTGATATAGATATTTGAATTTTGTTGTTGACTCTAAGATAAGAGATCCCTGTTTTTTTCTTAAAAGCTAGCTTTATAGTTCAGATTAGCAGATGTGTTGGTCGACTTTAATTTTGCACTGTTTATTTTGCGGTTAACCGAACAAAAAACTGTTTTTTTCTCACCGATGTTTTGCATGAATATTAAAAATACTTTGCTGATATACGAAACGATATTTGGAGATTTTTTTTGTTGGAAATTCTTAACATATTTGATAAAAGGATTTTAATAGAAGGCAATACTTAGAAATTTTTTTTGAAATTGTTGAAGATTTTTTAAATGATTGGTAAAGAAGTTTACATATTTTAGTTGTTTTTACATGATTTTATTTAGACTATTGGGAGCACAGGAGAAATATTTTTATGATTTTTTAAACAATTCTTTTAAATTTTATACATTTATCATGGAAGCCTTCAATTTTAAAGTCAATCACCTACTGGAATATGAGTTAGACTATGAACTGAAAATCCGTCGTACTTTCTCAGAACGTCCGGTCGCGGATAAAAGAAAGATTCTAACGAGGATCTTAAGTAAAGAAATACTCCAATAAATCAGATTGGACTAGATAGTTACAAAAAGTTTCTGATTTTTTTAAAAAGTCTAATAAAAATTCTCCTTCTCAAATTAAAACTCCTGCTTCTCCAAATGGTCACATGTCTCCTTTATTCGTGCATAAATATTTAGATAATGGACCGCATATAAGGATATATCTATTAGGTGCCCATTTTTCGGCTTTATTTGACTCTGGTGCAAATGCCTCCGTTATAGGTCAGAATGGTATTAAAATTTTAAGTCGTTTAAGTATAAAAATATGCCACGTCAAAAATAGAAGTGTTACCACTGCAGATGGCAGCCGTCTAAAAGTTTTAGGTACGGTTGAGTTGCCGCTAGTCTGCAATGGTCATTGTTTAGTAATCTCTGCTCTAGTAGTACCTTCTCTATCACATACTTTGGTTTTGGGATGTGATTTTGCACAAAAATTCGGAATTTTAGTAAATTTTAAAAATAAGTCGTGGTATCCACAGTCCCTAGAAGTCAATTCTCAAACAAGTTTTAAAGATAGTTATTCAGAAAGTTCCTTTGAAAACCTTTTCTCGCGTCTAAGTACCCTAGATAATCTCTCGCGGACGGAACGCTTGAAGGCAGAAAAAGTAAAAGCTCTTTCAATGAAATAAGTAGTAAAGATAGGTTAGGCCGAACGAATAAAATCACCATGTCTATAGATACGGCTGATGCCAATCCTGTAAAGACAAGGCCCTTCGCCATGTCTCCTTATATGTCAAAAGTATTAAATAAAGAGTTAGACGAAATGTTGAAACTCGGAGTGATTGAAGAATCAAACAGTCCTTGGTGTTCTCCAATCTTATTGGTGAAAAAGGCCGATGGACAGTATCGTCTGTGCTTTGACGGAAGAAAGCTCAACGAGGTCAGCAAATTTGATAACTACCCATTACCGAACATCGACAGAATTTTGACATCACTCAGGAATGCTAAGTATGTATCTTCGATAGACCTTAGAAAGGCTTTCTGGCAAATTCCTTTAGACAAATCCTCTAAAGAAAAGACCGCTTTTGCAGTAGTAGGCCGAGGTCTATTTCAGTTCGTCACTATGCCGTTTGGTCTTAAGAACGCTGCTCAAACTCAGCAACGTTTAGTGGACGCCATATTTGGTCCGAAATATGAGCCACATATTTTTACCTATCTTGATGATATTTTAGTAACATCGGAAGACTTCGAATCGCATATTCGCTTACTTAAGGAAGTAAAAGATAAATTGAAAGAGGCCGGACTGACGATAAATTTGAGCAAATGTGATTTTTTCAAAACTTCTCTAAAGTTTTTAGGCTATATTGTAGGCTCAAATTCCTTGCGTACCGATCCGGATAAAGTAGCAAGCATGGTTAATTATGCGAGACCTACTAATACTACGGAAGTTAAGCGCTTCGTAGGAATGTGTTCATGGTATAGACGTTTTATCGAGAATTTTTCTACCCTGTTGTCGCCTATTAATGATCTTTTGAAAGGACGAAAAAAAGGACAATCGATAGATTGGACAAAGGCAGCCGAAGAATCTTTTATAAAGATTAAAGAACTATTGGTTTCAGCTCCCATTTTATCCCAACCAGACTTTTCCCAACAGTTTTATATTTCTAGTGATGCTTCTAATACTGGTTTAGGGGGCGTCCTAACACAGAAAATCAATGGTGAGGAAAGGGTGATAGCGTATGCCAGTAGAACTTTATCAAAGGCTGAACGTAACTATTCGGTTGTTGAAAAAGAATGTTTAGCAGTACTCTTTAACATCGAAAAGTTTCGACCTTACATAGAAGGTGTTCCTTTCACGGTCATAACAGATCATTATAGCTTATTGTGGCTTAATTCTATTAAAAACCCTAGTGGCAAACTAGCGCGTTGGGCGATTAGGCTGAGACAACACACGTTTACTTTAATTCATAGAAAAGGAGTCCACAATGTTATTCCTGACGCTTTGTCAAGAATCCCAGATCATACAGCGGACGAAAACAGTCTTAATGCACAGTTTGGCGTAAGAATTGATACAGTAGATGTAGATCGCATTGACCCATGGTACGACAATTTACGGCAGCAAATTAAAGAATCTCCTCAAAATTTTCCACAGTGGAAGGTGGAAAATGATTTCGTGTACAAATTTATCCCAAACCAGTTGCCTTTAAAAATTAATGTACCCGAGTGGAAAATACTAGTTCCTAAACCACAGAGAGAGGAAGTTATAGACATGTGTCACACTCCTCCTACTTCTGGTCATTTTGGCTTTTATAAAACTCTTCACAGGGTTCAGGAACAGTATTATTGGCCAAAAATGCGTTTTGATATCGTAAAGTTTGTGAGGACTTGTGAAGTATGTGGAGCGCAGAAATCTCCAAATACACTACCTATGGGACTGATGGGAAAAGAGAAAATGGTTAATTACCCTTTTCAAGTCATAGCAGCTGATCTA
This sequence comes from Pachyrhynchus sulphureomaculatus, assembly GCA_019049505.1. Classification (NCBI taxonomy): domain Eukaryota; kingdom Metazoa; phylum Arthropoda; class Insecta; order Coleoptera; family Curculionidae; genus Pachyrhynchus; species Pachyrhynchus sulphureomaculatus. Next base: position 174,633,033 of record CM032446.1, read on the forward strand.
GTAGGCCCATTCCCACGTTCAAAAAAGGGAAATAAATGGCTTCTCGTGGTTTCTTGCTGGTTTACAAAGTATACCATGCTATTTCCTTTGAAAAGCTCTAAAGCTGGATATATAGAGAGAATTTTGGAAAATAATGTCTTTCTAATCCACGGTGTTCCATCGCTCTTAATATGCGATAACGGTACTCAGTTTACCTCTAAAAGTTTTAAGAGCTTAAGTGAAACTTATGGTTTTAACATCCGTTTTAATCCCGTGTACTCTCCCCAATGTAATTTTGTGGAACGTAATAACCGAACAGTCGGGACCGCTTTAAGAAGTTACGTGGATTCACATGACACTTGGGATAGCAATATTTCCAAAATCCAACAAGCGATAAATACCGCGAGACACGAAGTAACAGGGTTCACACCGTCTTTCTTAGTTTACGGCAGACATATACCTCTATCTGGATCATATTATAAAAACTTAGACTTGGATGTCAATGCTGACAGCGAAATAATTCCGGGTAACAGGGGTGCGTACGCCGAAAATTTAAAGGGTTTAAAAGATATTTTCACCGACGTACGTAGTAGGATACATAAGGCTTATGAGCGGAACAGTAAGTCTTACAACCTTAGAAAAAGGGATTTTTCCTTTAAGATAGGTGATCACGTTTGGCGAAAAAATAAAATTCTTTCCAGTGCAGCTGATAAATTCACATCTAAGTTGGTACCTAAGTATGTGCATTGCGTGATTAGAGAAAAGATTTCAGATTTAGTTTATGGTTTAGTTAATTTAGATGGGACTAAAATAGGACGATGGCATATTAAAGACTTAAAACCATTCAACGGACCTAACCCTAATGAAAGTTTGTCAGAAGAAGAATAATTTATATTTACATTATCTTAATTGCTTAAATTTTTTTTGATGTTGCTCTGTAGAGGTGACGACCTCGTTTTTTTGACTGTTATAAAAGTTGAGCTGAGGATAGCTTACTTTTATAGTTTTTGCTAAGGTTTTGGGTACTGATCATATCCAAACTTAGGTTGATTGTAGTTGATGTTTAGCATCGACTCAGCTGTTGCGAGCTTGCGAAAGAGTCACGCTCAGGGTATATCATAAGACTGGTATGTCGGTGGTCGCGGGATTTGATTTGCTTATGACCCCAAATAATATCCAGTTCTTGACACTTGGAAGCGAAATTTTGATTAGAGGCAATCCAAGGTGATCTTGAGTTAGGACAAGCGCAAGATGTAGCTCGTGTAGTGTGATGTAGAGTCAAAATTTTTATGAGCAATTTCAAAGTTTGTTACCCGAGTGGGTGTATTTCTATTACCTTAGTGGTATATGTTGGGTGCAATTAAGAGTAAATTGATTTTGGTTTATCCAGTAAGTCTAAGACTTGGATTATTTTGGTTTAGATCTTCTTCTGAATTGACAAACTGAGGGTATTTTCTATTTTTTTTTTAGAGCCGTTTAAACGTTACCTTTGAGTCACTAATTTTTTTAAAATTTTTTTTGCATAGACTCATAGGCGTATGTTGAGTTTTTTCGGTCTACTATCAGATTGATAGAAAATTGAAGTTCTGCAGGAGAACTAAAGGCTGATCATTTACAGGAGATGAGAGCAGAGTAAGACAGTCGTTTCACAAAGAAATGATCAAAATCTGATACCGAGATGAGAACCTTGTCAAGAGAGGCTAGGCGCAGTGAAGGAAGATTCCTAACCGAATTTTTAGATTTCCAAGAGGTAATCTAGAAGTTTGGGCTGACAGAAAACGGTTATGCCTGATACCTGTAGCAGTTTCTTCTAGAGGCTATTGTCTAGGGAGACGATTAACACCATGATCGAATATTTTAGCTGTCAACGATGTTTTCTTCTTGTTTCTGATTAAGCTGGAAAAGCTCTTGTCGTCTTCAAAAGTTTTGTTGCGTTGCCACCGAAAATTTGAGAAATTTTTGCTTCATGTAGCTTTTTAAGCTCATTTTCGTTTTTTTTTTTAAAAATTTCGTTAGAAGCTTGGTTAAGTCAACCTTATAAACCTTTAGGTTGTATCCCATGAGTTATCTGTTTTTACAGGCTGTGATACACCGGGTGCTAACAGATGCCATTACGACGTTTGGCAGGGAGTTAGTCTTCCTGAGGAACAGACTGATTGGAAGGGTAGTCTATGGGGGGTGAACGTTTGACCTTTGGGACCTTTAGGGGTTTTGTTACCCAATGGTTATTTCTATTTGAACCAAAGGAGAGCCTAGCTACTGTAGTCGACCTCAGCTCCAATTAGCCTATTAGAGGTGACAGGCTGTTGGCAGTAGTGTGTTTTCGGAACACCCTATTGATTAAATTTTTTTTTTTTGACTTATGGTGGTGTGGTAGACACCGTTTTAGTTTAGTGGATGCTATAATCTACTCCCTTTTGTTGGTGGACTCCAGGGTCACCAATTCTGTATTTTTTTTTGTCTCCACCATTCAGTATATCGTGGTGAAGTGTTTGTCTCCTGTTATGTGGGATGGATTGAATGTTTTTCGTTGTTGTTCTAGGGCGAGACCAGTACACGAGGGTTCTTCATGCAACTTGAAGAGGCGCAATGCTGGTTAAGTTTTATTTCTCTGTGTAGCCACCCTGAAGAATGACGGAGAGCGTTTTTTTTTTCTGGCTCATGTTTCTAGGCAGATTTGTCACTTTGGTGCGATGTGCCGAAGATTTGTTTAGCTTTTGCTAAGAGCTTTCACCAAGCTCAGTATGGAGTTATCATA
>CM032446.1:174635869-174769657 GCA_019049505.1 Pachyrhynchus sulphureomaculatus
CTTAGTTTATGGTTTAGTTAATTTAGATGGGACTAAAGTAGGACGATGGCATATTAAAGACTTAAAACCATTCAATGGACCTAACCCTAATGAAAGTTTGTCAGAAGAAGAATAATTTATATTTACATTATCTTAATTGCTTTACTTTATTTTTTGATGTTGCTCTGTGGAGGTGACGACCTCGTTTTTTTTGACTGTTATAAAAGTTGAGCAGAGGATAGCTTACTTTTATTGTTTAATGCTAAGGTTTTGGGTATTGGCCATATCCCAAACTTAGGTTGATTGTGGTTGATGTTTAGCATCGACTCAGCTGTTGCGAGCTTGCGAAGGAGTCATACTCAGGATATATCATAAGACTGGTATGTCGGTGGTCGCGGGATTTGATTTGCTTAAGACCCCAAATAATATCCAGTTCTTGACACTTGGAAGCGAAATTTTGATTAGAGGCAATCCAAGGTGATCTTGAGTTAGGACAAGCGCAAGATGTAGCTCGCGTGGTATGATGTTGAGGTCAAAAATTTTTATGAGCAATTTCAAAGTTTGTTACCCGAGTGGGTGTATTTCTATTACCTTAGGGGTATATGTTGGGTGCAATTAAGAGTAAATTGATTTTGGTTTATCCAGTAAGTCTAAGACTTGGATTATTTTGATTTAGACCTTCTTCTGAATTGACAAACTGAGGGTATACTTTTTTCTTTTCAGAGCCGTTTTAAACGTTACCTTTGAGTCACTATTTTTTTTTTTAAATTTTTTTGCATGGACTCATAGGCGTATGTTGAGTTTTTTCGGTATACTATCAGATTGATAGGAAATTGAAGTCCTGCAGGAGAACTAAAGGCTGATCATTTACAGGAGATGAGAGCAGAGTAAGACAGTCGATTCACAAAGAAATGATCAAAATCTGATACCGAGATGAGAACCTTGTTAAGAGAGGCTAAGCGCAGTGAAGGGAGATTCCTAACCGAATTTTTAGATTTCCAAGAGGTAATCTAGAAGTTTGGGCTGACAGAAAACGGTTATGCCTGATACCTGTAGCAGTTTCTTCTAGAGGCTATTGTCTAGGAAGACGATTAACACCATGATCGAATATTTTAGCTGTCAACGATGTTTTCTTCTTGTTTCTGATTAAGCTGGAAAAGCTCTTGTCGTCTTCAAAAGTTTTGTTGCATTGCCACCGAAATATTGAGAAATTTTTGCTTCATGTAGCTTTTTAAGCTCTTTTTCGTTTTTTGGAAATTTCCGTTAGAAGCTTGGTTAAGTCAACCTTGTAAACCTTTTAGGTTGTATCCCATGAGTTATCTGTTTTTACAGGCCGTGATGCACCGGGTGCTAACAGATGCCGTTACGACGTTTGGCAGGAAGTTAGTCTTCCTGAGGAACAGACTGATTGGAAGGGTAGTCTATGGAGGGTGAACGTTTGACCTTTGGGACCTTTAGGGGTTTTGTTACCCAATGGTTATTTCTATTTGAACCAAAGGAGAGCCTAGCTACTGTAGTCGACCTCAGCTCCAATTAGCCTATTAGTGGTGACAGGCTGTTGGCAGTAGTGTGTTTTCGGAACACCCTATTGATTAAATTCTTTTTTTTTGACTTATGGTGGTGTGGTAGACACCGTTTTAGTTTAGTGGATGCTATAATCTACTCCCTTTTGTTGGTGGACACCAGGGTCACCATTTCCGTATTTTATTGTCTCCACCTTTCAGTATATCGTGGTGAGGTGTTTGTCTCCTGTTATGTGGGATGGATTGAATGTTTTTCGTTGTTGTTCTAGGGTGAGACCAGTACACGAGGGTTCTTCATGCAACTTGGAGAAGCGCAGTGCTGGTTAAATTTTATATCTCTGTGTAGCCACCCTGAAGAATGACGGAGGGCGTTTTTTTCTGGCTCATGTTTCTAGGCAGATTTGTCACTTTGGTGCGATGTGCTGAAGATTTGATTAGCTTTTGCTAAGAGCTTTCACCAAGCTCAGTATGGAGTTATCATAACCAAGAGTTTGGGATTTGAACTCCTGTATGTATTTCTGTATATATTTCTGTATATATTTCTGTATATATTTCAGTGTATGTTGGTTGCCTGAGGGCATGTGCTCAAAATGTGTGATTTTGAGTCGTTTTGTTTATGGACTCCTATATATAGGATTATGACTTTAGGGAGGTCCTATTTCGAGACTTGCTGTCTCACATAGTTATGTTGGGAATGTTTCCTTGAATGTTAGTTGCGCGTAGACTAATCATTCTGTTCTTTGTGAACATTGCTTTTTGAAGCAGGATCATTCAGTTTGGTGAATTTTAGCTTTTATAGCTATTCACTGTGTTTAGAGTGAACTTTAGCTTTTATAGCTATTCACTGTGCCTATAGTGATATTGTTAGCTTTTATAGCTGCTCACTATGTTAATGGCGAGGTTGTTCTTTTAGAACGCAGACTTTGTGTAGTCGAGGACTATTTACAGAGTGTTTTCTTGGCGAGGAGCCGAGGTTTTTTCTGGCGATATACCAGAGTGTTTTCTTCGCGAGGAACCGAGGTTTTTTTTCTGGCGATATACCAGAGTGTTTAGTTGGCGATGAGCTGACGCGTTTTTCGGGCGATCAACCAGAGCGTTTTCCCTGGCAATTTTAGCATGTCTAGATGTCTTAGGACGTCGACATTGCGCGAAAGAGTGCGATTATTTTCTGATGCGACTAGTAGTGATATTAGAGTTAGAATGTTCTCTTAGCGGTGAGCTAGAGCATTGATGGCGATTTTTTTCGAGCGTTTGTCTGGATTTTCATCCAGATGTTTTTCTTAGCCTTGTGCTAAATGGTCTTACAAGACTTTCTCTTTTTAGTGTTAGTGTTTGCACTAGAATCATTTATTTTTTTGTTTTTCTTTATTTAAGAATTTTTATAAATTTCTTTTGCTGAAATAGAAAATTTTCAGACAATCCTTAGGGGGGGTGTTCATACTTTGTTTCAGTTCATTTTTTTGATTTAGACAAGAGTCTAGACAAAAATTTTTTTTTGTTGTTTTGGTAACAATAACAGAGCTGATTCTTTTATATAAGAAGACCGCGATTGTTACTTTAGAAAGGTATTTCTTATGTTCATGCAAGGATTTTTATTTACTTTTTGATGTACTTAACCTTAGTGCTTAATTAAGTTAAGTCTAGTTATAAGATTCTTGTGTACATGCAAAGATTTTCATTTGGTTTTCATTGTACTTAATATTAGTGCTTAATTGAATTAAGTCTAGTAGTAAGGTCCGAAGTTTGTAATTTTGTTTTAAGTTCTGACCTTAGTAGTAAGTGATAGTGTACCACTTTGTACCTTTTCATAAGTAGCCTTAGTTTAATAGACTAGTGTAGTCTATTTCTTTTTGGAAGGGGGTAAATGTAACATTCATTTTTTCTTAGATTTTAAGACCATGTAATGTTACTGATTTTTCACTTTAAATTGTACTTCTTTTCATTTTTGTATCGAGCAGTATATTAATCAGAAATTGCTAGCCGCTCGGTATATTAGTGTGCTGTGCGGGTTTGCGACCGAATCTATCGATACGCCGGGATTGGTCAAATATTTGTATCCGGAGTTTTGGTTCCGGCGTAGCCATATTACCGAGGGAGTGCCCACGGCTTATTTAGGGTCCGGAGGACAGGAATCGAGGCTTATTTCCACCGAGCCGCCAAGTAGGCTTATTTCCACCGAGCCGCCAAGTAGGCTAATTTCCATCGAGCCGCAGCCAGGCTTACTTCGACCGAGCCGCAGTAGAGGCTCATAGCAATATTTACGAGAGCCAAGTAAAGCACGAGTTTTTTTTCTAACGTAAAGCCGTAGTGGGCTCTGAGTGTTTCCTACAAAGTGTGTGAAATCGGTTTTGTGTTCCATCGAAGGCCTAGAAGCCCAAATGAAAACCGTAAGTTACCAGAACATTCATCAATAGACCTATTCCCGAAATAAGTGTCTTAATAGCAATTTGAACTGACAAAAGGTGAAGTGAAAATCACGATTCTTCGCTTTCGGGGGTAGTCAGGTTTTAGAATTTAAATGTCTGATTTAGGGACTCTAATAATAATAACTACTTGTTAGGCTAGAATTCTTTTTGTAATCCTTACAACCGCAAAGGTTAGAACTTTTATTTTAAAATCATGAATAAATTTTCTTTTTGTTGATTAAAGCTAGTGTCTCACTGAATACCTATCTTACTTTTCAGGATAATGACGGCTGTACCAATCTGTTTTTTTATTTAACAACTGTACACCCTTTCAGTATTTTTTCATTTTTTTAGCTGAAGTTAGATCCTTTCTATTTTAAAATGAATGGTGCCCAAAAGTCGTACAGCTGAGGCTTTTTAAAAATAAAAAAAATAATTCCAAAAAGACGTACAAAAATTATCTCTTACCCATATCTCTCTACCAAGGAAAACTGAGCTAGTGTGTGTTTAATTTCTTTAGTTCTTTTAAAATCAGGATCCACTCAATTCATTATCAGAAATTAAAAAGAGGTTGCAAGAAAATTGCGCCCAAGCGTGGGAAAAACAACTTTTCACAGGGTACAAAAGTGCGGGCAAGTTCACAGGTTACATCCTTAATAAAATTAAAACCCTCCTTACTAACTAAATTGAATAACACTGTAACTGCTCTGTTGCATAAGAAGGGAGACAAGACAGACTTCGAAAACTACCGACCAATGAATCTTCTGAATCATTTATATAAATTATTTACCAGAATTATCACTCCGCGAATGGAAAATAAACTGGATTTTTACCAATAATAGAAAACGAGCCTAAATGATATAGGTCACTCGTAGTGATGTACTAAGTTGTTACATCAGTAGTAAAACAATTGTGAAGAAATTATAATAATTTAGTTTTAAGTTAATAACTATATAAGAATTTTAATTGATAATTAGGTAAGATAAAAATAAAAACAACAAATAACTAACAGTAAGTTTTAATTAAATATATTCAATAAACGCTTAAAATAGAGTCACGTTACTTTAAAAAATTCGTTCATATATAATAAATTGACAAAAGCCAAGATACTTTGTCCCCAAAACAATTTCTTTACCTCGCTTTTTTGCACATTAATATATCATATGCTAGAGGCCCTTTTTTGCCTAAAATGATAGAGGATGTGTAGGATGATACTCAAAATAAGCGTTTCTAAAAAGATTTTAATAAATTTCGTCGGAGAAAGAAAGAAATCACAAGAAAAAAGTAATAACGTGGTTGAAGTTAATTTTGAGACTCTTTAGGGTTTTTTTTGAGAGTTTATTTCTAGAAAAGTAAGTAACTTCTTAAATTTTTTGAGCAAATAAAAATTTCCAGCTTCTATTGTTATGCCTGGTAAAATTATTGTTGTATTGGTGCAATAAACGTATATTACCTATCAGACGGCTGACCTTCGGTTAAATGTCTAGTGCAGTCCTTTGGATTCACGCTATAATTTATTTCAATAAATAAACAGTAAAACAAGGATCAATGCGCATATCAGCTACTAGCTATCAGCTGGATATTATAAAGATTCCCGGAAAAGCAAGCAGAACAGGAGAAAGAAATAAAATTCCAGAAGAAAGTAATAAATTCCAATCTCATAGCAATAAAACGAAATACGAAAAAAGTAACCTAATGGCGAAAGCTAAAGGATGAAAATAGTGGCAGTATGCGTGTATATGTAGTTAGAAATCAACAAAACTAATATGACAGATGGTTAGAGAAAAGCGGTAAATGGTGCCGTTAATCACAGTAAGCAATAGCATCAACGGACGGCAGTAATACTAATGAATGGGGTAAACAGTAACAGCAACTAACGGGAACGGTAAATGGTAATTGTCAGTAGTAACGTTAGTAGAAGATAGCATACGGTCAAACTCACTGACAACAGTAACTGGAAGGGTAACACTAAAAAGTTTTTCAGAAAACTCAGATGGAGTGTACGAGATACGATTCTTTGCAACCGCAATCCAAAGCAGACTATACCGAACAAAAACCATTCGGCGTCCAGCATTATGGGTAATGAGCAAACGGTGTGGAATCTGGTGGAAGCCCTTGCTGGACAGATACACTCTTGTTTTGCTCCCTGGATAGGTCTCTACTTTGGCCCACGGTTGGATCTTTTCTCGATTTGGTTATCAATTTCCTTTGAGCTGTTTGTAAATCAACTGCTCAACTAAGGATCGCATGGTAAGCTTGCGCCGAAGATAAAGGTGCACTGTTAGTATAATAGCGGTGTGAGATAATGGTTGACAAAATTAAGGAATTGAATATTCGTGTTGCGCTGCCTGCTTCCTTGAACGTTTAATTCTACTTACTCCAGTACACGATTTTTTCCAAGGTCAAGTTGTAGAAGGTAGTGAATGTACAAAATATTCAGTACTAACATGAAATCGTTAAAGATGAAGTGCTGTGTCCAGTCAACTGTGTTATTTATATTCATAATATATCAAAAACTATACAAATAAATCGTGTGCTATTTTCCTTGTATTTACATTTTCTGAAAAGTAGATAAAGATTAGTATGAAACTTATAAATGAAAAAGTGTTTTTAATTAAACAATAAACTTATTAGCATAATATGCAACAAAATATAAGAATAAATAAATAATATTTTATTTTATTTCCTAATAAATATCACATTTTATTTTAAACAATAGAAAATCACTAATAAATGCAAAATTTTAGAAATCCTATAGTGGAGCTAACTGTACAGCTAAATACTATAATAAGACAGGTATATGAAGGAACAATGAGCCTAAAATTAGATTTGTCACTAAATAATGTTTCTTTGAAAGGATATTCAAGTTAAAAATAAATAAACACATATATAATAGTATTCCTTTCAAAAAGAAAATTAGTCTATATATAATCTTTCGCTATAGAACAACTTTGAATATACCTGCATTATACTCGTAGGTGATTTATAGAAAACAAAGTTTACCAGTTCTGTGTGCTTACAGCACCGATTCAATTTAATTTACATTTCAATACTCTAGAAAGTTTTCCATCACTCTAAGTTGCACAAATATCTCAACTTGCCATGGAACACATCGAATAACGAATAATATATATATAACTGATTTTGCTTTCCTTTGAGGGCTTTTTTTAATAATAAATTCGCAAATTGACTTAATTTCTTGGCAAAAGCAATACTGTAGTTTATAAGGTCATGTTCGAAAAGTCATCTGCTAGGTTGTCAATCGTTTTAATTTTAGTATCCGTAAATTAAATTAAAGGATAGGATCTGCCACTCCATGTCTCTTGTGTTTTTCACCACTCAAATGAATTTTCATTATAAATTAAATATAAATAATTCTTAGACAAGATATGACTTCCTTTTCCAATAAGACTTTTCTGTCCTTAACAACAGTGTATATTTTTAAATATTGATCCATCTTTGTGTTTGTCTCATATCAATAGAAAATACCCACGAGCGATGAGTGTCGATAACTATTTGAAAAAACGTGCTTATTTACAGTTAGCTCTAAAACATTTTCTTATTTCTCATTAATTATACCAATGTAAATTTGAAAGTCATTTTCCCTATAAAAATTTCATTAAACTCACTAGATCAATCATCAGTGTTTTATGTTCTTGGTAATAATTTGTTCTATATATTTAACTAATATTATTGTTAAGCTAAAAAATTAAATAACTACAAGGACAGTTTGGTAATGCGTAATTTTGCTAGTATTCGACATCTGTCAATTTTTTAATTTACGGTCAAATTGTAAAAAAAATGTAAAAAATGTTAAAAGTATAGTAAAAAAAATCTTTTATTTAATGTTCAGTGTAAATAAATCAAAAAAGTAAAAAAACTCCAAAACTTACTCAACAATAGATCTCTCTGGAAGGAAATGGCAAATCACCCGTAGTATCATGCCTAGTAAAGCCTTCTCACTATGGCTGTTCGGAACCAGCATTAAACTGTAGGTCTCCTTTGTCCGTAAAATACTTAAAAAGGCACTAAACACAGGCAAAATCTGTTAAGTGGATTAGTAGTAAAATATAGTGTGGTTACCTTACGGTTATACGGTTTACCTTATATTTAACGGTAAAAAGTAATGTATCTATTTCTACGTAAATATATTTTTTTCAATGAAAATATTATTTGTCTTATTTTTGTCTAATTTATTTAATGTAAAAACGACGAAAAATTGCTTACTTGAAATAAAAGATTTCTATTATTGACAATCATTGGTAATTAATTCCTCTCTTATTTTTCTTAATCGGACCATGGAAAAAACTAGTAATTTTTTGTAATAACAATACAGTAATATGCTGGTCTATTCTAAATCTATTCTTCAATAACTCGAAACTCAAAATGAATAAGTCCCAACCTACCTGTATACGATTTTTGAGAAATCGTGATGAAATATGAAAGATATTTCATTCAAAATCTACTTGATTTCACATTTTTATATTTTTTTTTAGTGCAAAATTCGGATCTAAAATCTAAAATTACTATAAAATGCCATATTATATATATTTATATTTTTAATGAACATATTCAAACATGAAAGAAGAAAAGGAGCGACCACTATGAAGGAAACTCAAGTCAGATGAGGAGAGATTAGACAAGGACGTACATTATTACCGACAATTTTTAACCTATACTTAGAGGAAATCATGAGCACAACAGCAACAGAAATACAATAGAATATCCTTCTTCTTCATCCTTGATATAAACCATTGGTCTGCTTAACTTCCAAGGCCTTATGGGATCCAGAATGTCAGCTATCCAGCCACCTTTTGGGAGGTCTTCCCGACGGACATCGTCCCGGTGGCTTTCCTTCCAGGGCTAATCTTACTATTCTGTCAGGGTTCATTCGCTTAACCTGGTCACTCCAGAATCGTCGCCTCTGTCTGCTCCATTTTACAAAGTCATAAACCGCCCATGATTGTGGTATATCTTCGTTATTTATCCGGTCTCGTAATGTCTTGCCTGATATAGCTCTTAGTGTCTTCATTTTCGCCGATCTCAGGCCTTACTCATGTTTTGTATATCTTTACTTTACTTTCAGCAGTCATAAATTTGTTATTCCGTACTGAATACTCATCAGTGGTAACGATTTGCAAACAATATAACCTAAACAACTGGCAGTTATAAGTAATAAAGTATATGCATCGGTTGAAAACTATAGACACGCGCTAAAGAAAAGAAACACGAAATATCTGTTAAAAATAAAATCAACAACATAATGAACATATCTGTATAAACAACGTTTCTGTAGAAAAAGGTTACAGATACAAATATCTAGGCATAATTATAAACAAAGACTGAGGAAATAAAAATCTTGATAGAACAAGCAGGAACAACTCTTATAAGGAAGAAACAAGTAGTTTGTAAAGCTGATAACATTCTGAAGATGAGACTGGTGACATACTGTGAAGTCTTAATGTTTTTCTATGACGTGGATCTATAGAAGTTAGAGGAATTGAATATTTAAGAATTGGAGGAATTAATACTACTCATACTACTAAAAATTGAACAGGTAGAAAAAATAACAATTGTAAAAGTCAAAAAAAAATATATAATTAAAGTAAAAAAACTAAAAACCAAAGTACTTGGAATGCGTTACTAAGGGAGAGAAGTACCTTTTTATACATTTGATAATACACGAAAAAGTTCCAGAACGGAGAAGTGTAGGAAAAGACGATATTCGTTGTTGCGGAACTTACGAGACTAGTTTAACTGCAGACAAATTTAGACTCATTTAGATCGGTCTCTAGATTACGTAGATATTTAATAAATGCCAACATTTGTAACAAAAACACCACCTAAAAAAGAAGATAATTCTGCTGCTAGGATATATTTATATCCTATTCCGAATAATTAATATATTTTTGTATCAAACTTCTGTTTTAGGCTAAGACTTTAACAAGTTCTTAATCTAACTACTAATTTATTGACCCAAATTTATTGCTTTTTATTAATTTTACTAACAATTTTAGTTAAACTTTAATTTTTTCACCGCTCCTGGTGGTATTATTCCATTGTAAAAACCGTAACAGACTTTCTATAATATTGTAAAAGTTTTTCGTGGATAATAATATTAAATGAAACTTAAAATAACATGTAATGTATTGTAAAATAATATGTTAAAAATATTCAATAAATTCTACTTACAAAACTAATGATACAAAAGTGTCGACACGACCAATTTATCCTGTCTATAATTGGATAAATATAAAGTGGAAAGAATTTTTTTATCGGCCGCATTTGTGTCAGAATGTAGAGGCCGATAAGGTATCGACGTCTTGAGTTATTGGCGTGTAAAAATAGGGGAATATTCTGCTTCAAGTCGTAAATAACAAGGCAGATTTCCTAAAAAAAATCAAGGTTTTGTGGTGAATTGACTTTGTTTTGAGGTTTAGCAGGATGTTTGTAAAGGCCTATTTTTGTAGTATTAGACGAAGACTTATTTTTAAACGTTTCAGCATACATAAGTATGACCTACAGGATACACAAAGGGAGATCAAGCGCTCATCTAATTTACTGTAGCTGTCAACAAAAGATAAGAAGAGGCAATTAATGCGATTAATAGTACTTTAATCACAACATCATTTGAAAGATCTTTTATTGAGGTAAGGTCATATTGATTTATTAGCATATAACAAAAAGAACATTTTACGTTAATAGAAAAATAACAAGGCAGATTGTTACTTAAAATTCAGTGCCAACATCTTTGTAGTGGTAAAGTTAGTTATCTACGTTTTCCTAAAAAAATCTTCATGTGTGAATGAATATGGAAGGGCAGTTTTTTTAAAGAATTATTTAATGTTAGTTAGGTAGGCCTAACTTGAAAGTGATTTTATGTTTAGATTTATTTTAATTAACATAAGAAATATTAATAAACTAGTGGTGATCCGCTAGGGGGAGAATAAAAATTTTCAGAAGATTTTCTGTTGCATTAAAAATAGGACGGTTTCAGATAACAGACATCTTACAAACCTACATGCCACCAAAGTGTGAATATAGAATATGGTTTTTATTTATTGGATCTCATTAACCAGATGCAGGCAAGGCAGTGTCGAAAAATTTGCAGCTTTGACTTGTAACATGAAAGGTCTATTTAAAAATGTCGCAAAACCGCGAAGGATCGATATAAAATAATCGTAGTTTATTTTTAGGCCGCTAATGGTCTTCTGCTAAATGAACATTATTAATAGTTTTGTAATAATAATTTTTTTACTGCACTGGAACCTGCTACCTACTTCTAAATTGTTTCTGTTGCTATCACTTGAATCTGATACCCCTAGTAAGTTTTCCTAGTCAAAGATTGTTGATCAGTGTCGTTATCACTCTTGTGATCTATGCTGCATTAAATCGATTTTTTAAGTGGATGGTTAATTCAGCGTTAAGTAATTTTATGATTATTGGGGTCTTTCTATATTTGAAAAATTCAAAAATAAAAAAAATGTGGAAATTGTACTAGCAGAAAAGAAAGTACATCTATGGGATAAAAGAGGGTATAAAATAACAGTAAAAGCCTCTTAAGTTATATACTCTTATTTTTCAGTCAAAATGCGCACTAATTAATTTAAAAAAAAAAAAATACGTTTTACAAGTTTTTAATGTTAATGTACAGAGTTAGACAATCCCTATTTCTCGTATTGCTGTTATACGCTGAGTGATTTACTTAAAAATGGTCTTAATTTTATAAACATACTGACACGTTTTAAAAATATGAATTTCTTGGTAATATTAAAATTTTAAAGTTCGTAAAATATTCACAATAGTTATTCAAACATTTTAGAGCATACCAAGCCAATGTCTTCTGCATGACTATAATAACGACGGATACTACAATATGATGAGACTTCCATGGACTCTAGTGAATTTTCTCTTGTGCGCTGTTGGCAACAACTGTAACATGTAATTTACTTTTTTTCAAATTTAAACTCTTTTTCTTAGATCGAAAAAGAATATTACCGCATAAAATTTTAGCTGTATTTTTGAGATAATTAACATCGTTTTTAATTACTAAAATATCGGCATTGTTAGCATAGTATGTTATTTTGACTCATTGTGCCGTTTCAGTTTAAGTTTTGGGTAATCAGAGTATATTAAATAAAACCGGTCAAGTGCAAGTTGAACTTGTACAATTAGTGTTCCGTACGTTGAATGTTTTTTAAAAAAAAATTTTTGTTATGGTGGTATAAAATAATCAGTGACTTCACAAAACACACCCCAAATGAGTTTTCAACAAAGTTTGTTTCCAATCTTTACTGAAAACTGGTGACCTTGAAATTACGTTTTTTTTTATATATCAAATAAATTATTGAAGGTAATGCGCTCGTGATAATTTTCGTTCAATCTATACCCGTGGAGAATATTCCAGAATTTTTTTTTTCAAAATTTTTTGATCAGTACTTTTCGAGATAAGGTAGGGGACAGCGATTTTTTAAAAGTAATACGAAGAAAAGTGTGCGCAAGTATTATATTATATATATATATATATATATATATATATATATATATATATATATATATATATATTTTACTCGTGTTTTCACAAGCTTTCATTTGACACCACACTCGATGACCTAGTAAAAAAAATTTTTTTTCACTTCCGATTTCACCCTCAAAACGAACCACTTAAGTCAAAATTTATGTAACCGTGGTATAAAATGATCAGTGACTTCACAAAACACACCCCAAATGAGTTTTCAACAAAGTTTGTTTCCAATCTTTACTGAAATCTGATGACCTTGAAATTTTTGTTTTTTTTTATATACCATATAAATTATTAAAGGTAATGCACTCGTGATAATTTTCGTTCAATCTACACCCCGTGGAGAATATTCCAGAATTTTTTCAAAATTTTTTGATAAGTACTTTTCGAGATAAGGCCCAGGACAGCGATTTTTTCGCGAATTTTTTAAAAATAATACAAAGAAAAGTGCGCGCAAGTATAATATTATATATATATTTTTACTCGTGTTTTCACAAGCTTTCATTTGACACCACACTCGATGACCTAGTAAAAAAATTTTTTTTTTCACTTCTGACTTCACCCCCCAAAACCCTTAAGTCAAAATTTAATTCTTAAAACTACATGGCTCTGATGAGGCCATCAATTCCTATATTATTACCAAATTTCACCTTTCTGTGTCAAATAGTTTCGGAGAAAATCGGGTGTGACAGACAGACAGACAGACACCGAAGTGATCTTATAAGTGTTCCGTACTGAACACTAAAAATAATAATAGTCTAAATTCAATGTCTTGTGAAACATATAGTTGTGCGAATTTGCTACTGTTATTCTTACTTTTTATAGTTGCCAACTAATTATAAGCTTCTAAACAACATATAAAAAAATTGTAGAGCTTTCTACGAACACCAGACAGGCATCAACAATCTTTATTTGACAATTACATAAAATAAAGTTTTTGCTTTTCATGTAGTAAAGTCCTGCCCGTAATTACATATGACGCTGAAACTTGGACACTGCATAAAGCCGATATACAAAAACTAGCTCGAACGTAGAGAGCACACGAAAGACAGATGATTGGGACAAAACTTAAAGATTGAGAAAGAAACAAGATATTATAGAGCACGTAGCAAAAAGAAAGTGGTAATGGGCTGGACATGTAGCATGCATGACCGATGATCGATGGACCAAACGAACCACGAAAACAGAAAAGAAGCGTAGGACGTCCCAAAACAAGATGGCAGGATGATATACAGAGGACTGCGGGCATTGTATAGATGACAACAGCTACAAATATATTAAGATGGAAATTCAGGAGGAGGGCCTACATCCAGCATAGGATACAATTAGGCTTATAGCGATATAGCGATATAGCGATATGGTGATATCTATTTACATATATATATATATATATATATATATATATCTATATATATATATATATATATATATATAATCATAATTCTTACATATTTCTAATCTAGAAAAATACTCAACACTATGATTTTCTATGCACTACAAATTGTCTATGTTTAAATTCAACCACAAACACTTCTCAAAATATCGATAATATTAAAATTTACATTTACGAGGGAAGTTGTCGGCAATCGACTTTATCAATTTTTTTTAAGTTCTGATAAATTATTTTTAAAGTAAACCTAACTGGGGCACATCTGCCTGTATAGAAACTGAAACGAAAATAATACAACTGTAACACGAATAGCTGTGCTTCAGGGAAAATAATTATACCGTATTTTCATCTAGAAATCTAAATATCTGGCATAATTCATCCAAAGTAATTATACAATGACAATTATTGGATAATTACACTGTGCAAATCCCGATTTAATTTAACTTGTGCTCTGCTGGTGGTGACATCTTACACGAATATGCTTCTTACGGAGCTATATCCCGGTCTGTGTATTTTAATAATTAAAATTTTGCTTTTATTTTAGTTTTAGTATCAGACTTAGAAGTTTATAATTTTCTAATTTTAAAATACATGCTGTAAGATTTATGTATCTTATCTATTTGTCTTTAGTCGTAAATTCTAGTAGTATATTCAAAAAGTAATTCCCATAAACGATATTAGGGTTTTCTTAGATATTTTCTTTCTATGAGATGTGATTTTTTATTTATTTATTTACGTCATTCTACGGTATCAAGAAATAGGAAATTACACCAATTACACCACACATATAATGAAATAAAATAATACCTAATATTTAAATATTTATTTTTCTTATTTTATGACGCTCTTAAATAGCAATTTTATAGTGTCTTATTCCATAGAGTCTGTGGTATTACACATGATGAAAAATTAATATATTAGGAAATACTATCAGTTATTTGCAATGAATTTATCTTATTATATCATGTATTATAGCCTCTCGTTTGCGGCGCTATTTTGTAATGCTTCCAGTTTGTTTATTTTTATTAAATATTTTATTTATTAAATAGAAGTCGTTATTTGCCCCTTATGTATATCTTAATTTTGAGAATGGATTGAGTGGATATTATTACTAATAGAGGACGGAATTAAGATATCAGCTAGCTCGTTTTTAGTGTTCCGTACGGAACACTTATAAGATCACTTCGGTGTCTGTCTGTCTGTCTGTCTGTCTGTCACACCCGATTTTCTCCGAGACTATTTGACACAGAAAGGTGAAATTTGGTAATAATATAGGAATTGATGGCCTTATCAGAGCCATGTAGTTCTGAGAATTAAATTTTGACTTAAGGGGTTAGTTTTGGAGAGTGAAGTCGGAAGTGAAAAAAAAAATTTTTTTTACTATGTTAGGTCATCGAGTGTGGTGTCAAATGAAAGCTTGTGAAAACACGAGTAAAAAATATATATATAATATTATACTTGCGCGCACTTTTCTTTGTATTATTTTTAAAAATTCGCGAAAAATCGCTGTCCCGGGCCTTATCTCGAAAAGTACTTATCAAAAAATTTCGAAAAAATTCTGGAATATTCTCCACGGGGTATAGATTGAACGAAAATTATCACGAGTGCATTACCTTTAATAATTTATTTGGTATTTAAAAAAAAAAACAAATTTCAAGATCACCAGTTTTCAGTAAAGATTGGAAAAAAAACTTTGTTGAAAACTCATTTGGGGTGTGTTTTGTGAAGTCACTGATCATTTTATACCACCCTAACAAAAATTTTTATTTTAAAAACAATCTACGTACGGAACACTAATTGTGCAAGTTCAACTTGCACTTAACCGGTTTTTTTTTACTGGTAGAGTACATGGAGATCGAGGTAATTTTTGTACGCCTTTTAATAATAGTCTCTATAGTTGTTTAAACCTTGGTTGTGCAGTTTTGGGCACCATTCATTTTGGAATAAAAGGATTCCAAGATCAGCTCTAAAAATGAAAAAAATACTGAAGAGTTGTTTAGTTGTTAAAATTAAATTAATTTGCGTACAACCTATACGTCCTGAAAGGAAGATCAGGAGTTTAGTGTAACTCTACACTTAAATAAGAAAGGTATATGAACAAAATAAAAATTCTTCCTCTTATTACACTCTTAAAATTTCATCAACCGACTAGAGTTCTATGAATTACTGATCCTAAGTGAAAAAAAAAAACAAAAAAACTTAAAAAGACACGATCTAAAAGTTTGTAAAATTAACTTCGCTGATTACACATGTTGAGTAATCGTTGGAAACACACGTTGTAGACAGGAAGTAAGATATTTAAACTGGTGTTCTACTGACTTACTGATTGGTTTGTCATCGTGAGTTTTCCATAAGCTGCTTGGCCTCTCCTGGTGAGATTCTCATCAAAAAATATTGTTTCAGCCACTGCTCTCCTATTCTTTTTTGACCCGAAATGCCTTAGGATGAGCAGAATATTTAAAGAACTGAAAAAAGCCTTAAACTTGAGAGCTAGAAACGATACCCACTTGGTGATCAAAAACCGTTACTACACTACTCCATCACGGAGAAAATAAAACCACTACGGCGTGCTGAAGGAAAAAGCTCTTAAAAAATTCCAAATGGCCGTTCATATATCTTCTCCCTAATTCAAAGTGGAGTGTTTAAAATGGCTCACTTCCGGGACGCAAAATCAGACGCATGCAATGCAAATAAAATACGTTAAGTCAGCAACACGTTATGCACGGTTGAGTTACACTGTTCAAAAATTTAAATAACTGTCTTCAGTTACACTGCTCAAAAATTGAAATCGCTGCCTAATCAAATATAAAAATGTAATCAAATATAAATTATAGAAATAAAAACAGTGTTGTAACATGATCTTAAAATATAGGAAAAAATGAATGTTACAGTATCTTACTTAAAAAAAGACTTATATTTCAAAGTTCAGCACAAGAAATATTACATCTTGGCTTTCATTTTCAAATCTGTCAATTAATTAACATTACAGATACGACACAACTAAATATCATAATATGTATTGTTGCAGGAAGTGAGATTACATTACAAATAAGAATCATTAGCTGGTTTAGCTAGCGGATCGAGCTGATACTATTACTTCCTTTCGGGAACGCTGTTAGGCATCTATTATTAGGTAGATTTAAAAAGGCAATATTGAATAAATACAACAATTTAATGATTAAGTATAACTGGAGAAAAAAAGCAAACATTTATTTTCTTCTTGACCTCCAAAAATTTCGAGAATAACGTTTTGTGTTCTCGGAATTCTTCTCTATAATTTGTCGACATCTTGTGATCATTTTCGGGATACAAACGCTTGATGTACAACTAGACGTTGAAGTTCTTTACCATCGGCATTTGGATCCTGTATACTATATAATTCTATGAATCGACTATTTTCTATAAATGACCTACTATGTGTGTGCCTAATATTGTTTCGTTTCATCAAAAGTGATCGACTTCTGGCAAGACGCCGGTATGTATCGTATTCTATGTTTGCTCGGGAAATCCTAGCCTTAGTTTTCTTTGATATGTCCTAAAAGTTTATCTGTTTTTATATTTTGTATTTGTTACATAAGTATATAATTTTAAATATTCTCATTTTTTGATTCTGAGTAGAAATATGGAGTAAAAAAATTACTAAGTGCATAAATTTTTGGGAAACTTATCAAAATTTTTCTTTATTGTTTTCTTGCTGTTTTATTTATATTTTACACTAAAAACTTGCATATTTTACTAAAAGTAAACATAAGGGGCTTTTAATTTATTTAATCATAACTCTCACTAAATAATAATTATTTTAAAGCCAAGTTCCGAGACATTTTTTTTTTTTTTTTTTGTTAAGCAGCACCAAATTATAGCCAACATATGTTTTATTGTATTATATAAAAACTAAATTATCGCTGCTTAAGAATCTGGAACAAAATTTCTTAAAAAAATTTAGGAATGCAAAAATAATATTTGGATTTGTCATATTCAACAAAAATACAAATTTTAAGGTTAAGAATTAGATGATAGTTTGTTGTTGCCAAACTAGTAATTATAAACACATCTAAATATGTCGAAAATAACCGAAATGTTGCCGATATTGACGCAGAGCAGCTATGTGTTATATCTTTAAAAATATATTTTTGTAATATAAAACAAGCGTTTAGCTTCAGTTCCCTAAATTTTATCAGCATTTAACGGTCATCGAATAAGATATAAGTTTGCAAAGTATCAACGAGCTATTATTAATAAAATTGCTCTTTATGACCTGCAAATTATTATTTCTGAAAACACCAACTTAAACAATACAATATAAGACACATTACTTAATTTTGAAGTAGTAATAATAACATTTGAAAATCATCAGTATATTTAAATATATTCCTTAAAGCATGTACTCAAAAAATTTAAAAATGTATAATTAGGGAATGTTATTTTTTCTGTTCTAACTTTACAGTTTTCATTATTTGGCCAGTGATGGTGATGACATTAAAATGTCATAGAAAGTTTCGTATCGATTATTTGTGAAATAAGTTTTTTCGTCGTTACTATTAATAATGGACTGAGTAAAATTAGTGAATGTTACTTTGTCGACGTAAAGAGAAGATTATAATTCCAATCAAAAGCTGAAGAAATAACCAGGTGAAAAGGCAATAGGATAAATTTAAAAAATCACAGGAGAACAATTATTACCAAATTAAGAGAAAGGGGGAACAGTTTTGTTAAATCCAATCTTAGTCCACAGTTTAGATAGCGTGCTAGAAAGCTTCATTAATTTAATTTTATATTAATTAAAGTATTTTAAACTTAATCATTTACATTATCTAATATAAAGAATAGCGTTAAAATGAGAACAGAGTGGACATTAATTTTCATGTAATTTCATATAGTGAGTAAGCCTCTACTAGGGTGGATCAAAAAGTCTTGTAAAAAAAAATATAATAATAATCTCCAGTGTCTCCAATGGCCTCAATACATTTGGTCTAGTGAGCTTAATGTGTTTCGAACATAATACTCGTTTACTCGTTTACATCCCAACAACTCACTATGCAAACGTACCCATAACGTTGCGTAATGAGAGCCAGTCACTTTTCCAAATAGTCAATCATGGTGGTACCCTCTGTATCCCAAAAAAATAGTCGATGACTATTTATCTCCTGGATCCACGTTTCGTCTAGAGTTACAAAATGATGCCAAAAATCCTTCGGATTACACTGCAACTTTTCCAAACACGATTTTGAAATATCGTTCCTCGTGGGTTTTGGGTTTGGGGTCAACAAACGCGGCACCCATCTCACACTCAGCTTTCTCATTTTTAAACGATCTTCCATCACGATATCATGAATTTTATCGACCATTTCTTCAGAAGAAACTTCAAGTTATTAATGACCTTGACTGCTAAGGTAGAGTTTTCATGAATTTCCTGCAGTTCAGTTTCCATTTTGGACGTGGTCCATTTTTTTTTAACAAAAATGTTTTATCACTGCACAATAACCAACTGCGCCTTGTATCTGTTTCAAACTTTGAACACAACCGTTATAAGAATACGCTTACCAATTGTCATACCACTTAAGAGAAGGTCCATTTCGTAAAGACTTATCAATCCACCTTCGTATACCATATGCTCTTTTCACTACTTATATATTTGTAGCATTTCTTGTATCTGCGAATACTGCAATTTAATTTTAGGGTAAACTATGGCAATATAGACTAATAGACTTCACAAATATAATAATCAGCTCCTCATGATCTATGAAATAATAATTTCTTACTGATTATTTCTGGAAGCATAATAACTTATCCTTCAGTTTCATTCTTGCCTCTTTAAAAATTTCTCTATATACAGTCAATCCAAAAAGTCTCCATACACCACCTGCTTTCTATGATATTTTTCTATGATGTTTTTCTGTTATGTTTAGCAATTAATTGGAACTATGAGTAAACATGTTTAAATTAATATTTGAAACTTAACCAACGAGGATTAGAATTAAAAACAATTACGGAACATTTTATTTAGAAGTTACATCATTGCTATAAAAATGTAAACAAAATTAATGTCAAAAAAGTCCTTATACACTTAACAATTACCATTAATAATTTGGCAGAGTTTAACGCAAAATAACATTTTCGTTTAAACTAATATTTAGTGGGACTTCCGTTGGCCTTGATAATCGCCTGTAACCTTTTTGTCATGTTTGCAACCAGCTTTCTAGTAACTTCTGCTGGCATGTTCTCCCATTCGTTCATTATTCTGTTTCTTAATTCCTTTCTGTTTGACACATTATGTTTGCGAACGCGCCGTTTTAGTGCCTCCCATAAATGCTCGATGGGGTTAACATCGGATGATTGCGGAGGTGTATGAAGCTGCTGTCGCACATTATGGATCATCCATTCTCGCACCAAGTTTGCGGTATGTTTCGGATCATTGTCCGGTTGGAAAATGTATCTTTTTTCGAGTGCTAATTTTTGGACACTTTCTCTTAAATTGTCTCTCAAAATGTTCAGATAAACATGCTGATCCATGGTTTCATTAACAAAATGTAGAAACGGAAATGCATCTCCAAAGTAAAACACTACTACCCCTTTATCTCACCGTGGAACAAATGTTTTTAATATCGAATGCAGTATTCTTCTTTGTCCAAACTTTAATTCTGCTATCAAACCCAAAAAGGTTAATTCCGGAATCCAAAAATTCACGAAGTTTAGTAACGTATTCCCTACTAAAAGCTAACCGCTTTTTGCGATTAGTTCCCGAAATTAAAGGCTTCTTCCTGGCTGCACAACCTTTATAGCCTGCCCTATATAAACAATTTCTCACTGTGAACAAACATTTTTTGAAAATAGTACCCGTACTTCTTCTTTTAATTTTGGTGCATTTTTCTTGGGATCTATAATTATTTGTCTAACAATACTGGCCTCTTCACATGGAGTCAGTTTCTTGTGGCGACCGGAGCGTGGTCGAATTTGATAGGAACCCGTACATTTATACTGATTTACAACATACTGAACAGTAGCATGCGACTTTTTAACAATTTTTCTTATATTTCTGTATAATTTTCCATCTTTCCACAAATCAATTATGATCTATAGAACTTGAAATGTCATTTTACAATTTTTTCTCGCTCATTTTTATTACTACTTTGAAAACCCACTGCAAAATTACTAGCAACAAGTGAGAGAGAGAGATTATAAAGTATGGCCGAAAACTATTCATTTGTTTTCAGATAGCTTGATAAAATACGGCTGATTATGACCTGTTTTTTTTTCAATACAGTTCTTGAGTGTATGGAGACTTTTTTGAAATTAATTTTGTTTACATTTTTATAACAATGATGTAATTTCTAAATGAAATGTTCCGTAGTTGTTTTTACTACTAATCCTCATTGGTTAAATTTCAAATATTAATTTAAACATGTTTTCTCATAGTTTCAGTTAATTAGTTACATATAATTAGTTATATATAATTAGTTATATATAAAAATAGTATAGAAAGCAGGTGGTGTATGGAGACTTTTTGGACTGACTGTATGTCATTAACATATGCCTTCCAAAGTTTTAACAGCTTCTTTGTTCCTGTTAGTTCCTAAGTTTACTGAGTACCGAAACAATGGAACTTTTATTCTGGTTTGTAAATAAAAGGGTTTTCTGGATTCTCGGCAGTTTAACTTAGTTAAGTTCCGTTTTAATTATGAGCACTTACTGGATCACCAGTTTTAATTATTTTTTGTAACACCAAATTCATTCTCTTACTGTCAGCTGTAAACCAGATGAAGCTCTGGATTTTACTGTATATTTGGATAAGGTGAGTAATCCTATTTTTGGAATCTAAATAGGCTAGTCCTTAAAACATAGTGATTAAGGGTGCGGTCAGTTACGGAAAATATTTTAAAGGAACTTCTCGATAATATTAACGTAGCACGGCATCACGAATATATTATAACAATCCATCAACTTATTACAGCTCTCACTTTATCTACTTCCACTATGAATATGGCATAAGAATAGAATAAAATACAGTCATATTATATCTTTAATAATGAAAGAACTGACGCTAATACATTTTTTGCGTTTCCTAAAATTGTTTTTCTTTTTGGACAAAAGGCATAAGATGACAGAATATTCTATAAGTCCCTGTCTACCTAATTCTCAAATTAAATTCACCTTTAATATCCATAAATACTGGCATAAAAATAAATGTAATAATGTATTCCTTACCGACATTTTAAATAAGTATAATGGGCTTTATTTACATAACTTCTTATTATTATGAAAAAATCTTCTTTAACCATTGAAGTTCGAAATACAAAACTGCTTCATATTAAATAACATTGAAAGCAAGGAAGCTTCAATATGTTTTTGTATCTGCCTTTCATATAAAAGGAAAAATATATTTATTACGACCGTATTAGCGTCAAAATATGAACGCCGATTTAATGCAAAGTTTCTAAGTTATTGATGTGTATGTAAAATGAGGGGAAAATTTCTAAGTTATTCATAAAAAGAAGATTTTGAAAAAAGTTAAGCTCTTTCAGTAAACAAATTTTTTGTTTGGTGAGTTTTATTAAGTTTTATTAACAGGAAAAAAAAAAATCAATTCTATACCTTTCGTTACATAATATTATAAAAACACAGAACAGTTGAAATAATGATATTAAAGAAAAAACTGCCTAAGAAAAAAACTGTAATTTCAATTTCGTTATAATAAATTGGTAGTATGTTCCAAGCTACTTACTAAAACGAAATTTAAAAAAAAAATGGTTGTAAGATACTATGCTATCAAGTAGTTTTACTAATATTGCAGTTACTATACATTATGAATCCGAAAAATGATTAAATGATCTTTTAAGCGAACACTAAAGCTTAAAATGCATCGATAATTTCTAAAGTTGTTTGTTAGTGTTCACACTTCGGTGTCTGTGCGTCTGTCTGTCAGACCCGATTTTCTCCGAAACTATTTGACATAGAAAGTTGAAATTTAGCACTAATATAGCAATTGATAGCCTCATCAGAGCCATGTTGAAAATTAAATTTTGACTTAAGGGGTTAGTTTTAGGGGGTGAAATCGGAAGCAAAAAAAAAAAAAATTAACATGCCGTCTAGTGGGGTGTCAAATAAAAGCTTGTGAAAACACGAGTTCAAAAATATATGTAGAACAATACTAGCGCACACCTTCCTTTGTATTATTTTTTAAAAATTACCAAAAATTGCTGCCCCCCCCCCTGATCTCGGAAAGTACTGATCAAAAAATTTTGAAAAAATATCGGAATATTCTTCACAGGGTGTAAATTGAGCGAAAATTATCACGAGTGCATTACCTTTAATAATTTATCTGGTATATAAAAAAAAAACAAAAATTTGGGTGTATTTTGTGAAGCCATTGATCATTTATACCTCCATAATAAAAAATTTTATTTTAAAAGCAACACTAATTGCGCAAGTCCGACTTGCATTTGGCCGGTTATTTTTTGACTGATTGAATCCATTTTTACCGCAAAGCTCATCCTGGGCGACTTTAATGTCCACAACATCAACTAGCGTAAGGGTTCAACGATGACCGATCAACAAATTCGTCAAGCTGAATCATTCTCAATCAACTGTAACTTTACTCAACTTACCGATGAACCAATATGGATCTGTGATCGACACGGAGAGTTCACTAGTCTTCTTGATCTATTTTTCCAATCTAGAGATTTACACTGTTACCGTAAGTCTGCCGTCAGGTTTTTCCGACCATAAACTGCATTCGATATCGAGGATAATAACCAGCAGTGACAGGAAGATGCCTAAACCGTACAAGATTTCCCACTACAAATCTGCTAAATGGGAAGAATTCATGGAATATTTTCGAGCTTCCCCTTGATAAGACGTTTATCTTAGATCTGACAAGCAATCGTAGTGCGCTAAGAAGTTTTCCAATATTATGTTGGCTGGTACGGAATCTTACATCCTTTTTTCGAAGAAATGCTCTTGCAACGGCAAGCCTTGATTTGACTGAAATAGCAAAAAATCTTGCATCTTGCCTACCGACAATGGCAACAAAATCCTAACGTCATAAATCAAAACGTCTTTATTCGTACCCGGGACAGATGCAATGAAATTATCGACAAAACCAAGGAGTCACACAATCAGAAAATTAAAAACAAAGTTTTTGTCTCTCCCTACAATTTCAGAGAGATAATACTATTTTAACAACACCAGTTAAAGCTAACTTGTTAGCTGAACTTTTTGTTTCACATTCTACTGTCGATTTCCAAGAAAAAGAATTTTTTTATTTTCTGGCAAGCTCAGAAAAAATATATTTTTAAAACAATCTATAAATTTTTATAAATTCAATGAGATATTAAAAATAGTAAATATATCGGGAAGTAAAACACCTCTGCTTGTGTTTACCTGCACAAAGAATAGAAAATGTTAAAAAAAACATTCTTATATAATTTATTTTATTTTTTATGGTTTAAAGATTCTAGTTTGCTGGTAAATAAAAAATATATAAGTAATAAACGAATACTTATTTATACATTTATATATAACAAGGATTTTCTACAGCTGACGCTGTCTTCCTTCTCTCAGCCTTTGATTCCATCCGTTTCTATCTTCCCAGTCTCCATCTGTTAGACCCCTGTCCTCCATAGCCTCGTCCACATCGTCTCTCCACGATCGTCTGGGTCTTCCTCTTTTTCTTCTCCCTATAGGGCTCCACTCCATTATTTTCTTTATCCACCTATTATCTTCGCTTCGTCTTATGTGTCCATACCATTTTAATCGTTTTTCTTCTATGGTGTTCATTTGTTATTCTCTCCATACGTGTCACTCTACAACATCTTCTCCAATACTCCATCTCTACCGCGTTAATTTTAGATGTAATTTTTTTTGTTGATCGTCCATGTTTCTGACCCGTATGTCATTATGCTTTATATTATTAATTTGTATATACGTGTTTTGTTTCTCTTTGTAATTTGCTTGTCCCACAGGATCGAATTTAATTGTCTTATGCATGTTCGCGTTTGTCCTAATCTAGCTTTAATCTCTTCTTCTGATGTTGCGTTTTTTGAAATGATGGTTCCTAGATATTTAAATCTATCGGTTCCTTTGATTGTTGTTTCGTTATCTACTTCTAGATTCTCCACGTTTCCCTCCTTTGTTGTTAGATATTCCGTTTTATCAAAGTTTATTGCTAATCCTGCTTTAGTGTATTCTTCTTTCAGTTTTCTTACCATATAACTGAGGACTTCCTCATTTTGCGCTATGATTACCTGGTCGTCTGCGTATATAGTAATCTTCTCGTATTGGGACTCCCATTCCACTACATTTTTGCTTCCATTTTTTTAATGTTTGTTCGAGGTATATTTTGAATAGTGTTGGGGATGTAGAGCATCCTTGTAATAGGCCTCTTCCCTATTTTATGTCCTATTGTTATGTTCACTGTTGTTTTCGTAGAGAGCTTTTACTGCGTGTATTAGTTCTTTGTCAATGCCTATTTCTTTCATTGCGTTCCATAATCTTTGTCTTGGTACTGAGTCATAGGCCTTTCTTATGTCTATGAAGGCTAGATGAACTTCTCTATTCTTTGCCAGTTTTTTTCCATTGTTTGTTTTATAGTGTATATGTGGTCTATACATGATTTTCCGGCCGTAAAGCCTGCTTGGTCTTCTCCAATTTTTCCTTTTATATTTTCCTTCATGATATTGTTAATAATTTTTCCATACAAACGTCCCATACTCGATATTATGCTTAGGCCTCTATAGTTTGTGCATTTTTCTGCGGTCTCCCTTTTTAAATATAGATACTATATAAGCTTTTGACCATTCCTCTGGTATTTTTTCTCCATTTATGGCTCTGTGGAACATGTTTCTCAGCATTCGATGTAATTTATTAGACCCGTACTTAATTATTTCATTTACCACACCCCCAGGCCCTGCAGATTTATTATTTTTGAGTGTTTTTATTGTCTTCTTTACTTCTTCATAGCTTAGTTCTATCTCTTTTATTTCCTTATTCTGTTCTTCTTCAGAATTCTCTTCTGGGAATTCTTGTCTATCTTCTGTTAGCAGCTTCTTATAATATTCTTCCCACTCGCTTTCGGAGATGTACTCTATATACGTCTTCTCTCTATTGTTAGTCCTTAATGCTTTAATTATTCTCCATGACTCTGTACTTCTAGTTCCTCCTATATACTGTTCTACATGTTCGCACGATTTTTCCCATCTCTCGTTCTTTTCTTTGTTTATCATCCTCCTTGTTTCTGCATTTTTATCTTTATATTTCTGTAGATCTCCTTCTGATTTTGTATTCAGCCATTTTTCATATAGTCTTTTTTTCTCCTTTATAGATTCTTTAGTTTTTTCACAGATTCTAATTTTATGTTTCTCATTCTCGTTGTCTTCTTTACCAAATCCTTCTAGGGACGCCTGTTTGATGCATTCTTTTATGTGGTCATACATCTGTTGGAGGTTGTCTGCAGTAGTGTATTTTGTATTTTATTTCTTCGTCTGCTTTTTCTGTTATCTCATTAGTATTTCTGTTTTCTTTATCTATTGTTTCTTTTTGCTTTATTTTCTTGTACCACGGTACTTTTATATTTGCTATTAATAGTCTATGGTCTATTCCACATTCTGCCCCTCTCTTTACTCTTACGTCTTTCATTTTGATAGTGGTATCGTTTTTAATTATAATGTAGTCTATTATTGATTTTAAGTTTCGTGTTTCTTGTATCCAAGTATATTTGTGGATGTTCTTGTGTTTGTAGAATCCGTTTGTTATTTTGAGGCCGTTTAGTTCACATAGCTATATTAGTCTCCCTCCGTTGTCGTTAGTATTGTCTTCTGCGAATGGTCCTACGGTATTGTTCTTTGTTTTCCTTCCTGTTCTCCCATTCAGATCTCCCATTATAATTAATTCTTGGTTTTCCTTTACTCTTTGTGTTTCTATTTCTAGTGTTGCCATGAAATTATCTTTTTCTCTTATAGTGCTGTCTTCTGTTGGGCCGTATACTCCTAATATTACCATGTCTTTTCCTAGCATTGTTATATTTAGTTTTATGATTCTTTCATTGATTACTTATTTATACATCTACCTTATTTTTTCACTTTAGCACTAAAAATCTTAGATTTATAACAAGAAAATCATTTACCATTTCGGTATTAATCTTGAACATATTACTAGAAGAACCTTTTTGAACTTCTGTTTTTATTTTGTCCAAAGAGCTAAGGTTAATTGAAACTTCAAAGTTGGCTGTTAAGTGGCAATGACCCGAAGTATAAACACACTTGCCATCAAATGTTCCAACGGCATTTCTTTTGAAATAATAGATAAAGACTCTTCTTAATGATGGTTAAATCTCAGTTTTATTATGTATGCGGTGTAATCTATTATTATATTGATTTATTACTAGATTAATTGTACCTAAGATTTGAAAATCTATAATTATTGAAGAACATCATCTGGTAGGCACCACAGAAAAAATTCTCCTGTACCTGAGCTATTTCGTACAACTGCAGCCTATCAGGTGCGGATTGGTTTGACGGTAAAATCCAAGTTTCCCCATTTTTTTAATTTTTCAAAACTGTTCAAATTTGAAAACAAAAAGTATTGAACGTGGTTCGACATAACCCCACGAATCTCCCGTTTCAATGTATCAAGTGATTTCCAGAATACCGTGTATTTACAAAAAAATTTAATAATATTTTCACTGTAGATTAATATAACCGGCCCAGTGCAAGTCGGACTAGCGCAATTAGTGCTCCGTACGTTGATTGCTTTTAAAGTAAGAATTTTTGTTACGTAGATATAAAATGATCAGTGACTTCACAAGACTCACCTCAAATCAGTTTTTAATAAAGTTTATTTTTCCGATCTTTACTGAAAACTGACCTTCAATTTTTTTTTATATATACCTGATAAATTATTAAAGATAATGCACTCGTGAAGATTTTCGTTCGATCTACACCCTATGGAGAATATTTTAGAATTTTTTAAAAATTTTTTTAAAATAATACAAAGAAAAGTGTGCGCAAGTATTACATTATATATATTTTTTAACTCATGTTTTTACAAGCTTTCATTTGACACTCCACTCGATGACCTGGTAAAACTAACCCTTTAAGTCATAATCTAACTTTCAAAACTACCCGGCTCTAATGAGGCCATCAATTGCTATATTAGTGCTAAATTTCAACGTTCTATGTCAAATAGTTTCGGAGAAAATCGGGTGTGACAGATAGACAGAGAGATAGACGGACAGACACCGAAGTGATCTTATACGTGTTCCGTACGGAACACTAAAAATAGTCAACCAACTATTTCCATAGTGCAATCAAGGATGCCCGATAATTTCCTCAGAGGGCGTATTATAAAACGTATTTTAATGAAGCTAGACACCAAGAAAGCTTATGGCGCTGACTGCTCTACTACTTAAGAAATGCGCGAGGGACCCAACACCAGTTTTTTGTAGATTTTCCAACCTCTTCTACAGAAAAAGAATATTTTCTCCCTGCTGGAAATGCGCTACAGTTCAGCCGATAATCAAAAAAGATAAGAAGACCTTGCCAAACAACTACCGACCAGTCGCATTGCTTTCAAGAATATCAATAGCTGATTCCAGTTATAAATGGGGCTGTAACGAATCCACTACGATCAACTCTGTAGTCAAAATAGATATCCCAAGAGAATCATAAGGATGGGTGCGACTTACGACGAATATAATCCTTTTTGGGGTGTGGTAAGTATTGCAGACTCCTAGTTGTCTCTGCACCCATATAAATATTTTAATTTTAAACATTTATTTTGTTTCAGAAAATTGTGACAGATTTGCAAAGAGAATTTTAAGAATAACTTAGCTAATTTAAGGAAAAAAACTAAGATATAAATTTATCCAGTGAAGAAAAGCGATGACGAAAAAAAAACAAACTAAATTATTTATAAATGTTGATGCATCTAACTACGTTAGCTATTTATAACGTATAATTATACTCTACTTAACTTTAATCCAAGGATGTACAACAGTTCGTACAGGTTGCGTCTAGAAATACGATAAATCTAGAATTAAGAATACTAAGTTTTACACATTATAGAACACTAAGAAATCAGACATTTACATCTTGCACAACATCAAATAATTTAAAATAGGCGTTATGATTATAAAGGGCATTATTCATTAGAATAGCTTTAATTTTTTTTATGGGCCTAGCACACATGCTGCAGGGAAATCCCTACAACGCTACAGGAACGATACCTGTGCGGAAAAAGCGATTCACGTTGGTCTTGAATTGCTGTAAATTATACTCGGTCGGAAACACAGTCCTGGGCAAATTATTCCAAAGGCATGAGGTTCTCCATATAAAAGACTGTTTGAAAAAGGTTGTACGAGGAGTAACAAGCTGAACTTCATAGGGATGTGAAATATTAGCGCGACGTGTATTTTTAGCATACACCGCTTTGGGAGGAATTAAGCGGGCTACATCCATCAAACAGTTTCTATAAAAATACTTGTACAATAGACTTAAGTCGCCTACCGTTCTTCGATGTTACCATAAGTCAAGGTTGCTGGCCAGTTCCGGGTCTTCAGTCAGGCGAAAACTCTCTTCTGAATAGAATCCAACAAACGCAGTGTATGTTTGGGAGCAGAGCTCTAAACATGGAAGCAGTATTCGTATATCGTTAGTCGAATTTCAGCTTTGTACAGAATTAAAAGTTGTTATGAAGTGTGAAGCTTTCTAGTTCGAAATAACATTCCCATCTTTTGAGAACCTCTTTTTGCTATGCTTGAAACATCTTCATGCCAAGAGTTTGTAAGGGGAATGATATGAAGGAAGGTCATAATATCTTTAAAGAGAATTCCATATTAAGAAGAGTGATACCTAGACAGTTGATATTTCTGGTATCTTCTTTACCGTTTATATGCTCTGACGGTGTAAAAATCTTGTATTTTTTGAAATATTTTCTAAACAAAGTACAAATTTAAAATTTTTATAGTCTACTAAGGTTTCAACTATTAGTCATAACTAAAAATTAAGAATGAAAAATGGATCCAAGAAAATTTTAATAATTCCTATAAATTACTCTCTGTTTTCGACAATAGAATGTGATTTATCGTTTTAATCTTAGTAGACTATGAGCCTCAGAAATTGATGCAGCCAAATTTTGATTTTATCTTTTGTTTTGAGAAAATTTCTAAAAAATATCATTATCACACCCTTAGTGCATGCAAGCCACAAAGTCACCTTAAGACCCTTTTTATGTGCAAAATATTTCTTATGTTTTTTGACAAATGCGAGCTGTCTGTAAAAATATAGACTACAACTACAGAACTATTTAGAAAATTTCAAAAGAGAGGTGTGCATGATCTATACAATTAGCATTTCCAACGCGGCGCAACATGAGCTTCCGAAACATGGATAAATTCGATATTAATATTAATAATTCATATTTTACCGCAGACCTAATGGTAAACTGATTAGAGCAATAATTGAACAAGAATATGCTCCGTACGAAATTGAACAGCAAGCGGGGTTCAGAGCAGGAAGAACTTGTATGGATAACATTTTTAGCCTTAACCAACTAACCGAAAAGAAAGTAGCAACCAACAAAGAAGTCCATCTAATCTTTATTAATTTAACAAAGGCCTACGATAATGTACCAATAAAGAAACTGTGGCAGGTATTGGAAAGAACATCTATTAACGTTACCGCCATACAAGCGATAAAACAACTATATTCAAATTGTCAATCAAGAATAAAGATTGAATATATCTGAAGCTTTCACATCACAAAAGGTCTTAGACAAGGGTGTTGCTTGTCCCCAACGTTATTCAAAGTATATATTGATGCGGCCCTCGATCATTGGAGGAAGAGTTGTCGAGAAATGGGTATCGAAATAGACGATGAGACAACACTCTTTACGCTACATTTTGCTGATGATCAGGTGGTTATCGCCTAAGATCCAGAAGATCTGGAATATATGACAAGGAAGCTCGTAGACCAATATAACAATTGGGGACTCCCAGTAAACATGAGTAAAACAAAGTACTTGCGGATCGCTGAGGATAGGCAGGACCTGAAACTGGACAATAACATCGAAATTGAAGCATGCGACCAATATACTTACCTGGGGACTAGAATAGATAGCACTGGAAGAACAGAAAATGAAGTGGAAGAGAGGATAGCAAAGGGAAAAGGACTGATCGGTGCCATGAATTCCATTCTGTGGTCAAAAAATGTCAGTAGGCAAAAAAAGCAACGGATTTACAACATCTTCTTCAAAAGTATAGTTCTATATGGGTGCGAAACATGGCAACTAAACAAAACTCTTGAAAGAAGGTTAAAGGCTCTGGAAATGGATTTTTGGCGATGATCGGCAAGAGTTTCCAAGCTCGATAGGATATCAAATGAAAGGGTCCGATCAAAAATGAAAATGAAAAGAACACTGATAGAGGACGTACAGGAGAGACAATTAAAGTGGTACGGCCATGTCCAAAGAATGCAACACCATAGAATCCCAAAACAAATCCTACAGTGGACACCTACAGAGAGAAAGAAAAAGGGAAGGCCGAAAATAACCTGGTCTATGGGCATAACAAAAGCAATGTCCGAACGAAATCTACGACCAGGTGACTGGGATGACCAGCGAGAATGGAAGCTAGGAACCGGAAGGAGCAGAGTGACGCTATAAACCGGAGATATATATATATATATATATATATATATATATATATATATATATATATATATATATTAGACAAAATATTGGCTTTTTATAAGGCCTAGATCAAAATCAATCTTATTTTTATAAGATTATATAGTTTTAAACAACATATAACTCCGTATAGGTTCTAGGTTATTGAAATCATAAATCCACCGAAAGTAGGAAAATTGTACAAATGTATAGAATATTTATTGTGACAATAACTTTTACTACAAATAAATTTTTAATGAATATATGTACATATATATATATATATATATATATATATATATATATATATATATATATATATATATATATATATATATATATATATATGTATATATATATATATATATATATATATATATATATATATATATATATATATATATATATATATATATATAGGGCTATTCATTGTCAAGTTATACTCGGACGAACATAGATAAAACAAAAACGTTAAGCTTTCTATAAGAGGCGCATAAATGAAATTAAAATCCGTAACTTTTTCGGTTTTTTGTAGATCTATCACATGTGATGCAGAGAAAACCCTCAAGCGCTACAAGAGTAATGCGTGTGCGAAAAAGGGGATTTACGTTAAATTTGAATCGCTGTAGAATGTAATTTTCCATATAAAAACTGCTCGAAAAAACTTGTATGAGGAGTGACAAGCATGAAAGTACTTGTAGAATAAAGTTAAATCTCCAATCGTTCTTCAATGTGCTAACGAATTTTGAATAGAATCCAACAAATACAATGTATGTCTGGAAGCAGAGGCCTAAACTTGAAAGCAGTATTCTATCATTGGTCGAATTTGAACTTGAACAAAATTAACAGTTTTTGCAGAGTGTAAAGCTTTCTAGTTCGGAATAATATTTTCAGCTTGTGAGAAGCTCTCTTTGCTATGCATGCAACATGGAGTGAAAATGCTAGTGGAATGAAGTGTTTCAACATAACTATGTCAGGTTTTCCAACGTTAACTCTTTTTTCTGCAGCTTGCGTTTTTGTAGCGTTTAATTCTACTTGGTTACCATCACCTTCAGATAGAATTTCTGCTAGATCTTTGTTAAGTTGAACCAATTCCTGCTGTGTATGGGTATCTGCATGAGTAGCCGATGTTCCGCGTTCAAAATGAATGAAGAAATAAGTGTACTGTCTGTCATCTGTAAAGCTGTAGATAGGATTTCTCGTCCTTTCCAGTTGATCGTTAATGTAAATGAAAAAGATAGTAGGAAATACTATGGAGTTTTGTAACACACGGGTGTTGATAGTGAAGGTATAAGAAAGAAATTCGACTACAGCCACTCGCAAAGAATGCTCTGTGAGGAAACACGAGAGCCAGAAATAAATCTTTTCAGAAATGCTATAAGAGCGTAGCTTAGCTAACAATCCGTCAAGCCAAACGCGGTCGAATGCTCTCGATATATGGAGTGCAATCGCTCAAGATTGAGTTGTTCCAAACATGTATGACATAAGTTAGAAGATCTTCTGTTGATCTTTGCTTACAAAAGCCACAATGATGATCGCTAATAATATGAACGTTAACTTAAAGCACAAAATTTTACAGAAAATAGGGCAAGGATCGTTACGACTTTTAATAATAAATGTTTAAAAATAGTTATAGGATTATGAATTGACAGTTGACCTAGTATTTGTAAATTAAGTAGTCATTTGCTAAATAGGCTCTCATATTTAAATAACCATTAAATTCTAACAGCTTTCTGAAGTTCATCAACAATGGGCTAGTTATGTTCCAAGCTTATAGTCTAGAAATCTATACAGCTAGCATAAATCATCAAAAGCCTTTGTGTAAGGACAATCATTTAGTAATATTGCTGTGTAAAGCTCGATTTAAGCCAACCTCTATCCAGCCTTCTTAGTCAAGACATATTGAATAATAAATAGGCTTCAAATGATTTAGCTAAGCTGGATATTGTATTGACGTTTGAGTATTAGAGAAATAAGCATGGATGAATACACAAATTAATATTTATAATAAATTGTTATTTAATAAGCTTTACGAATACAAAAGAATGTTTATTGTGTAAGTAGAAGGTTAAAATAAAAATATTTACTGCTTGCTCCCATTTTGTATAGAAAAAAAAACTCGTCTTAAATTAACTTTATTTATAAGCCTAATTTAAACAATAGTTGCATTCCTTCTTAAGGTTAAATGTAAATTAAAATATTTAGGAATTTCAGCTAGAATTGTGAAGAAATAGGTAAGAAATGATGAAAAATTAATAAGACATTTTTATAGGCATAATTCTTCTGGATTTCTCCCGTGTCAATTGAAATAGTTTGCTGTATATGTCTTTTATTTAGCAAACCAGGAAGGGTAAGGACGGCGCTTCATGGATGGTCTGTTTCCAGATT
This sequence comes from Pachyrhynchus sulphureomaculatus, assembly GCA_019049505.1. Lineage (NCBI taxonomy): Eukaryota > Metazoa > Arthropoda > Insecta > Coleoptera > Curculionidae > Pachyrhynchus > Pachyrhynchus sulphureomaculatus. The sequence continues at coordinate 174,669,731 of CM032446.1, forward strand.
GGTGAGAGGTAAATACCAATGTCACGATTAAGGATGTTTTGATGTTTTTTAATTGTAATATTTCTGCCAGTTTCGCTAGTTTTTTTACAGTTATATGGAATTCTGTAGACCTCTGTATTTCCAAGGGGAGATTGGTAGATTGAAAATGTTGCGATAGTTTAGAGCATCTAGAGAATCATGCTATTATTTTATGTTTCCGTAGATTTTTTTTTATGGGTCTAGCACACGCGCTCCAGGAGCGGCATGTGTGCGGAAAAAGCGATTCACGTTGTTCTTGAATCGCTGCACCGTAGAATTGACGAAATGGGATCTCTGACATCTTTAATATGTGAAGGGAGTACAACACAAAGAGACTGATCTGCTTGACGTTTAGTCTTCAGAGATAACTGGCAAGACGTATATTTTTGAATAGAGAGTTTTATATCTCGGTAGTGAAATTTGTTTGACTGAAGAACGGAAGAGAGGTGTTTTACTCTTCATATAGTACGATTTGTCGAGCTGTCTAAAATAAGCCTCAATTTTCCATTTGTCTTACAAATTTGTGACAACCCTCTTTCCCTGGAGCCCCCTTTTTAAACTTGAAGAGAGGTTATAATCCCTGTATCATAAATCTGGTAAATACAGCGGATAAGGCAGGAACTGGTTGCCCAATTGGTCCAATTTTACCATCGATTTGAAGGAGTTGTGAGCTAGTGCATTATCTTGATGAAACAATTCTTTCTTCTTCACTAAATGTAGCCTTTTTTCTTGATTTCACCATTCAAACGGTCCAGTAAAAAAAGCTACTAGTCTCCAGTAATCGTTGGCTCAAGAAGAAGGCCTGACATACAAGAATCCTATTTTTAAATCATGAAAAAAATAGTACCTCTTGAATCTTTTTCTTATCGTTCGCCTCCCCGCCTGAGTAGGGATTTTTCACATCCTAGGGATATCGGCGAGAAGGTCGTTATACCCGTCAACGTTGTCTGAGTGCCGAAACATACATTTTTGTATTTCACAGCACCTTTTGGACAACGCGGTAGTGCTGTCACGGACTTTATTGTATTTCGGCAAATAACTATTACCTGTGTACGTGGCTAGGCCAAATATACTTAAATAAATTAATAAATAAGTAATCGACCTGCCGAGATTGGAACCCGAGACCTTCTGCATCGTTAAAATCTACATATCATAAATACAACACACTTGATCAGTGTGTTCATTTATAATAATAGTACTAGGGCTGGCTGATGTTCTTCCTTAATATTAAACCTTACATGCGTCTGTGATATGCAATTTCAGTTTCCAACTTACAAGTCTTACATGACTTTTAAGATTTTTTTCTTTGTGAAAGTATCTAATGAAAAAATTTATTTATTTTTCGTAAGATTTTTGTATAATGTTGTATTTGGCTTACGCCGAAACAGGGCCAAACAGCGTTCTGAATCTTCGGCAAGTTGGTGTTTTTGATCATTCGTGAGAATGCGCCAGACCCATGCATTTTCATATGCAAATATGTATGCAAAATATGCCTCATGAATTCTGATGATATCTTCACCATGTCAGCTCTCTCTCTCTCACTTTCACTATGTGGTCATTCAGAACAATATGGTGAATTTTTTTAAGGTTTTTTCGAGTGATTGCCCCACTTGGACGTCCGGAACGTGGTGAATCATTAATGCTTGTACGATCACATTTAAGTTCACTAAACCATCGATATATAGTAGCTTTCGACGAAGCAGATATGCCATAACACTTCTCAAGTCATTCTTGAGTTCTAGCTGTATTATTTCCATCCAAAAGTAGTATTTAACCAACATATGAATTTCTTTTTTTTTCCTTGTTTTGCAAAAATCAAAAATAGCGTCACTCAAACAATAATTACTTGCAAATTAATAGAAAAAATGTCATGAAAATTTTACACTAATCTTCTGAGATTTGACACTAACTGAAACTCTTTTTCTGTTTGTGTTGTTATCTCTCAAAAAGTTTCGGGACTTTTCACCCCATATAAGTACATAGTATCTCCATACATTAAGAGTCACAGTCACAGATCGTATTTTAAAAATTCTACAGGCACATAAGATATTAAAAATTATTTCTGTAAACTTGTGGAAATCTTCTATCAAAATTAAGACTATTTTAACTACAATTTTTTAAAATGTTTTAAAAGTTGTATTAATTGTATTAAAATTCCTAAATTTTTTAATAGCCACCAATTGCTTTGAAGAAAAAATGCAAGTATTTCAAAAGCTAGGTCAACTAAAATACAGTGAAAATAAAATTTTTGTGTCAAATTTCCTGTTATTTTCTTCATTTATGGAATATTACGGTCATGAATCAAATAAAAGTTACAAAAAATTTTACTTTATATTTTTTTGTTTACTTAATGGTTTGTTGTTCATAATTTGTGTAAGATATTCAAATTATATACGACAAAGTGACAAAAAAGAGACACATGAATTTAAAGTTAATATTTCAAAATAGACCTTTTCTTGGAGAGAGCTTAAAACTGGGCTGTATGAGAGCTTGATAATCTTACAGCGCAATTCCTGTGACACTATGGAGCACGTGTGACTATTTCATATGCTTGGCGGCTTCAGAAAGTATACAAGCTTACAATTAATCTACACTATACAAAAATTTGCGGATATAAGTTACAACTTAGATTAGTTTGGCTAGCTGTACATGCAGCAAAGATGACAATTTTGATAGTTTTTTTCAGTACGTTATTAAAGGACTTCACCATAACTTTATAGCAATGTCAGGTTTAGATATAATATGTAAATTATTGGGGTTCATTTTGGAGGAAAACTCTCGATTCTGCACTAAAACTCGGACATTTTGAACGTCCATTTCTATATATCAATAAATGTACAAATTAATTCAATGTTGTGTATATTCACTTATTTAAAAAAATTAGTGCCTTGATGGTAAATATCTTGCTGTATTCATTTATTTATATTTTCTGCTTGCCACTCCTATTATTTTTCTATACATTTTTCTAGTCTTTTTGGTAATTTAACTTTTCTATAATAATTAAATAATTATATTTATCTCATATCTAGTATTATTTCAACATCATCCTAGACTCAACTGCGTTCACTACACTCGTTAAAAATACAAGCTGAACAGAATTTTTTTCTGTAGAATGTGAATAAAATGTTTTTATTATTGCAATATCGTTGGTATTTACCGAAATGTAGTTTGTTTTTCCTTGGGCTGAGTACCTAATTATTCTTGACATAATAAAAAAATAACAATTAGATGATGTATACTCCAAAATCGAAAATAAAATAAGAGCCAAACATTTAACTTCACTAATTCGGCATATTTTGCCCCTTTTACAACACTTTAATTAAAACTAGACCATTTTCTTTGAAGTCTTGTATAGAAAAGTGGAGTAATTTGGGCTTTTCAGCATTTTGTCACTTTTCTATAGATAAAAAATAAAAAATATTTAGGTCTCATTCTACTTAATCATAACAAACAAATATGTCCTCAAAAAATACAATCGTTAAACCAAAACTACCGAGGTTCATAATATCCAACTAGTGCCCCACACTACAACTGCTCCAGCAGTCTACCCACTGTTCTCATTTACCACTCCCTCTAGAGACGAATTTCATAGCATCACGGGCCATCAGTCGCGCTAGGATCGACAACTGAGAGAACAAATCTTCAGAGATTGTTCTGGTAAATTTGTGATAAACTTGCTTTGTTGCTGATGTTTATTTTAAGACCTATATCCTCAGATTTATGTAAACGATCATCTATTATAAAACGAATCATATCAGCACTTTCTGTTATCAAAACGATATCGTTAGTAAATCTAAGGTTATTTAGATACTCGCCAATTTCCATTGTAATTCCTTGAAAATATTTTCCAGAGCAAGCGTGAACAAGATTTTTTGGAAGTCTGTAAATGCCCTTGTAAGAGGGTTTCTGATATTTGGTGCACTTATCATATATATATTATATATATATATATATATATATATATATATATATATATATATACATATATATATATATATATATATATATATATATATATATATATATATATATATATATATATATTGACGATACTAAATTTGATAATCAACTCGAAATTTAAAGGGTATTGTAGTCCGAATGCCAATTGATCTCACCTCGCAATTTATGCTGAAGATATGAGACTTAGGACGGAATTTGTTGTTGGATATTTTTCTTCGATTTAAGAAATGTTGGTGCCTTAACAAAATCTACCGTTTCTCACCTGCTTTGATCCGAGAATTATAGCTAAAAGACTGAAGTTCGGTATGTCGATTGTATTCTGGATTTGGAACATATCAACATGAAACTAATGTCACTATTGTTATCAAAGCTGTTTATAAACTAAGAACTCTTTTACAAACGAATATTCGCGATTGACATTTCCTTTAATGGAGAATATACTGGACTTTATCCCCCAGCTGGATCTGACCATCATGCTTCATGAAGAAGATTCATGCTTTCATGCTGCATGTTTGAATTACGAGCGCTGCTTACTTACTATACATTGTGACAGTAAATTTTTACAAACATTACTTTCTCAACATTTGCTATATATACAGCATTAAAGAATGCTGTAGCTCAAGGTATCCAAGGGTTCATGGTTCTATGATTCGCAATATCCCAGAAAAATAGCGCAGTGTTACAGCTAGTGGTGGCATGAAAAAACAAAAATGGCATGTGGCCTCTCTGATCCTAGATGAGTTAAACTATAGAATGAAAAAAAAGGGAAAGATCGGATAGAGCAATTTACCAAATACTCTTGAAATATTATGAGCGGTATCGTACCCGTTACCAAATGGCAGTACTACTACTGCAGGTCTGGAGTATTCTGCACACAGTAGTTGGTAAATCGTTACTTATATCTGTATCCTGATGATTATTTTATTGCCACCGTTGCGCACTGCATCCGACACAGGGACGGAGAATTGTGTAACAGTTTTGATCCCGACTGTTAATGTTTTTCCTCACTAAAACACTAATAGCTCAACCCAAGACGATGCAATTACTGACTTGATAGGTATATATAAATGTGCAGAAATAGAAAGAATATAAGTTCGTGCCAATAAAACACTCATACACAAAGATTTTCTGAAGACCAACCCTTAGAGGAAGGCAATCTGCAACAACGGGCTATCGTAAGTATTTTTTGAATTCTAAGACATCAATAACATTGATGTGGATATTTATTTCGTGCAAATAAGCCCAGAATATCAGATTTTAATACAATTATCGATACCCCCAAGCGCCACCTCGTAAGAAGGTGGTACTGGTTTATAATATTTAGCATCTGGAATGCAATCTACATATCGAATTTTACCATCTAGCTTTAATTGGGATTTAAAACAGAACGAGGACGATGAAACACAGATTTTGTATCACGAAGATAGACAACTAGCTACCACAGAGGTTCTGCTAAGCAACCGACCTTGATATTTCTTAAATCCAAGGGCAGTGTACCAGGTTAGATTATACGTGACGGCAGCACTTTAATCTACTTCTTAACAAAATTTTCACCTATATTAAGGTACTTGTCGTTTCGCGAGACCTGCTTCTGTATTCTATTCTCATAGAAATCTTTCGCCTGGTTTTCTAACCACTAAAGCACTGCCGTTTTGAAGTCGTCGGTATCGTAGCCCTGGCCGCCAAATGCTCCTTTAAGCGCAGGAATATATAAAGCGTAAAGCGTCTGTTCTTTCGAACTTTTTCATCAACTTTTTGTACCAGCGCATCATTAATGATGGACGACACGTTTGTACGGCCATCTTTAAATGTTTCAAACCATTTTCTTACTATTTCGTTGTTTATAGCGATTTCGCCATATACTTCAGTAGTCTGTCCATGAATTTTGGCCGCTTTTACGGCTCTTGCATTAAAGAATCGAATTCCAGCGCGTATTTCATAATCCGCGGGATTTTTAATAGTTTTAAAGAATTTTAAAACAGGTGCAAATAAAGGTAAACTCGAAGTAATGCTTTAGTAAGGATCAAAGTTTATTGAAACAAAAATTGTAAATGCATGAATGAAATATTTTATATATTAATTATATACAAATGAATCAAAGAAAATATAAGCACAAAAGTACAGAAATAATGAGAAAAATCGCATATATTTTTCGAATATATCCAACCAAATAATTCAATGTCAATTCAGTGCCAGTGAGCGAAAGGCAAGCGATATTCTTTTTGATTGATTTACAGCGACTTCTTCGCACACTTTACTTTTGAAAATATAAGGCATAAATCGGGAAAACCCCTCAAATTGGAATGTGGGACCTTTATTGATTAGATAGATTTAGACAGAATAAAGTGGAATATATTTTTTATCTGCCTTATATGTGTTAGAATCCCTGTACTGATAAGTTCAGTATTGCAAAAAATATATATTATGTATGTAAACTGTAAAATATCAGAAAAAGTCGGAGTTTACACTAAAATAAAATGAAATTCATTTATTGACTGCTTTGGAGTAAATAAAAACTCACTACTACCTCATTAAAAAATAAAACGTTGTGAAGGAACGTTGTTTTTGCTTCTGTTTATAGTCTTCTTCAAATATTTAAAAAAATATTGTTCGGATTCTGCTCAAAAATTTAGACTCATTTCATATAGCATAGACTCAACACCTGCCATATATATGCAACCAAATTAAAATTATATAAAAAAAGTTTTTTAGTGCCGGCACTGCAGTAATTTCCTGACTGTTCATGGTTTCGGTACCCTAGCACTAGCTTAGCACACATGCTGCAGAGAAATGCCTAACGCGCTAAAGGACCGACACGTGTGCGGAAAAAGCAATTTTCGTTTATCTTGAATCGCTGTAAATTGTACTCGGTCGGAAACAGAGTCCTGGGAAAATTATTCCAAAGACATGAGTTTCCAATGAATCAAGGTTACTGGCCAGTTCCGGATCTCCAATTAGGCGGATAGCTATCTTCTGAATAGAATCTAATTGTATATTTGGGAGCAGAGCCCCAAACATGGGAGCAGTATTCCATCGTTGGTCGAATTTAAGCTTTGTACAGAATTAACAGTTATTGTGGAGTATACAGCTTTCTAGTTCGAAATAATATTCCCAGCTTTTGAAAAGTTCTCTGTGCTATGCCAGCAACATGTTCATGCCAAGACACATTTGCGCCCAAATTAACTCCCTGCAAATTGAATGATGTAACTATGTCAGGTTCAGCAACGTTAACTTTTAAAAAAAAACTGCGGCCTGGGTTTTTGTAGCGTTAAATTCTACTTGGTTAATATCACACCAAAATAGAATTTCTTACAGGTCTTTGTTAAGTTGAACGACATCCTGCTGTATGTGGATGTTTTGGCGTTCAAATTGAATGAAGAGATAAGCGTATTGTCATCTGCAAAGCTGTATATTGATGTTCTTCTGGTTTTTCCAGCAGATCGTTAATGTAAATGAGAAAGAGAGTAGGAGACAGTACGGAGCACTGGGGACACCGGAGTTCATAGTAAAGGTGTTAGAAAGAAATCCGTCGACTGCCACTCGTAAACAACGCTCTTTGGGGAATATGAGAGCTATAAACAGAACTTTTCAACAATCCTTCGTTCCAACACGGTTCCATGACTTTTGATATAATTGAAAGCAGTGCAACTGGTCGGTAGTTGTTTGGCAAGGTCTTCTTTAGGTATCGGCTGAACTATGGCGCATTTTCAGCAGGAAGAAAATATTCCCTTCTGTACCATAAGCTCAGAATTTTAAGGAAACCTGAACTATGGCAGGTATTCCGTCGGCGCCAGAAGCTTTTTTGGTGGCTAGCTTCATTAAAATATATTTCATGATACGCTGTCTGAAGACAATATGGGGCATCCTTGATTGCACTATAGGAATAATAGGTGGTGTTTTTCCTTGGGAATCGACAGTAGAATGTGAAGCAAAGATTTCAACCAACAAGTCCACTTTCTCAACAGGTGTTGTTGTAATAGAATTCCCCAGCCATGTAAGTGATGATATAGTGGATTTTGGTGAAATTTTCACTGTCTTAGCGACTGACCAAAAAGGTACCTGGAATTGTTGGGACAATCAAGAAGTTTTGTTTCTAATTGGTTGGTTGTGTGCCTCCTTGATTTTGTCGATAATTGCATTGCATCTGCACTGGGCACGAACAAAAATGTCAGGATTTTCATGCCATTGTAGGTGGGCAAGATGTTTAAAAGGCACACAACTTCTTTGCATTTTCGGTCAAAAAAATGTTTGCCGTTGACAGGGCATTTCTTCGAGAAAGGGATGTACCATGTGTCCATACCAGTCAAAATAACATCGGTAACTTCCCTAGCGTAGCCAGATGGTTCGTCAGATCGAAAGCAAGAGTCTAACCAAGGGAAAGTTTGAAAATATTCCATGAGTTCTTCTCATTTAGCAGATTTGTAGTTCCAAATTTTGCGATATTTAGGCGTCTTTCTGTCACTGATTGGTAGGATACTTGATGTCGCAAGCAGTTTATGGTGGGAAGAACCTAACGGCGGATTTACGGTGACAGTGTAAATCTGTGGATTGGAGGTTAAAACAGCTCAAGAAGACTGACGAAATCTCCGTCTCGATCAAGGATTCGTGGTGGTTCGTGAATACGTTAAGTTAAGCCACAACTGAATGATACATCTTTATGACCTTGTTTGTGGGTAGTATTTGAGTACTTAAGCCAATTGATGTTGTGGCCATTAAAGTTTCCCGGAATGGCAATTTCGTCATTTGGATAGTTAATCTGTAAATGATCGATGGTGTATGTACTTAGTGGTCCATAGAGGCAGCAGGCTTGTGGTTTGTTTAGCTGTTATTTTTAACCACATAACATCATAGTTTCTGGGTTCGAGAGCCTCCTTTCCTTGGTAAAAGAGATCGCTTTTGTCAGATTCCAAATTTACGCCTCAACCGGGAATAGAAGTCGTACCCAGGATAGAGAAAGTTGTTATGGGTCTAGCACACGTGCTGCAGGGACGTCCCTAAAACGCTCCAGGAGCGGCATGTGTGCATAAAAAGCGATTCACGTTGTTCTTGAATCGCTGTAAACTGTAGTCGGTGGGAAACACAGCCCTGGGCAAGTTATTCCAAAGGGATGATGTTCTCCATATAAAAGACTGCTTAAAAAGCATTGTACGCGGAGCAACAAGCTGAACCTCATACGGATGTGAAGTATTAGCGCGACGTGTATTTCTAACATGCACCGCTCTGGCAGGAATTAAGCGGGCTACATCCTTCGAACACTTTCCATAAAAATATTTGTAGAACAGATTCAAGTCGCCAACCGTTCTTCAATGTTCCACCGAATCATGGCCACCGATCAATTCCAGGTCTCCAATCAGACGAACAGCTCTTCTCTGAACGGAATCCGATAAATGCAGTATATGTTTGGGAGCGGAGCCCCAAACATGGGAGCAGTATACCATAGTTTGGTTGAATTTGAGCTTTGTAAAGAATTAACAGTTGGTGTGGAGTGTAAAGCTTTTCGGGTCGAAACAATATTCGTAACTTTTGAGAAGCTCTCCTAGCTATGCCTGCAATATGTTCTTGCCAGGACTGCTCCCAAAATAACTCCCAACAAATTGAGTGACGATGCTAGGGGAATGGAGTGCCCCGAATTAACCATGTCGGGTTCAGCAACGTTAACTTTTTTAGAAAAAAATGCCGCCTGGGTTTTTGTAGCGTTAAATTCCACTTGATTATTGTCATCCCAAGATAGAATTTCTTCCAGGTCTTTGTTAAGTTGAACGATCTCCTGCTGTCTGCGGATATTTGCCTGAGTTGTCGATGTCCGAGCGTCAAAGTGAATGAAGAGATAAGCGTACTGTCATCTGCAAAGCTGTAGATTGGATTCCCGGTCTTTTCCAGCAGATCGTTAATGTAAATGAGAAAGAGAGGAGGAGACAGTATGGAGCCTTGGGGCATACCGGCGTTGATAGTGAAGGTGTTAGAAAGAAATCCGTAGACCGCTACTCGTAAAAAACGCTCTCTGAGGAAACATGAGAGCCACAAACAGAACCTTTCAGACATACCACAGGGGCGTAGCTTAGCCAATCCATCGTGTCAAACACGGTCGAATGCCTTGGACATGTGAAGAGCAATCGCTCGAGATTCTCCAAAGTGTTAAATTGCGTTGTTCCAAACATGTGTTACAAAAGTCAGAAGATCTCCTGTTGATATATGTTTACGAAAGCCATATTGGTGATCGCTAATAATGTTGAATCGTTGAAGATATTTTAGAAGATGCTCATTGATAACCTTTTCCATGACTTTCGATATTATTGAAAGCAGTGCCACTGGTCGGTAGTAATTTGGCAAGGACTTCTGTATCGGCTGAACTGTGGTACATGTCCAACAGTAAGGAAATATTCCCTTTCTGTAGGATAGGTTGAAAAGTCTACAGAAAACTGGTGTTAGTTCCCACGCACAGTTTTTGAGAACTATGGCAGGTATTTCGTCAGTGCCAGACTCCTTTTTGGTGTCTAGCTTCATTAAAATACGCTTTATGATACGCTGTCTGAAAACAACATCGGACATCCTTGACTGCAATATGGGAATAGTAGGTGTTTTTCCTTATATTCCTATATATATATATATATATATATATATATATATATATATATATATATATATATATATATATATATATATATATATATACATATATATATATATATATATATATATATATATATATATATATATATACATATATATATATATATATATATATATATATATATATATATATATATATATATATATATATATATATATATATATATAACCCGTTAAATATTACATTTTATGTCATGACTGCGACATAAAATTTTTTGTGCTTTCGTAACGATGGTTTTTTACTTTTCCAACAATTTTTTTAAGTCCAAAAATATAATTTTCCGTGTGATTTCACCAACCATGGGATGTGCTTGTCAATATTCCGTATGTTATTGTTAATGTTTAACACACAAAACAATATTTATTTGTTCCTGTGAAAATTAATTTATACAAATCTACAAAAAATATTACGAGTATATCTGTCAGGTTTAGAAAATGGTAGTATTATAGCAGAACTGAAGCTTTCAAATTATAAAATAATATAGATGAATTGGTGATTTTTCCATATTAAATAGGTGTCATCAAATATAATTTGTATACAGAAAATTTGGGAACTTAATATTCATGCTACTGCTAGTAACATTTATTAAAAATTAAAAATAATTAGTATTACGAATATATTATTTATTTTAATACTGATTCTTAAACATGATATCTTTGTGAGTGATATTCATTAAATATAACATTTGTAATAAATAGATTCTTTTTACAGCATTACAGAATATGTTCTCTAATATGCATCCTTAAAGTACTGGTACTTAAAAAACTTATCTTACCTTCATTCACTTTAATTTAAAAGAGTAGACCAAACGACCCATTATAAAGTTTAAAAAAGCAATTTTGCACACCTTTCGGAAGATGTAATAGGCAGTTACTTTACGGCCTCCTGTTTTAATAGGTAGATTGACAACAATTTGAGAAAATTATCCAGTTCTTTTTAAATATTATAAAAACCAAACTACTATAATTTTATTTTACAAAACTTGCATGGCAAGAGAATGGAATAATTAAAATATTTTTCAAATGCATATTACGGCTATATATAACTTTTTTTATTATTTAAAATAGAAAATATCATGAATAATTGTGAAATATATAATGCGGAAAATATTTTATAATACAAAATTACTTAATTCATAAACATTAGAATACAAATACCGCATCACTAATTAAAGCACCAACACAAAATTAACTTAGTGACGTGATAGTTTCGATGGACTACGCTATCGTCATATTCACTAAAAATGCAAACTGTTAATAGAATTTCCAATAATTATATTAATTTTAATTAGATAAAAGTTTAAATTTCTATTCGATAATTGTGTTATCACGTTTTTTTTAAATATCTGTTTTCATGTGCTTTTAGTTTCCTCGCTGAACGAAAGTATTAAATCCGTGAACAAACACATTCTGAGGTTATTACATTCTTTTAGTACCTCTAGATTACAAAAATCATATTGTTCCATTTCTATAGGTTTGTCTATCTACCGATCTGTTGGTTTGCCTGACTGTGGTCAACGCTGGTCTTAACTCGAACAAAATGATAAATCCACTTGTTGGTTAAAATCAAAATTCATAAAGTAAGAACGGAATCAAAGGACTTTAAGTAAAAATGCAGCTTATGGTTGTTTGAGCAAAATCAAAGAGGCACGTAATTTTGTTTATTCTCAATATAATTATGGGAATTTGGTCGAGATACTCAACAAATTTTAAGCATATAGTAGAACATACGATAGATGGGGAAAGATGCTAAAGAGGAGTATACAGAAGGAAATATCATATTGTAGTGGCCAAAAATTTTCTTTACTTAAAATTATTAATATATTTTTCTTCTTATTCAACCCGTCACCGTCCACTGCTAAACGTAGGCTTCCTCCATATCTTTCCATGCGTTACGAGCTGCATCCACGTTGCATTAATATCTACTAAGTGGCTATCATTTAAATTACTAGAGAGTAGTGCTTGAATTAACTCATTATTTAGTATGAGAAAATAAAATTGAATATTTAGTTTAGAAGTACGTGTTTGCAAAGGAAAATATTAGAAATATCATTTCACCGATATTTTATCATCGTGAAGTAAAAATTGTTTATTTAATATTAAATTTCATAGATACCCTAAAGTTACATAAACATTGATGTAATTTTTTTTTAATTCCATAATAACAATTAGAAAATAAGCTCAATTTTTTAAAAAATATTGTTAAATTTCATATTAATATTTTAAAATGTATGAAAAACATGTTTACTCATCCTGAAAGATATCCTTCATATGCATTTTTAATATTTCCTTTGTTTTTGAAATTTTTAAGGCATTTGTCTAAATGCCACAAATGTGAACTATATTTTATTATTACTCCTCTTGCTAAGGATCTATAGTTTTGGGGCTTCAATGCTGTAACCATCAATAAATTTTAGACATTTTCAGTCAGATTATTAGAGTGTTTTTTAGATCTTGTTTGAAATAATAAACAAAATTATAACATAATTATATATTTATTCTTTAGCATATGCGAGGCGAAAGAGATGACGAAGGGTTTTTGAGCATTTCTTTCGTGTATAAGTCATATGCCATTTCCAAAGTTATTGAAATCAAGAAGTGTGTAAGTTGTGATATTTTTTTATTACTCGCAACTACTGATAGTTAAATACGTAAGGGGTTAATGAGGCAGAGGAAGGTGTCAGGGTAGAAGCTTCATATAGCATTTTAGAGTTCTTGTAGTTAAGAAATTAGATAATTATGTTATTTTTTCATAATTTTTAATTTTTACACATATAGTATGTAGAGAGGAATCGCAGGCTTCAGTTATAAATATCTTTGTGAAACTTGATACTTGGCTATCTAACAACGTCATATAATTCCGAAAAATTATATAGAATTAGGTGCTATCCAAATTTATGGATGTAGGTGAAGACGAAAGCAACGGGTCTGATCTATTAGGTAGACGGATCAAGCAATTCGAGTAGAGTAGTGAAGCTTTAGTATTTCACTAGGAACAAGTGCAACAGTATTCCAGGTAAAAATTCATGCATAACAGGCATGTGTTCAGGGGAATATTATGCGCGACTATCGCAACCAAGAAATATATATTCTCTCAGACAACCAAGCTGCTCTAAAGGCTTTAGATACCGGATCAACTTCAATATCACGATGAAGTGTAAACGTGACCTCCTGGAATTATAGGGTTCAACTACTGTGTGTTCCAGGACATTTGAGGGTAAAAAAAATGATAAACCGGGTAAATTAACTAAATTTAGAGCTACAAAAAATACAATGGTCCAGAACCAGCGTATAGTGTACCAAAACAGGTGTTAAAAAGAATGATCAACAGATGGTCATATCAGCATCTAAATTGTTGGCTCTCAACATGTGGCCAAAGATATCTGAGGGATATAATTGGCAACCCCTCAAAGAAACTAACAAGTGAGGTCCTTTGTTCAACCAGAGGTAAGATCAAACTGGTGGTGGAACTGATTACCGGCCGCTCTCACCTGAGGAAATATTACACCAAATGGATATCCATAATGATCTCACGACATGTAGACTATGTGGTGAAGAGGACAAAAACTACGCACATCGTATATATAAATGCGCGGTTTTAACTCGGAACAGACATAAACTGTTCAAAGATTTACATTGTGGCGATAAATTACCACTTGAAGGCTTGAAGGGAACTTTATAAACCTTCTTAGCACAATAAGCCAAGAGGCCTTGTGCATAAACAAGCACAATCACTTACCACGCTTACAAGTCAATCATCAGGTTTGAGAGAGAGAGAGAGAGAGAAATTATTTCGAATTTCCGTCAGTTTCTTTGTCTTTTAGGAATAAAAAATTTAAACAAATGTTTAAGATCAGCACTTATGTTTATTATTGCTGACAATTGTTTCGACACACTGTGTCTTCTTCTGGAGCAGGACGTAAATTATATTATTGTAAATAGTTAATTTACATCGTGCTCCAGAAGAAGACACAGGGTGTCGAAACAATTGTCAGCAATAATAAACATAAGTGGTGATCTTAGACATTTGTTTAAATTTTTTATTCCTATTTATTATGGATCTCCATCAAGTAACGGCTAAGTCAGTGCAGTATTTTTCTTTTGTTATACTGCCGCGATAATGGCCGAACGAAACGAGATATTAAATGATTGTTTTGAATAATATCGCTGTGATGAATGGGGTGACGATAGCCAGATTTTGTTGATTCGATTTTAGCAGAACTAATATGTAAAAGAGACCGAAGTGTGATTATGAGTGAAAAAATTTAAAATACTAGTTCACTTTTTACCTGGATTTGGTTATATAAAGAAAGTTTTTAAAGTTAACGATTTTCAACAGAACAAAATGCATCACAATAGCTAAAGAACCAGTAGGGTGTAAATTAGAAATAATTGGGAAATTACTAGCTACGGAGATATAACAGAAGAAGTGAGACAAAAAACAAATGAAGCAGCAGCAATATCAGGGGCCCTCAGAGATGTAGTTTGGAAAAACAAAGATATAAGTGTAGAAGCAAAAACAAGAATATATAGAAATTGCGTTAGACCCATACTGGCTTATAGCACCGAAACACAGGCAGACACAAACAAAACCAAACAGCTACTAAGAACAAATTAAATGAAAATACTGAGAGCAATAACCGGAAAAAGTTTATTAGACAGAGTGAGTAACAATACCATAAGAGAACAGTGCAAGGTAGAAGATATAGTCAGATGGGGAAGAAATAGAAGAGAGTGACGAGAACATGTACAAAGGATGGAAGATACGAGAACGATAAAAATATGTATGAACAAAAAACCACATGAAACAAGACCAAAAGGACGACCACCAAAGAGATGGAGAGACAGCTGGAAATCAGAATCACAAGAGGCTTAGTAGGGAAGTAGAACGGGTCTGTGACCTACTCAGAAGAGGAAGTAAGTATGTAGTATTTCCATCCTCATATTTCAGCGACGTAGCACATTTGAAATGTGCGGGGTAGCTTTTTGTGATTAATGTTTTACCATAAGGTAGCATTTCTTTAAAATATCAACTAGCAATGCTTAGATTATACTTTAGGGTTTAAAGGTTAAATTTATTTTTAAATTGCGTGGTTGCAAGAAAACTATAAAAAATTTTATCAATATTTTCTTTAACTCAAGAAAGCACTTATATATAAAACAAATTATATTCTTTGCAATGTAAAATCTTATTTAAATAATAAATTTGACATTGCACAAAAGATAGTCAAATACTTGACACAAGTTAAGCTTAATTTAAATTTTGAACTCGACACAGTACTTAATAAATTAATTTTAAACTGACTCATGACACTAATTACATTTAATCTAATAAATATAAATGAGAGTTCCGCAACTGCAAGATAAATAATTGAGCCTAATATAACTTGTACTTATAATATATGAAGTTTAAAGTTATATAATATATATTATAATTGAAAATATTAATAATAATTTTGAAGTTTAATTATATATTTTAATGTACGTCATAGACTTATTAATACATGTTGTGTTCCTGTCTTTTCTTTTGATGTACGTGTTTTTTTGATACAGTTTTAAAATAATTACTACCTCAAAAACTTCATTGGCCTCAGAACATATATATACTTAATTTCAATTCAATTCAATAACTCTTTAAATGGTTAGGCGATTGTATCTGTACACTGCAGCCTCTTGACTTATTATGCTCCCGTTTCTTGGTTACATAAGCGTCGTCCCTTTAAGGTAGTTTATTAACTTCCTGCTAAGCGCCCTTGTTGTAATTTATCGGCACGACGTAGATCATAGTAGTAGATGTGGAGATTCATATCGGATTGGCATAGAGGTTTCTATTTCTTCACCACATAGTCTGCAGGTTGTGGAACTATTGTGGATACCCATTTTCACTAAATGTTTCCTCAGGTGACAATGGCCGATGATCAGCCTCACCACTAGTTAAATCTAGACTATTGTTAAATAAAGGACGTTGTTAGTTTCTTTGAGGGCCCGCCAACTACGTTGCTGCACATGTCTTTTGCCAGATGTTGCGATGTTGCGATCTAGATGTTACTAATATGACCACATATTGGTTGTCATTTTTTACGACCTGTTTGGTATAACAAACGCTGATTCTGGACCCCTACCTGGTTTTGTAGAGTCAAATCTTGCTTTTATATCCAAGTGTCTTGGAACCCACAGTAGCTTAACTCTGTTGTTCCTGGAAAGTAGTGTCCCTTGATATTAACGACGACAGAGTCGTATTAAGGTTTCAACAAAAATTTAAGAAATAAATTGTTATAAAAATTTTAAATATATGCATAAAAATAATGAAAGATCATATTTTTCTAATATTAAATATATAATGTGTTTCAAAATAGACTAATTTCGAAATGAAAAACATGTTAAGAAATATATTATCGTATAACTTGTTTTCCAAATATTGCTTCACTCGTCCCATGAAAACCACGCTTACAAAAAAAAATTAAACATTTTAACTGATTACATAAAACTGCTTTTTCTAAGAGAGATCTACAATTATGTCTTTGAGTCAACTATTCATCAGTTTTACCCATGACACAAAAAAAATCGGATAACAGAACCAATCAGTTTAAAAAACTCTTCAGCTATAATCTACGTAAATAAATAACGTTTCTCTTCTTTCTTTCTGATCAATCTAAATTAACATTAAAAACATTTTTTTACAGGTCTGTGAACACTGAAGGAATGTGGTTTAATTTAAACTATTAATCGTATCCTGTGCTTCTATTTTTAGTGTTCCGTAAGGAATACTTATAAGATCACTTCGATGTCTGTCTGTCCGGCTGTCTGTCCGTTGGTCTGTCTGTCTGTTACGCCCGACTTTCTCCGAAACTATTTGGCTTAGAAAGTTGAAATGTGGCACTAACATAGGAATGGATGGCCATATTAGAGCCGTGTAGTTTTTAAAAGTTTAAGTCCAAAAAATTTTGAAAAAATTCTGGAATATAGATTGAACGAAAATTATCACGAGTCCCTTACCTTTAATAATTTATCTGGTATCTAAAAAAGACAATAATTTCGAGGTTATCAGTTTTCAACAAAGATAGGAAACAAACTTTGTTGAAAACCTATTTGAGGTAGATATGTTTTGTGGTCGGTTATTTTATTTAAAAAAATATATTCGTGAATATTTTCCATAAATATTTACCCCGGATATAATATTAAAAACGCAGTGGGCATAAAGGTTAAAAATTAGAGAGTTCGTAAAAACACCATACGAATTTAAACAATTAAAGAACGGTAATATATATGATTTCCATAAGAAATACGCTTTCATGAGTGCGCCCTTTGTTTTCGCGATTGTTTCGTGAGGTATTAATTTTATAGTATATCTCCTTATTTTTAAAACAAAAGTAAATTACCAAATTCACCAAGGGTTTGTTAAAGAGAAAAGATAAAAAATGTTGACAAATTCCCAAAATTTTACCTCTAAATTTAGAAACTGGTAATAAATCAAGAAAAAGGGAACCATACTCTTTTTTAAGGGACTTGTTTCGAATAGTTATATAAAAAATTGCTGTGGTATTGGAATATGGCTACAATAGTGAAATTATGGATATGGGAATAAACTTGCTACAGTTTATCAATACTGATTGAGCTTAAAATAGCACAAAAAATCCATTTCCAAAATATCTAGATAAGATTAATAGATCATAATGCTATAGGAAGCGAGAAAATCCTAAAGATAAATAATGGTTAGATTTACTAGAACATGTAACAACTTTTAGGATTTTAAAGTTTTCAAATCAATTTTTGGAGAAATGGTCTTTTCTTTTCATTTACGGAAATGCTAGGCAAAAAATCGATACTATGATTCAATGGGCAGTTTCTTTGTCCCCTTTCTCTGAAGCACTTCATCAAAAAGAATAGATAAATGCCATAGGTTTCTTTCATAGTACCGGTACTACACAATATGTGCACGAAATTTAAAATTGATATATCGTTTAGCTTAAGAGTTATCATGCCAATAGACCGACTGACAGACAGACTCGCAGAATCAGGAATATGTTTCTTGATCTGGAGAACCCAAAACGAGATGAAATGCTCAAAATCCTAGGACGTGTGATAGTTTTCAAGAATACAATTAGCAAAAGAAGTGACAATATTTTTGCTTATTGATTGTTTTATTTTGTAGAGTTCACAGATAATCAAAATTTTTGATTTTATTTCGAATACCCAGGTACCCTGGCATAACGCAAATATTCATCGTTTAGTAAATAAAGTATAAAAACTAGAACAAAATGGTACAGGATAGGAACAAAATACAATGATTATTTTTTTCATAAATAAATACGTTTATTGATATCATAGTTTTTTTTATCGTTCACCTCTCCGCCTGAGTAGGGATTTTACCTTTTTTTATATCCTATGGATATCGGCGAGGATGCCGTAATATCCGTCAACGTTGTCCACGTGCGGAAACATAAATTTTTTTACTTTACGGCACCTTTTAGATAATGCGGTAGTGCTACCACGCACGTTATTGCATTTCTGCAAACAACTCCGATCTCTGTATAGCCAAGCCAAATATACTTAAATAAATTAATATACCGACTTGCTGGGATTCAATCCGAGTCCTTCTTCATCGCAAACATTCTTTTTTTTTTCAATTTCCAAAATCCTTTATTCATTTTAAATTTTTTACAATTTTTACAGCTAATCCAAACAATTTTATTTGAAAAGGAGTCACAATATAAACATGTATTCACTTCCTCGTAGCTAGGGCATTGCCAGAGGGCCTGTTGTAAAGTTTAATGGTTAGAATTATCTGTATTACTATTAGATTTTTTCAACAGTGTCGTGGCATTGCCTTACAATGTTATACTTAATTTATTTTTGCCTTTATTTAACTTAACATTATCTACATACACTTGATGCCCTATTTACAGGTTTAAAAAACCTGCTTTATATTATAATTATATTTGCAAAGTGATAGCCTAAGTTAGACCGGAAACAAGTACTACGCCACACAGCTACGGGTCTCTACCCACAACTTTTTTGAAGATCGAAAAACAAGAGTTAAAGTAAATAGAGATTTTTTAGAGCAAAACTTGGGAGTCGTTCAAGGTTCTGTCCTGAAGCTATTGGTTCTCTTCTTATTTTAGCCTATTAGTCATCTTAGCGGTTGGCTCTGCTATAAGAACTATATGGAATTTTATTATCTTAGAACACTCATACCATATTAATAATATTATATTACCAAACACTAATAAAACTAAGGGTGTGAAAGTACGAATGGATTCTAAAGTAGGCTTATAAAAGTGGCAAGAAATTTAACAGCAGAATTTGTTTTAAACGACTAGCATAGAGCTTAAAAATTCAAAAACTGTTGTCAAATTCACACGAAAATATTGTTCGAGTTTGTTATTGGGCACCCTCAGTATCTGATGCCTACGAGAAGAATTCAAGCAGCTAAGAAAAATAATTTTCAGCATATAGCCTTAAGGTTCAACAGTACTGTATATCTGCCTGATCGATGAAGGTCTCCGATTCCTACTGTTTAGCTAAATTGACAAATACTTCATTTGTTATTAATACAAGACATTTAGCAAATTTTTCTTTATTCATTATTCCATATCAACGCCCTATATGGGACTCCACTCCACTAATATAGTTTCAGCAAACCTATTACGACCATTTGATATTTTAAATCCTATTTAGCAATTTCAACGTGCAACAAAGAGCTATGTTCCAAATGATATTTCTTGTAATTATTGTGTTGTAAATAGTGGTTGCAAGTTTTGAGACCGACGACATTTTGTTAGAATTCTAAATGTAAAATCAAACAGGTAATAGATAAATGAATGGATGATTTACATCAACTTATAACCGAAGCACATTCAGTAGTATTAGCAGATAATACTGCATTGGTAGAATCAGCCGTTAAAATTAAACATCAAACGAGAAACAAGTTTCAAAACAAAATACACTTAGAATTAATAACGATAAACTAGTTTCTATAAACTTTGACAATAAAAGTCTAAAAGACTAATTCTTTTTATCTTAATACTTTCTGATGATACTAAACACTTGGACATCTTTTTCGATAAAACGCTATTATGGAAATTTTTTTTTTTTTATAGCTACGAAAAAGTTATAAAAAAATTTACTATAGCTTATGGTAAAGCTATTGAACCAAAAAAATTGGGTTATAGAGAATAGACTTGTTTACAATTAGAATATTACTAATTCAAAACTATATTTAAACGTTAGCATCTTGAACATTATATTTTTTCAGTAAGGGGCGAATATAAATTCCATACACAGGGTAAACAATATTCCGTAATATTTCTGGATACTTTCTTATATACGCATAATCAAAATATATATGTCTTACTCTTTTTATAATAATAATTGGAGAAAATACTGTTTGTTTAAAATTACTATTAATAAGGAATTATTTTTCTACTCTTCAGACCCGACAAAACAAAAGATTGATAAACTGATTTAAACAATACTCCAATTATAGATACGTAATTCTAAAATACAGAATTATATTTTTTCATACCGTAGAATAATTTATTTCAAAAATTGTAACTCAACATTTTAAATTATAGTGAGATATTGTCCACAAAAATATTTCAGCAGAGAAAAATTACATATCAATAGGCGAAACCCGATATTTTCGTCTACTATTTTTGTTGAAATTAGATTCCTCGATTCTCAGTACAGTAAAATAACATACCGCACTATATATGTTATACGAGGCAACTTCTCTAACTTTCTCTTTTAAAGATTAATGATTAGTGGAATTAAAAGTAATCCCTTATACTTTTAACTACTAACAATTATGTCTAAAAGTTGTTAAATCGCCTAACCAAAAAGGAAGAAAAAAAGCATTAAAATCCTATTAAAACTATATCTACGAGAGTAAGATCTTTTCCTTTTCTCTCTGCGAACAGACAGACAAATAAATAGTATGACAGATAAATAAAAAGACAGAACACCAGATCAATAGAAATATTAAACTATGGTTTTTGAAACGTGAAAAAATGTAAACATTTCGAATTTTGATTTTTCATGAATGTAATTTTTTAACAATAAAGTTAAAATCTATGTCAAAATCGAGTATTAACGATAAGTTTTCCCTAGAATTCCAATTATTTAAATAAAAATATTTTTCCTGCCATTGGAAAAACTTTTTGCTATCATACTGAAAAATAATAGTTGAGAATTTAAAAAAAATAAGCATCATTAAAATGGAAGTTTCCATTCTGTGTAATATTCGGTGTCAACTCCCAATAGGAAATGTAATATTTACAATCTATTTCCATACTATTTCTGCTACAGCACGCTGTCCATTTGCATGATTTTAACAAGTAACATAGCTCGGATTACACGAATGTTTCTGATATCTGACTGTCGGCAAAAAAATTGGAGTTAATGACCAGAGAAGCAGAAAGTGGATATGTATTTAAAAGAAAAATAATATAAATGGACAAAAAAAGTTGCTTCGAAAGTCGTTATCAAAAAAATATACTAGACGTTCTTAAAAATAAAAAATAAGCCTCTTTTTAGTTTCTAAAATAAAAATCTGACATTTCTAAAAGTGAGTAGAAAATTTTAACTGTTATATTTTACATCCACCTGTTCACGCAATATCATGCTTGGTTGTCACCGTTAATTATCAGAAGTGTTGTTGTAATTTTATGATCCTCATAAGTTTTGGACTAACAAGGGGTCCCTCAGGACTCTCCGCATCTAATTTGGACGAATTTCCTATATATTGTGGAGAATCAGTAGGTGAGTAAGTGGCCAAAAGGAAAGTAGCAGATACCCAATAGTTTAAAAGTTGCGCCAGCAGAACAACTTAATTATGTGAGGTAAAATGTCAATATTTAAATTTATTTAAATAATATTACGTTATTATTTTAAATAATACCATAGTTACTTCAGGGAAAGGTATTACCATAATTGTAAAATAAGTTGAGAACAGGTAGAGCTTCAGATGTATTTACAACTGAAATATGACAGTTTCGTCTACAGCCCCGGCCAGAAGTATTTGCCACCCTCTTCGGTTCTTAGAAACTAGATAGCAGTACTTATGTTTATTTAACTGAATTATCACATTAAATAAAATGACTAAAACAATGTGTGCCATTTAAAAAGAAAAAGAACAAATTGTTGCTAGTGAATAATGGGGGTGATTTGCTTTATTTTTGTAATTATTCAGTTTGCTTCGAGATAGTACAAACATCGTTAATAATCTGATTACTTTAGTGGTTTTCACTAAAGGTTAAGTGTTGGGAATGTGGAATCTTTGGCACAATGACACTACTCAGTCAATCATCAAGCTAACATCCCCACTACACCAAACACTTTATTTTTGCGCTCCACGCGCGTGTCGTTAACCATGTTAGTTTCATCAGGAGAGATGATTGACTCAATCAGTCAATCATCCCTCCTGATGTAGCTAATATGGTTAGCGAAATGCGCGTCGAGTGCAAAAATAAAGTATTTGGTATAGTGGTGATATATACTGAGTAGTAAAGGTTAAGTGTATTTTAATATAAAAATATTAAAAAAGTGTGAATTGGATTCAGAAAAACGTATAAAAATACAGTTTCTTTTAGACAGTCAAAAAAATAAATCAGATGTTGCAAAAAAAAAAAAATCCACATGGTACGATGAAATATACTATAAATCGTTGCAACGAGGCAAATTACACAAATAAAAGCGATCGAAAATGCAAGAAGTCGGCAGTTGATTCACGCTTCTATGAAAAATCGCAAAAAGATTTTCTAGCTATATGGAGATTTTTCTAAAGAAATTATAA
This sequence comes from Pachyrhynchus sulphureomaculatus, assembly GCA_019049505.1. Classification (NCBI taxonomy): domain Eukaryota; kingdom Metazoa; phylum Arthropoda; class Insecta; order Coleoptera; family Curculionidae; genus Pachyrhynchus; species Pachyrhynchus sulphureomaculatus. The sequence goes on from CM032446.1 coordinate 174,693,132, forward strand.
AGAAAATTTGTTCTCTAACAATCAAAACAAGGCATTAAAATGCTGTTTTAAAGCTGTAAGGCTAGACAAGAATTCTGGCTTTTGGAGAGGAATAAAAAGATGTGCCTCGTATGGGCCCAGAAACATAAATCTTTCAATGAAGACGATTGGTCCAATATCATGTAGTTGGACGAGTATAACTTGGAGGTATATATTGGTTATGTGTTATTAAATCTGGATATTGTTTAAACTATTTATTTTAGTATAGTTTTAGGTTTTTGATACTCTTGGTGCTACCTACGAAAAGCACCGGATAAGAGAGAAGTATAACTCGGATTGCGTAGTATTCACTATGAATACAGGAGTGGTAGTATTATAGTGTGGAGGAATAAGTCAGTAAACGGGTGTGGGCGAAATAGTAGTTTGCGAGGATCCTATGATTCCACAAAAGTAAATAAACATTCTAAATATTACACTAGAACCATCGTTTTGTCAATTGTATGGTGATGATAATACAAACTTAAAAAATGGGCGTCTCCAACAACATAACGTACCGTGTCACAAAGCTGCAGCGATTATGAAATGATTCCAGGAGAATAGGATAGAGCTTCTAGAGTGGTTAACACAGTCACCAGATCTACCCTATAAATTATGTGTGGTCAATCCTCAAGCGGAGAATCAAGGAATACTCGATTACATTAGAAGATACACTGAAACGTAAACCTGTTCGAAGATTGGAACAATATATTCCAAGAAGAATGCGGAAAGTTAATTTCTTCATTAATAAAAAGAATTGCAGCAGTAATAACAACCAAAGGAGATTGCACTAATTATTGATTATTATTACCCTAACCGATCACATGCGAGGCACTATATGAGACTTTCTGGGCTACACCACAATTGGTCCTAGGCCGTAAACTTAAATTATATTTAACTATCGAGTATCTATTACTTTTTTTTTGCCTTTACTTACCTATCCATACCCTACAACTTATTATAAATTCATCAAATTCAGAGACGGACAATCTTGACGATCCCCTTGTAAGTTAAATTTTTGCAAGTTTGTTCTTTGAAATAAAGTATAAAAATTAAATTGGTTTAATAAAATCACACTTTTTCTTTTAGTAACATAAAAATGTTTAGTACTTCCCTTACAACACTTAGATCTGAAATAAGTGCTGAATTCGACTTTCTCCTACTAAAAAATAACTTAGACCGAACTCTGCCAATCTATGCTTTAAATAATAGAAACAAGGATGTTGTTTAAGTTGTCTATATAGCCATAAAAATAACATCATACAAAAAAATGGCTGCCAAACTATTGGCGCTAGTCTAAGTAGTTTGGTGAAATTTTTTGCCAGTTTGTTACGATTTGCAGTTTTTGCGATTCTCATTTTTTGACACTGCGAATGAACTTTGTTTATGGAATTTAGGAAGTGTCCACAATTATTGGATAAGTTGAGAGAATGACAATCCAAATCTTGAAGCATCCAATTAGAGAAACACATCTGAATAATAGGGAAGCAAAATTTTCCTGTTGCATGACAACTAAAGACTTCAAAATGCTGGTACAGTTCAAGCCATTAACGCAAATTTGGATTCACCAAGTTACATCTGCTCTAAAGCTTAGTGCTCTACAACTATTTTTTATTCGAATATTTGCAGAAAGATTTCAGACGGTGAGTTAAAAACCGTCATAGTGTCGTGTTTCTTGGCTCAAACGAGAAAAGCTAGGTTAAGTGTATTATAGTGTGATGTAGCAAAAAAAAGTTAATGACGGAAACAAGCAAAAGCAATAATAATTAAAAAAAAAACATATTTTCCAGATTTCTCGACTCAAAAAACCCTAAAAAGAACTTATAACACTATATATGCGAAGCAATCCTTTTTTTATCTCAGTAAACAACACACCTATTTGACCAATATAAAATAATAATAAAGTATCACCATTTTTACGTTCTTCGATTCCCGGAAAGAGCATATAGTATATATATATATATATATATATATATATATATATATATATATATATATATATATATATATATATATATATATGTATATATACATATATATATATATATATATATATATATATATATATATATATATATGTATATATATATATATATATATATATATATATATATATATATATATATATATATATATGTATGTATGTATATATATATATATGTATATATATATATATATATATATATATATATATATATATATATATATATATATATATATGTATATATATATGTATATATATATATATATATATATATATATATATATATATATATATATATATATATATATATGTATATATATATATATATATGTATATATATATATATATATATATATATATATATATATATATATATATATATATATATATATATATATATATATATACAGCTTATTCAAAAGTTTTTACATTCGTTGACATTAAAAATCTGGAGAAGGACGTGTAATACGATATATACCAAGTTATTCCTCTAACAATCTACTTTACTTCCTTAACTTCTTGTGTATTAATAGGAGTTAAATAATTGTGCTTAAATTTTATGCATTATTTCAAGAGAAAGAAATAGAAAACCAATAAAATTCTAACAAAATAGTGGTCGTAGCAATAGAGAAATCGATAGACTGGCGAAAATATTCTCCGTGATTTAGAAACTACGAAATGTGAAAAAATGCAGTATTTTTTTTACCAATACAATACCTGCCTTTAGAAAGGAAAGAAATAACTAAGAAAGGACTGTTATTAATTAAAATTATTGTCCACTTTGCCATTATTAAATAAATATGGTTAGTCATTTTAGATAAGAGAAGAATTAACATTTCTGGTTTCCTCGGGCAGGTAACATACTTTTTATTTTAAATGATATAACCCGTATATTTTCATTTTTTTTCAATTCTACGTAACATTCAAGACACTTTTATATATCATTGCCTATGTTTCTGAAATTATGACCCCTGAAGATGAGTCAATTTTTTATTTTAATCGATTTCTCAAGGCAATGTTCTACAAGAACCCTTAAAATTATTTTTGTAGTTCTCATGTGAAGCAGTCAAGACAATTTTAAGAGCTATTTTGAAACCTTGCATATTTAAATTCCTTAAATTCTAACTCCCTCATTAGAATGATTGAATTTAGAAAAACATCCAGTTTAAATGTTAGGTGCTATATTTATTTATTTCCCAAAAAAGAACTTTTTAAGCAATAATGTAAAAAAGTTTCATTGGCTTTCTCCTTGGAGAGGAACGTGGTCTCGCGCTTGGCGATATCTGATTAGGTAGTCGTCACAAAAACCATGGCTTCATGTGTTCAACTACCTGCTCAGATTACATAACCTCAACCAACGTTTAACGAATCACTCTTCACAGCGCTTAGTTACCCTCTGCCATTAGAACCCCTACCAAGCAGTTTGTAGACCATCGTTCCACACTCCGGAGTCTCAAAACGCCCAAACTTCGCCTTCAGAAGCCCCAACCGGAAAAGCGTGAGAACATGCTTTAAACAATGTTAATAAAACACATAAAACATTGTATTTTATTAAAATTTATTACAGTATTATCCTAAATGACAAAAGTTTTGTTACTCGAGGTTCAAATTTTATCAAAAAAATCAATGTGATTTAGCCTACCGTTGCACAATTAGCCTCCAGTGACAACTAAAATTAATTACAAACAAAAGTTATAAAACTAGCTTTAAAAGTAAATGAATAGTTAACAAAGCTGGTTTTGTGGTTAAGTCAAAAGCAATATTAAGTTATACTAATTGTCAAAAGCTCCAGCTAAGCAAGTTACAAACTATATTTTCGAGGGCCATCCGATGTATACATAAAACCAGATGTTGGATGTGTGACCTCTCATTTCTTTTTTGACGTTTTCTACACTGATTAGTATATTTAAGGGCATTTTCTTCTTATTAAAATTAGTTACTTTTCTAAATGTATTCCTTGTAAAATTTTTTAACAAATTAAAAAAAAAATACTCCAAAATTCTATTAAACCGAGACAAAGTGCACTTTTTTTTTATGGGGCTAGCACACGTGCTGCAGGGAAGTCCCTAAAGCGCTCCAGGAGCGGCATGAGTGCGGAAAAAGCGATTCACGTTGTGCTTGAATCGCTGTAAATTGTACTCGGAGGGAAACACAGCGTTGGGCAAATTATTCCAAAGGGATGACGTTCTCCATATAAAAGATTGCTTGAAAAGCGTTGTATGCGGAGTAACAAGCTGAACCTCATACGGATGTGAAGCACCAGCGCGACGTGTATTCCTAACATGCACCGAACTTTCTTCCTCCTACAATATTATTTCGCTTGTTTTTCTTAGTTTTCTTTTTTTGTTGCCTACGTCTTTAGGCATGATCTGGATTGATTTAAATGATATTCGTGTATTCAAAGAGAAGGATCTCAACTGTATCAATAATTGCAAAGTATCTGGCTCTCTCTTCTATTGATAAAATTTTAGGTAAGCTATATTTCGAAATAAATTATTTTAGTGCGTACTACAAAAACACTCTCTCTAATCTTATAACTATAATGAAGTAGTCCAGAAGAATAAAATTATTCTTAAAAATCGCGAGACACAATATTCTAAATTAAATTATGAACTATGAAAAGACACATGTCAGATACATCTAAACTACCAAACTTACTGGTCTATTAGGAGTATCTAGAAAATGATAATAAAAAAGTTTTAACCAGGGACATAAATAAATAAAAATTTATGTTCGGAGCATTATTTCCAGAAAAATGTATCTGAATTATCTCTCTATATAATAACTTTTACCACATTAAGAAAATATATTTAAACTCCTTTAGAAATAGAGGGGCATCAATAATGTCCACACTGATAACATGTTATATAAATGTGTGATATATTCCTAATAAATAATACATTTCACAGTAATGCTTTTTAGATACGTTTTCATGAAAAGAGTCACGAAAGAAATACTGCTTAGTGTAAGATAGCACGTGCCTTTAGAAAAGTTTGAAAAAAAAACATATGATAAGCAGAATAAAGTAAAAGCAAGGATGAAAAAATATGGAAAATCTACCTCGCCTTGGCACTTTAAAAAATATTAAGGTTTCGTGACAATGTCTAGAACAGCTGGTGTGTATATATTTTCATACGTATAAATACCTAAAATTCCCTTTTTATCAGTCGTTGATTCTCGTTTAAATATTATTATACAATATAGTTAAAATATGCATTTAAAACGGCTCTATCAAAATACTTAGTTAAAAGATGTATAGGGTAAAATAATAAAAAAATTAATCGCTCCAGTTTTGGTTTTTTCTTTTCATTTCTCAAACAATCACAATTAATTATATGTTTCTAGAAAGAATAATTGTTGACATTATTGAACGTCTAATCGTTTTGTTTGTAAAAACGTCTGATACCAGCTTAAGTGTATATAAATTAACAGTGGTTTATGAAAGACTTGTCCAATATTACAAAAACCAAAGATAGAATCAAATACATGGAGCAGTAGATCATTTTAAAGAAGAGGGGTAAAAAGAAAAACTTTGCAGAGATTAGTGAAGTAATATGAGAATTGTGATGACTTGGAAATGAAGAACAAACCGGTAGCCTACCTGAAAATTCAAGATTCGTTAAGTCAGGGTCTAAAATTAACACTGCGTGATTTAACAATAAAGATGGACATGTCCAAAGGCCAAATCTATTTGAATTTGTACCTGCATAAGATCATAATCTCAGGGATCATTAAAAACGTCCATGAGGTCGAGATAATATCTTGATCTGATAAAGCTAGCTGCCACTACAAGAAGGAAGTTACCGATTACCTCGAGCAGTGTAAAGTCGATTTAATGTGCACTTGAAAAAGCACGACCTATTGAAAAATTGTGAGTTAGCTAATTACGCCAAGAAAAGGTATTCTACCAATTTAAAAAAAAAAACGGAACATTAGCTATCATATTTGGAAAATTCATGGAGAGATCGTTTTAACGTATAATTAGTTAATTGTGTAGTAAATTTTAATCAGACTTCATGGGTAATAGTAAAATTGTGCATGAATATGCGCCAGTCTCTTAACTTCTAAGGTATGATTCATGTAATAGTTCAACAAAGTGTTAGACGAGATTCTAATAATGTGACAGTTTCATTATGGTATACTAATTGCCAAAAAATGTACTTGCAATTTTTCTATGTATTCAGATGATCATACTAATTTATTTCCTGAAAAATATTAAAACATTTATTATAAAGTAGCAAACAGAAAAATAAATTATGTAGTTTATTATAATAAGTTCATTAGGGTCTATTATGTGAAAGTACCTGAACCGGTGTAACATCTCTGGCTGGTATACTGCTGGCTTATTATACTCGCAGTTTTGGGTTTAACCCCCAGCAGGTCAGTCTACTTTTATTTTAAAACTGCTTTTAGCTAGGCCACATTGCATATCATGATGCTGGCTAGCAGACATCGTCAAACTCTTTAAGGCCGCTCGCTGTAAAAAAGACAGCTGTTGATGGAAAGTTGCTTGGACCTTGAAAGAATGATGATAAAGACACTGTTCCCCATGCAGTGAGGCAGATACCTATAGTCGACCGCCGGGGATTAGGAGTCGAAGCTGTCTAGGGCATGTTAGTTAGCTGCTTCTTGAACCAGAAGGCACATGAAACAGATAGCATTCGTTAATGAGACACAAGTCTGTGGTCAAACTGGAAGGATTGAGTGTTGTCACCGACGTGCATGCTTCAACGCAATATCACGAATAGATTCATAGATATTAATATTGGTACTACGCTGATGTTCACCACTTGAGGGAAGTGAAAAGAACAAAAATGCAAAAATAGCGAGACTGAGAACATACCATCTGTGAGTTATGTGGTCCAGATACCACGTTACACTGTAAGTCTCGTCTATATGGCATTCCACACACGCTACAGGGGTTTTCAAAAAGGAAATCTTTAATCAGTGGGCTGAGCTATTAGCGTCCCCAGCCACACTGTTGCTACTACTACTACTACCTGGATCGGTACTTTAAATGTACTAATCTGGCTCCCGGTACTTGGAGGTGCTAATAGCAAGTTGTACTGTTATAATGTATAAATTCTTGTTGTAAATACAATAATTTAGCAAAATATTTTAAAATTAACTTCGATGTTGTTATTTAATCCTCTACAACTACTGTAATTTCCTTAAGAAATATACACAAGTAATTTATAATATTGGAAAATACAATATAAACATCTATAAATGTGATACTATTTGCAACATTTTTTTCAGTGGTTTGAGTATAATTTTCTTGGTATCAATACAATATTGTTATGACTCTTCGTGGTATTCCTTGTACTTATTTTATATTTTAATTTCTAAGGTTAAAAATTACAACTTAACACAAATAAAACTAATAATGTTTTTTAATTTCTCAGTTTAAAATTCTTATTCGTCCGAAGAAGGCACCGTGTACCGAAACAATTATCACGAAAAATAATAATATAGTGGAAATTAAAAAACATTATTAGTGTATTATTTGTGTTAAGTTACAATGAATTTCCATCAAGTAACGGCTAACTCAGTAAATTTTTTAAAAATTACAGTAGCAGTTTGTTCAAAATGTTAAAACTTACTGAACTATCTTCTTAGCATTGACTATAGCAATCACAATAACAATTCTTGTTTGTTACATCAATTGTTACTTGACATATGAGACCCCCGTGCACCATGAGATAAATGGATTGCTTCGTTTGTGAATTTGATATTACCAGAATGCAATTTAGATTATTTGCTACAACAGTGTGTCATAAATCTGTTAGTCCATTGAAGTATTTTAATTACTAACCTAGTTAGTTGAGGATGTACGTCAACTTGTCTATACCTAGCACAATACATCTCACTGTAGAAATTATAATATGGAATGGTTGAAATGAAAATTTACTAAAAGCTTTACAACAATGCCACTGAAATATTTAAAATGATCGAAAAAGTATATGCTGATGATTGCATATCAAGAGTATATGTTATTATTGAAAAGAGAACAGCTTGATCATGACAAACACTCAGGATCTATGTCAATTCAGACACTAGATATGGTTGAAAGAGTTCGTGGATTCAATGTATAGTATATATTCGAGGGGAAACATTTCAATAATTTTGAAAGAATATTTAGGCGAAACAGCAGTTTAAGTAATACATGTTTCACTTTGGGCCGTTGCAAAAAAATGCAACGGAGAAATCGTACTAACAGTGGGAGACAATTTAAAATTCCTGAAATTAGTTGTCACTCTAGATGACACATGATGTATTTAATATGACCATCTTTATTGATTAGCAAGTGCAGAACAAAAGTCAAAATCATCTCGGCTAGCCAAAAAAGTACACGAACAAATTAAAAGTTCAAAATCAAATTTGTTTTGATTTTTAATAGAACAGAGCGAGTAATATTACGAAGTATTAAAATACACAAGTAACCTTGCACTCATTGTTCGTCACTTCCTAGTTGAAATCAAGTCGACATTGAACCATTTACACTATTTACATGATCTAACAAGTTGTAGCTTTTCACTATTCCCAAAAAAAAATTAAGTTAAAAGTATGGTTTTCGATGAAATCGATTATTTAAAATGGATGCTCCACGTGCTTTCCAGATGATCCCACAAAATGAAGTATAAATTTCATTTGATTTACTATTAAAACGATGTAAAAAGTGCAAATAATTTGAAGGGGAAGAAATTAAATTTAAAAAAATTCTAGTCCAGATATATAAATATCGCACTATAAATTTACATATATTTATCCATTCATTATATGAAGATGTGGAATGAATATATCTAGACTAAGGAAGAAAAGTCACACTAAAGTACACAAATCTCTTAGATTTTTTATATTAAATTAAACCAATACAAGCTAACGACTTTGTATTTACCTTAGTTTAGTCTAATTTTCAAAATTTTTCTTTTGTATTTGACATAATTACTTTACTTTATATTAACTTATATTTCTTTCTCTCAAATACACTAAAATACTGAAGTAGTATTTCAAGTTACTTAGATACTCTATACTCTATTTGTTATACTTGTTAAATGTCATATTCCAATTTCCAGTTGACTTCTTTAAACAACAGTGTACATTAGAGTAATTCTGTTAGATTTAGGTGTTATTTTACAAAAACTAATAATTTTCTTTCTTTCTCAGTCGTTTTGATAAATATTCAATTTGTATCTGATTTACATGTCAGTGTTATTACATTTTAACTGATTTTTTTGTTGTTATTTTTACAATCTTCCCCTAATGGAAGTAAAATTTCACCTTAGTGCTTAATTGCTTTAATATTTGTGTAGTGTTAAAATAAATTCATTTGATGGTGTCCTATTTGATTAAAGTTTTTATCTATAAAACACTATTTTGAGGGTCAGACCCGGAGAGGTCCATCATTAATTCAACACAATGGTTGATATGCGAATGCGACTTTCGGCATTCGAATTAAAGTTTACTGATTAAAACGTTTTAATTACTAAAATCTACAATAGGAGATCCTTGATCTATATATTTAAGAAGAATCATTTTTGTCTGGAAATACGTTACTGTTTTAATATTATATTTTTGAGCATGAAATAGGAGACATACTATAAATAAATATGCGATTTATTAACCTCAAGAGGAAAGATTGAACTGTACTAATCACAATCTTATATATCATCTTCGGGTAGATGACACGAAAATAGTGATGACACCAATTCAGTTAGGTATTAACCAATGACAATATATATAAATAGTAATAAGTGAATCTTCAGAGAAAGTGTAAAATTTTTACTATAGTACATATTACAATAGTTTGGATGTTTTAACCTGGCAGCATAATTAAATATACTTCTGATATTGAGATTTTCTCAAGCAGATCTGTGTTTTGTTGGTAATAAGAATTGTCTTTAACGTTTACCTGAACTAATATTTCATGAAAAACTTTTTTGGAAAGAGTTTTCTTTAAATTTTGAAAATAATAATAAATTACAATACCAAATGATTGCAAAACAAGATTGGTAAGTTAAACAGATTGAGACCTAGTTGTTTATGAATACCATGAATTGTACAGAGGTAAAGCACTTCGTGCTATTTAGTCATTTTATTGCCACTATTGACTCGAGAGCAATAATTAATATCAAAATGATCTAACACACTGTCAGTATTAGCCGTCAGCTATTTCAAAATAGGAAGCCAGGAGGAGAAGCTGCAAACCGGTTCCGTCATTATCCACTAGTGAACTCAAATCTAAGGCAGTTTTAGGCGTCCATTTATCCCTTTCGAGTTGTATTAGTTAAAAGATATATATTTTAGGTAAGTATCATATTATTCTAGCAATAATAGTACTAGTTAGAAAGACATTTCATGGACGAAATAGAAAATTTTGTATCATGGGATCTTTGGTTAGTCATAATATTGACTTGAGTGAACCACATTACATTGTTTAAGGCTTTTTTTTCTGTTTCTCATTTCTATAAAATATCTGAAACATCAAAACATTTTTTCAACTTTTTTCACAGATGATACAAATGTGCCGATGCTCTGTCTAGAATCGTTAAGTATAAAAAACAATCCAGTCTTGTTAAATGTAAATCTTGGTGTCGTTCAAACCTCACAATGCTAAATTATAATAGAACTAATACAACTGGAATAAAAGGTCATACTGGGCTTGGCCTTAGATATTATTCCTGTACAGATAAGATTTGATTCCAAGTTTTTTGGACTAATTACAGACTCCGAGCTGAAGTTTGAATCATACATAAATGCTAATGGTAAAAAGGTAGCAATAGGCTACCGTATAGTAAATACAGCAGGACTTTCACATTCGATCGAACTTGACGAGCTTTATTTGGTCTTGGCTTGGAAGCTTGGGCATTAGTTTCAACATCATATACATACGCCTATGTTTCATCACCAGTTATGATGCATTTAAGCAGTTCTAGACCATCCTTGCTTTAATTTAGAACTCCTGAGCAATGTCTATTCGGAACTGCTTTTGGTCGAAATTCAACAATTTCGGAACAAGTTTTACTGCCACACGTCTCTGCCCAAAACATCGGAAAAAATTTCTTGGCATAAGCCAAATAACATACCAACTTCTTCAGCAACCCCTCTGTTAGCGATTCGGCAATTATCCATAATCATATTTTTCACTTTTTCGACGTTGCCATCGATTGTTGATGTGATGGGCATTCAGGATGCTCGTCCTATTCAATGTCTTCATAGCTCTCCTAAAAATGTGTGTACCACTTATAAATGCTTTTTTTTATTCATAGAAGACTCATCAAGAGCAATGTTGAATACTTCCAATATGATGTACTTTATTTCATTCTTAAAACAAAATGGAACGAAAATGTTTTCTTCCATTTTTTCCACTAGTAGAAAATCGCCCAGTACATTTTTTCGATAGCCAGCGATAAACTAAGCATAAACTATGGCCGCGAATGTCAAGATACATCAGGGACAAGTGTGGTAACAGAACAAAAAAAAAGACAATTGGACTTCTACAACCCGGAAAATTCCAAAATTATATATATATATATATATATATATATATATATATATATATATATATATATATACATATATATATATATATATATATATATATATATATATATATATATATATATATATATCCACCACTAATGAATAAAATTTGCTTTTAAATGCCAAAGTTCTATCCAAGAAAATGACTTGATTTTTGTCATTTTTATTATCTCTTCTAGAAGCCGAGATCTGGTACAATCAAAATTAAATAAAGTACACAATATCCTTTAAATAATTTTTTTTTTCAAAGCTGTTCAAAAATCCAGTTCAGAAATTCTATTAGTCAACTCGTTTGTCAAGACCGCCATATACAATTTGGGGCAATGTCTCGCACCATTTTAATTTTTTTTTATTTAATATGATGCGATGACCAGGAAAAAAGATAAAAAAAACAGTATATCCTGTCATAACCTCGTAGGATCTGTGACAGTTTTGTAAAATTCAGTATAAAGTATTATTGTAATTAGCGATTGGCTCTATGGCAGAATTGCCAACGCCAAAAATTTTAACATATAATATATGATGCTATATATATATATATATATATATATATATATATATATATATATATATATATATATATATGTATATATATATATATATATATATATATATATATATATATATATATATATATATATATATATATAGATGCAAAGAAATCGACGAAAGCAAAGAGACACACAATCAACTAATTAGAAAAAAACTTCCTGTTTGCCCCAATAATTCTAGGTCCTTTTGGTCAGTAACTAAGGCAGTTAGTCAAAATTTCACCAAATCTACTATATCACTCCTCCCACGGCCAGATAATTCTATTGCAACAACACCTGATGACAAAGCAAACTTTTGGCTGAACTCGTTGCTTCATATTCTACTGCTGATTTTCAAGGAAATATACCACTTACTATTCCCATAGTGCAGCCAAGGATTCCCAATATTGTCTTGGGGCAGCGTATCATAAAACATATTTTAATGAAGCTAGACACCAAAAAAGCTTTTGGCGCTAACGGAACACCTGCCATAGTACTTAAAAACTGCGCGAGAGAACTAGCACCAGTTTTCTGTAGGTTTTTCAACCTACCCTAGAGACAGGGAATATTTCCTTCCTGCTGGAAACGCGCTACAGTTCAGCCGATACCCAAAAAAGGCAAGGCCTTGCTAGACAAATACCGGCCAGTCACACTGCTTTCGATAAAATCGAAAGTCGTGGAAAAGGCAATTTCTAAGATATCTTGAAGGATTCAATATTATTAGCGACCATCAATATGGCTTTCATAAACATAGATCAACAGGAGATCTTCTAACTTATGTAGTACATGTTTGGAACAACGTAATTGAACACTGTGGAGAATGTTGAGCGGTTGCTCTCGATATATCCAAGGCATTCGACCGTGTTTAGCACGATGGATTGTTAGCTAAGCTAAGCTCTTCTGGTATATCTGAAAAGTTCTGTTTATGGCAATCGATGGATTTCTTCCACATCCTTTAACATGTGTTGTAGCAGGGAAAGTGCGAGGAAAGCTCGTTCTTATATAAAAATGTTTAATTTTTTATTATTCTAAAATTTCGATGTATGCGAAGACCTAAAGCACAAAAAATCCAAAGAAAAAAATTCCTTAGCAGCTAGCGACATGCAGTTTGAACAGGGTTGTACAGAAAGACATCCTTTAACATGTGTTGTAGCAGGGAAAGTGCGAGGAAAGCTCGTTCTTATATAAAAATGTTTTAATTTGTAATTATTCTAAAATTTCGATGTATTGCGAAGACCCAAAGCACAAAAAGTCCAAAGAAAAAAATTCCTTAGCAGCTAGCGACATGCAGTTTGAACAGGGTTGTACAGAAAGACATCCTTTAACATGTGTTGTAGCAGGGAAAGTGCGAGGAAAGCTCGTTCTTATATAAAAAAGTTTTAATTTTTAATTATTCTAAAATTTCGATATATTGCGAAGACCTAAAGCACAAAAAGTCCAAAGAACCTTCACTATCAACGCCGGTGTGCCCCAGGGCTCCATACTGTCTCCTACTCTCATTTTAATTTATAGTAACGATCTGCTGGAAAAGACCAGGAGTCTAATCTACAGTTTGTCAGAAGACAGTACGCTTATCTCATCATGCACTTTGAACATTCGAACATCTGCTACTGAGGCAAATATCCGCAGACAGCAGGAGGTCGTTCGACTTAACAAAGACTTGGTAGAAATTCTGTCCTCGGATGACAGTAACTAAGTAGAACTTAACGCACAAAAACCCAGGCGGCAGTTTTTTTCCAAAAAAGTTAATGTTGCTGGTCACAACATAGTTATATTCGGGGCACCCCATTCCTCTAGCATCGTCACTCAATTTGCTGGGCGTTAATTTGAGAGCAAATACGTCTTGGCATGAACATGTTACAAACATAGCAAAGAGAGCTTCTCAAAAGCTGGAAATATTATTTCGAACTAGAAAGCTTTACACTCCACAACAATTCTTAATTCTGTACGAAGCTCAAATTCGACCAACGATGGAATACTACTCCCATATTTGGGGCTATAGTCCCAAATATATACTGCATTTATTGGATTCTATTCAGAAGAGAGCTGTTCGCCTGATTGGAGACCCGGAACTGGCCAGCAACCTTGATTCATTGGAACAACGAAGAGCGGTAAGTGAGTATATTCTACAAGTATTTTCATGGAAAATGTTCGGTGGATGTAGCCCGCTTAATTCTTCCCAAAGCATGCTAGAAATACACGTCGCGCTAATACCTCACATCCATATGAAGTTCAGCTTGTTACTCCTCGCACAACACCTTTCAAGCAGTCTTTTATATGGAGAACCTCATCCAGAATTTACCCAGGACTGTGTTTCCGACCGAGTATAATTTACAGTGTTTCAAGACCAACCTAAATCGCTTTGTCCGCATACGTGTCGCTCCTGTAGCACTTTAGGGACTTCCCTGCAGCACGTATACTAGGTTCATAGAAAAAAAATGTGTATGTATATATATATATATATATATATACATATATATATATATATATATATATATATATATATATATATATATATATATATATATATATATGTATATATATATATATATATATATATATATATATATATATATTATATATATATATATATATATATATATATATACATATATATATATATATATATATATATATATATATATATATATATATATATACATATATATATATACATATATATATATATATATATATATATATATATATATATATATATATATATATATATACATATATATATATATATATATATATATATATATATATATATATATATATATATATGTATATATATATATATATATATATATATATATATATATATATATATATATATATATATATATATATATATATATATATATATATATATATATATATATATATGGTATATAAATATATATATATATATATATATATATATATATATATATATATGGTATATATATATATATATATATATATATATATATATATATATATATATATATGGTATATATATATATATATATATATATATATATATATATATATATATATATATATATATACATATATATATATATATATATATATATATATATATATATATATATATATATATATATATATACATATATATATATATATATATATATACATATATATATATATATATATATATATATATACATATATATATATATATATATATATATATATATATATATATATATATATATATATATATATATATACATATGTATATATATATATATATATATATATTATATATATATATATATGTATATATATATATATATATATATATATATATATATATATATATATATACATATGTATATATATATATATATATATATATATATATATATATATATATATATATATATATATATATATATATATATATATATATATATATATATATATATATATATATATATATATGTATATATATATATATATATATATATATATATATATATATATATATATATATATATATATATATATATATTTATACGAGGGTTGTGTAAAAATAAGGTTCCCACATTTTCTTCAGGTGTAAGGCATTTTTTATTTGAACTGAAAAAAATACATCATTGGAAAGCTTAATTTCTTAGCTAATTTTCAGCATAATCTCCAGATTTTTCCACGCATTTTTGTTGACGACTAATCCACTTTTGGAAATCCCGCTTCAAAGAAGTCCGCCGCCAGTCCGTGGAAGAATTTGGTGACCGCTTCCTGCACTTCTCCATCAGTCTCGAAACGTTGTCCACCCAAGTGTTGCTTTAATTTTGGAAACAAGTGGAAGTCACTCGGTGCAAGATCAGGGCTGTAGGGAGCATGTTTCAACGAGATCCCAGCTAAAATTGTCGATTAAATCCTTGGTTTGGCGAGAGACGTGCGGGCGCGCAGTGGCGTGGTGCAGTCTAACGCCTTTTGTCAGCCTTCCTCTCCGGCGATTTTGGATGGCTCTTCTGAGTTTTTTCAAGGTCTCACAATAATTTTCCGAATTTATTGTGATCCCTCGAGGCATAAACTCAACAAGCAGGACACCCTTACGGTCCCAAAAGACCGTAACCATCACTTTCCCTGCGGACAGCGTCTGCTTGAACTTCTTCGGTTTAGGCGATCCGGTATGGCGCCATTGGCGCGATTGTTGTTTTGTTTCCGGGGTGACGTAATGACACCACGTTTCATCCTCGGTAACAATGGAGTCTAACAAATCTTCGGTATTCTCTGCGCATTCTCGAAGAAACTCCTGGGCACACTTGACGCGAACGGCTTTGTGGGTTTCTGAAAGCATGTGCGGGACCCACCGCGCACACACCTTGTGATAACGTAACCTTTCAGTCAAAATCGTGTGGATTGTTTTTTCATAAACCTCAGGAACCCGGGCAGCCAGTTCCCGAGAGATTTATAGTGTTTAAATATGTAAACCAATAATTTCATTAATGAAACAGGTTAAAAAAATTTAATGTTGCCCAACCTAACCAACCTAAATCGCTTGGTCCGCACACGTGTTGCTCCTGTAGCACTTTAGGGATTTCCCTGCAGCACGTATGCTAGGTCCATAGAAAAAAAAGGGTATATATATATATATATATATATATATATATATATATATATATATATTATATATATATGTATATATATATATATATATATATATATATATATATATATATATATATATATATATTTATATATATATATATATATATATATATATATATATATATATATATATATATATATATATATATATATATATATTTAGATAAATATTGAAAAGTTCTGCTACTGTACAACAAATGAGAAAAATTGATCCTAGAGATTTATAGTGTTTAAATATGTAAGCCAATAATTTCATTAATCAAACAGGTTGAAAAAACTTTAATGTTGCCCTCTTATATGCAATACAAACAAACCGCATTTGATAATCAGTGTTTTAAAAGCAATTATTTTCTACTGATAATAACATACGCGAACAATTTTCTATCCAAAACAAAATTGGTCATGATAAGCGCTGTATTCAAACTGAGAAAGACTTTGTAGATTAAAATAAATGATTGGAATAATTATCATTGGCATGGTTTAATTTTCTAATAAACGTGTACTTTATTTTTAGACAGATGATGTAGGTAAAAGTAGATAGAATTATACATCCAAATTCACTAAAAAGATCTGAAACTTAAACCTGATCTTGGGGTCATAGAATTGAAAACTTCTAATTGGCCAGTTAGCTCTTGTTTTTAATACTGGTTTATTTTATATCTTAATTGTCAGAACGAAATGAGATATCGATAACAATTTAAGCATGTAAGAAACTGTCTATCCTGCGCAACTTGCAACCAGTTTTTAGCTGCCCTTTTAATATCACCAACGTGTCAGTGATCTCCGTTTGCTACTCTTATCTGCCCTTAGTCTCCATTCCAATATTTTGCGCGTCTATCTCATGTCTCTAAGTCTAGCAATGTGTCCTGCCTATTTCCATTTTAAAGTAGCTATGTGCGTGTTAACATCTGTGACACCAATGCGTCTACGCAGATCTTCGTTACGTATTCTGTCATTAAGAGTCACACTAAGCATTGTCTTCTCCATGAGCCTTTGCGCAACCTCTTCAGTTTGTGTGCAGATTCTATAGTATGTTAAGTGCATACGTCTCAGTTCCATAGGTAAAGAATGGGAGGACGCATTGATAAAATCTTTTTCCTCTTCAGACTAATTAGGATGTCGTTCTTTATCCTTTAGAACTCCATATGCAGTCCAAGCTAGACTGATTCTTCTTCTAATTGCAGATGTTGGGTTTCGATCGAGGATGCTGATTTCGTGGCCCAGATATATGTACTTATCTATTTGGTCTTCATTAAAAATTTAAGGGTTACTAGAGAGCACCAAGTTAGTTATGGATTTTGTTTTTCAATGTTAAACTTTAGACCCACGCGGGTATAGACAACAGAGAGTTCTCTCAACATAATTTGCATCTCTGTCAAATCGTCGGCCATGACGCGAATCGTAGTTGGTTAAGCCTCTCACCATAAATAGTTATGCCTCTGTTCTCCCAATTTAGTATTTTGAAATGGTACTCGAGGACAGTTACGAAAAGTTTTGGGGATAATGGGTCTCCTTGACAGAGTCCTCGCTCAATTCTGATGTTATTTATGAGTTCGTGTAATTTAACAGTTGTTGTGGCGTTCTTATATATGTTCTGAATTAAGGTGGCGTATCGGTAATCAAGACCGCTTTCAATCAGTGCTTCTATAATACTATTCATATGAACGATGTCAATTACCTTGTGGAAATCTACAAAAACCAAAATCAGGGATCTGCTATATTCTACAGATTTTTCGATTAACAATTTGATGGTAAACGACCATCGTTTGTTCCGAAGCCTGAACGAAATCCAGCCTATAAATATATATATATATATATATATATATATATATATATATATATATATATATATATATATATGTACATATGTATATATATATATATATATATATATATATATATATATATATATATATATATATATATTTATATATATATATATATATATATATATATATATATATATATATATATATATATATATATATATATATGTATATTGATGAGCAAAAAAAATCGACTCAAACGATTTTGCTTCATTTAACACTAATCCTTGAATTTAATTTTCAAACAGTGTTATTATTTTTGGTATCATTAGAATGCTAATTTTCTACTCTTACATCCACATTAGAGTGGCCTAAGCGGAGTTCCGACCTCAATCTAATCGAGCACATGTGAGTTGAGCTCAAAAGAAGGGTTCGAGCCAGAAATCCAGCCCCTGCATCGGGGTTGCGATGGCGGAAGAGTGGAAAAGAATTCCACAGACAGTGGTGAAAAAGTTCACCTGCTTTAAGAAAAACCGGCCGGAAGCAGTAATAAGAACAACAGGGGGTGATACAACATTTGATTTTTCAAGTTAAAATTTGTTTTATTTTTTCTTTTACCACTATTTTCAATCCTTGTTCTCCTTGTTTCCCCTTTTAATCATTTTAATCAGTAAAAAATATTAGGTACACTATGGAATTTGGTATCATTAGAAAGAGAATAGAATGGGCTTTCAAATGACATTAAAATCCGTAAAAATATATGAACACTAAATTTTAGGATCCGTGCCAAGTGTGAATCCAAATAGTTTGAGTCGATTTTTTTGCTCACTAGTATATATATATATATATATATATATATATATATATATATATATATATATATATATATATATATATATATATACATTTCTAATTTCAGTAAATTTTTTCGGGCTTTAGTATACTTAATTCAATTATTTATTGAAATTATAACGATATTAGATATTCAGTAAAAAAACCAAAGAAGAGGGAATTATTATATAGTCCTTTTACAAAGATTCGTTAGAAATAAATCATTTTTCACCAAACTTCAATTATTTTTTATCGTTATTGTACACTCTCGAAAGTAGAATAAAAGTCAAGTGCAGTCACTTTCGCACCAAATCTCGTCACCTCCTGCAGCAATGTCATTATCTTCGTTCTCTTTGATAATGGCTTCCGTTTCGTAATATCGAAATCATATCTAAGGATCACAATATCCAAAGCCTTCTTTGACCGTAGTTCAAAGGTTAACGTCATTGAATTGTAGTTCGCTCTCAAAGCGTACAGGACAAATTCATTCTTAGAGATTTGGTCCCTTCTTATCGCTACTCTTTATATTATACTTTAGGAAGCCGCTGTTAGAGGTAATGACCGCAAAAAAAATCAAAACTAAAATAGTTTTTGCTCGTATTCGATCAGATTAGATAAAATAAAGAAATTATTTATGGAATTTAAGTTATAAAATTCTGCATATTTTTTTGGCCACATTTGTAGGATTTTGAAAAGTTGATTAGAAACTTAAACAAAAATTTTTAATGGCGATTACAAAGTCACAAATACTCATAGTTTTAGAAAATTATAAATCATTCTGTATATAGAAAGAATATTTATATGAGTAACCTATTATTTTTATTATTAATTTTTATTCTTTGTTTTATTTTCCTTACCACAGGAAAGTTTTTATTTGTGGAAAAAAAACTTTTACACTTCCTAGCGTTAATTTAATTTTTCAATTCCTTCAAAAAAGCAACCTTGTGATTTGTTTGCGAAATGCTCTTGCACAGCTACCATCTCTTCTTCATCACAACAAATAATAGTCGCTGGGTGCTACATCAGGACTGTAAGGTAGACGATGATTAAATCTAGCTTTGCAAACAACATATTTTCTAAATGGGGCTGAGTGGATAGGGGCGTAATCGTGCATAGGCCTAATGCTGCTACTAACTTTTCCATGACGTTTATCTTTCACAGCTTTGCGTACACTGCTAATTAATTCGGCATAATAATTGCCTGTCATTGTAATGTCTCTTGAAAGGTGGTCATTGAGAATTATTCCTTTGGTGACCATCAGCTTTGCTCGTTTCGGAGTGGATTATCTACCTTTTATATCACCTGCATTAAATCTTGTTTTGATTCAGAATCATACCGATAAATCTAAGTTTCACCAGAGGTTATGAACGATCATAACTTGTATTTGAATTATTCCTGGATAAGGCAAGAAACTCGAGACAACATAACTGACGACAGTTGTAATCAAGTCGTGTCAGCATTTGTGGTACCCAAAGTACGCGTGTGCATACTCATATGCAAATGACTATATAAAATTTTCTCAATACATTCTTTATCAATTTTCAACTCATCTCCTATTATATATGTGAATTC
This sequence comes from Pachyrhynchus sulphureomaculatus, assembly GCA_019049505.1. Lineage (NCBI taxonomy): Eukaryota > Metazoa > Arthropoda > Insecta > Coleoptera > Curculionidae > Pachyrhynchus > Pachyrhynchus sulphureomaculatus. The sequence goes on from CM032446.1 coordinate 174,713,999, forward strand.
TATAATCTGTCTCTCTGGAGTTTTCGTTGGTTGTTCTATCTTTTTATATGTTTGTTTGATTATCGGTTGGTATAATAACTTTCAAGCGACTTGAAATATCGACTTCAAATTTTGTACACATGTAATACTAAAGAAAGAAAGAGACGTATACTTTTTAAACGATATCTCTTTAAGTCAATGGAATGTTGTCGATAACCTTTTTATAGTTTTAATATTATTGTGTGAATTTTCCTGGATTTCAGTTGAAATGAGTAAATTTTATGCTCAAGTATTTAAGGTCAACCATGCAAGGGTTTGAAGGCTGAGGGAGACCAAAACGGCGTTGCTTCGAATATATTACCTCATAGGCCTTTGAGAGGCTTGAAGTCAAGTCACCTGAAAATTATATTATTTCTTGAAAATTTTAACAGACGTACCTCTTCTATTTAACTTGTTCGCAAGTAACATCTCACCATAAAATATGAATCATTTAACATATTAACTTGTAATACTTGAAGAAAGTTATCGTTTAGTGGGGGAGAGAGTCGAATTCAGTATAAAAGATAGTTTCGTGTATATTACGAGATATTATTAATATTTATTTAGGTACTCACTAATATATCACCATTGGCTTGGGAACTGAAAGTGATAAACATTTTTCTTTGTAATTTTACAGTTTTAAGTTATTATGAAATGATATTCTATTAAAAATAATTGTTTGATTTGAAAAAATTTTAGAATTAGAAATTTATTATTTTAAATTTAAATTTAATTTGATAAACAACTATTTTAGACCACTTGACTAATTTAGACAAATGATTTCTCATTTGACAGGTCTCAATGAAATAAGTTGGATTACTCTAAAATTACGTGCTTCAGCTCACTAAGAGGAAATGTATATGGGAGAAGTTATGTATGTGAAGAATTTCCTATTGATCAAAAATGCACTTTAAGCTACTGCTGAATCAAATTACACTCTTTCCGTCCACTCGTTGGCAAGATATGGAGGGTCGAAGATTAGATAGGCTGGCACTTTGCGTTGGATTGAGTATAATTAAAACATAATATAAACCTACCCAAACTAACCTGAACTAACATAAACGTAGTAGGATAGGCCGGTGCTTCTTGCCGGCTTGAATAATTATAAGATATACTACACCTGAACTAACCTGAACTAACCTAAACTAACCGACACTAATATGGACTAACAATAAAGTAGTACAATAGGCCAGTAATTTCTAATAGATTGGCCTAGCAATTAAAAGCTGGCGCTTCACGCCAGATTTAATATAATATAAACATAACGCAGACGTAAGCTTATTCTCATATATATTTGATAAATAATTTTAATATTTAAACTTTGACCCCCCCATATCTCATCGGCTATGGGCTCAGCTTGCCTTACATTTAAAAAACGAATGACCAAAAGGCTGCGTTATTGCTTGGTCGTTGCGCTTCCACTTTCAATATATTTCGTTTTATCTTCATCAATAGATCATAGATATTTTTTTCGTCTGGTAGCAACTCCAACAAGAAAGGCATCGGTCTTTTGTCTTTGCAATTCCATCGGATCACTTTTTTTGGGTGAAAAACTTTGTTATTCCAAGTCCGTGCAGATCTCATCCTATGAGAAAGATTCGAGGATTTAACGCAAAATGACATGAAGCAGCTTATCCTCTTGTAGGGCGTAAGAATGGTACTTGAACCTTGCTTTAATCAAGGAATATTCTTATCCTAAGAAATTCATCCACCGTTTGCGGTTGTAGCTTCACACCCTTTGGCATGCTGGATGCTTTTCTATAATCTAAAGATTTAGCTAACAGGACTAGCGTGATTTCGCTGTACGTCGCTTCTTCGGGAAGTACTACCGACGGTATCCTTGGATTAGCTACTAAATTCCGATTACGCGCACTGTTACCAAGCTTTTCACTGTCACTTGCCACTTTATTAAACGGATTATTACTAACCTTACTGTTACCCTCCATCAGTTGATGTGGAACTTGTTGATGTGGCTGCTACACCACCCCCTCGTCACTGCTGCTGAAAACAAGGTCAGCTTTTCTAATCTATTCTCTAGGTGACTGTTAATTCTGCTGGACCTTCTTCTTCCGTTGGTTTCTGCTTTTCCTACTTCTTCTCTTCTTTTGCGGCTTCTCCAGATCATCCTCTGACTCAGTATCGACCTTCAATCCCTCCATATCATCTTCATTCGATCCCTCCGATGCCACTGAAAAAGTCGCTTTTTCGGCATTTTCAAACTCCTCCCTCAATCAATCGTTCTCATCTTGAAAAACTTTTAGAAGACCGCGGAGCCTCTTTAATTTATTACTTTAGCAGATCATGTTTTCATCTCTCTTAGCCAGCTCAGCTATGAAAAACGCTAGTTAGTCAGAGAAAACAGAATTTTCATTTTATATAGTGGAAAGTAAATTCTCTGGAAGATAAAAATCCGGTGGACGATAACCCGGGATATGCTCTTTCAGCATTTTTTGCATGCCTTTTGGATCAGTTTTATTTCTAAAATATCTCCTAATTCGCCTTGTCATCGTAGAATAATCGCACATCTTGCTCTCTTCTTGTCTAGGTTGATCAAGTAAGAGATCCTATATTTCAATTGATCAAGCCACTTAAAGTAGACTTCAACAATTAATTTAATAAAAAATTGTGTTTGCTGTGAAAAAACATAACTTGTTTTAGCTTACAGGTTTGTGTCTCTTCATCATAACCAGTTGCATACTTGTTCTAAAAAATATCGTAATAAATGTTATTTAGATAAATATGTAATATATATTCGTTTAAGAAATAAAAGTTTATTAATCCAGCTACTGGATTCGCTATAACTAATGGTTACTTTTTAACACGCAAAAAACTCCTTTCTTCGAAAAACTTCACGTGCTTTCCTTTGACCGATAAAAACCTGATAAAAACTCTTTACATCACTTGGGTTAAATTTAAATAATGCCCTACACTAATCGATTTCTTGAAAATGTGAATAAAAAGCAGCAAATCCATTAGAAAATACGTTTATCAACTTTTTGAATAATACTTCCTTTTTGGTAAGGGCTGATGATAAATAACTTTGTATAGTTGAAAATATTAATACTAATAAAATGTTTATTTGGAAAATAATACGTATTACTAATAGTTATCTTAGGTTAGATTATTAATTTGCTAATTCATAAAGTTATAATTTTGTTTCTTATACTCTAATGACGTAAGCATAAGAATATGTAAATTTCTGTTCACAGTGGAATGAACCCGAGTTATCTTTTGATGCAAAAGATCATCTATTATTCTAAGATTTTACTCATTACTTGCGTTCGCTACCTATGCGACTTAACGTGATCTAAATGGAGATAAATCGTTACTTTTGAGTAAATCTCTCAAGTAATAGGCAACAAACAGCGTCATTATTATTCTGTATCGAGAAATTTTAGACAAACTTGTCTTTTAACGCTTGAAACGTTGTTGACCTAACTTTTAAAAAAGAATACCTTATTTATCTATATTAAGACTGTTTTTTTTATGGGTCTAGCACACATGCTGCAGGAAAGTCCCTAAAGAGCTCCAGGAGCGGCATGTGTGCGGAAAAAGCGATTCACGTTGTTCTTGAATCGCTGTAAATTGTACTCGGTCGGAAACACAGCACTGGGTAAATTATTCCAAAGGGATGATGTTCTCCATATAAAAGACTGCTTGAAAAGCGTTATACGCGGAGTAACAAGCTGAACTTCATACGGATGTGAAGCACCAGCGCGACGTGTATTTCTAACATGCACCGCTTTGGGAGGAATTAAGCGGGCTACATCCTTCGACCACTTTCCATGAAAATTCTTGTAGAACAGACTCAAGTCGCCAACCCTTCTTCGATGTTCCAGCGAATCAAGGCCGTCGGCCAGTTCCCGGTCTCCAATCAGACGAACAGCTCCTCTCTGAACAGAATCCAACAATTGCAGTGTATGTTTGGGAGCGGAGCCCCAAATATGGGAGCAGTATTCCATAGTTGGTCAAATCTGAGCTTTGTAAAGAATTAACAGTTGTTGTGGAGTGTAAAGCATTCTGCTTCGAAATAATATTCCTAACTTTTGAGAAGCTCTCCTTGCTATGCCTGCAACATGTTCATGCCAGAACATATTTGCTCCCAAACTAACGCCCAACAAATTGAACGACGATGCTAGGGGAATGGAGTGCCCCGACATAACTATGCCGGGTTCAGCAACGTTAACTTTCTTAGAAAAAACTGACGCCTGGGATTTTGTAGCGTTAAATTCCACTTGGTTACTGTCACCCCAAGATAGAATTTCTTCCAAGTCTTTGTTAAGTTGAACGACCTACTGTTGTCTGCGAATATTCGCCTGAGCAGCCGATGTCCGAGCGTTCAAAGTGAATGAAAAGACAAGCGTACTGTCGTCTGCAAAGATGTAAATTGGATTCCCGATCTTTTTCAGCAGGTCGTTAATGTAAATGAGAAAGAGAGTAGGAGACAGTATGGAGCCTTGGGGCACACCGGCGTTGATTGTGAAGGTGTTAGAAGGAAATCCGTCGACCCCCACTCGTAAAGAACGCTCTCTAAGGAAACATCAAAGCCACAAACAGAATTTTTCAGACATACCACAAGAGCGTAGCTTAGCCAACAGACCATCGTGCCAAACACGGTCGAAGGCCTTGGATATGTCAAGAGCAACCGCTCGAGATTCTCCAAAGTGTTCAATGCGTTGTTCCAAACATGTGTTACATAAGTCAGAAGATCTCCTTTTGATCTATGTTTACGAAAGCCATATTGGTGATCGCTAATAATATTGAATCGTTCAAGATATTTTATAAGATGCCGATTGATAACCTTTTCCATGACTTTCGATATTATTGACAGCAGTGCGACTAGTCGGTAGTTATTTGGCAAGGTCTTCTTACCTTTTTTAGGTATCGGCTGAACCGCGGCACATTTCCAACAGGACGGAAATATTCTTAAAAGAAATGGTACATATTGTCAATGGATAATATATCTAGATGATTACTAATATTTTAAATTTACTTGTGTTGCACAAAACTAGATATACGGCAAAGATATACATCAAATCTGCAAATTATTTTGAAAATGTTTTTAAAGAAAGATCTTTCGCTTGCATTTACGCGTCATTATCCTGCTTTATTGAAACAGAGCCAAAAATCTATTAGCTTTGTTACTGTTCTGAAAGATCCACTTGTTTTGTTTTTCATATTTTATTGCTTGCTGTATTAATGGTTGGTGTACTGTAAAATAATAGGATGGTGTAGTACAAAATATGATGCAAAAAAAATAAAGATGCTAAAAAAGATTTTATTTCCTTTCGCTCCTCGAGTTATAGACTTATTTTTTGATGAAGGTTAAGAACAAAATTATTTACGCGGTCTGAGTTGGATTGTTATATATTAGCATGACGTGTATTTTTAGCATGCAATACACTGGGAGGAATCATGGATAGAACAATTCCTATGAAAAAATTCACAGAATAAATTTAAGGCACGAACTTTACTTCGATATTTTAAAAAGTTAAGGTTTCTGTTCAGTTCAGGTCCCCAACGTAGTATCAGTATTTTGACGGTGGTCTAATTTGAGCGTTGTATAGAATGGAAAGCTCAGTGAAGTACACTGTTGTGTATTTATTATGGCCAAGCAAATACATGTTTATTCCTAATTTAATGCGTTAAGTTATTTAATTTCTAGCCTGAGTTTTTGTAACGTTAAATTCTACTTGGTTATGGTCATCCTAAGACAGAATTTCTTTCAGTTCTTTGTTTAGTTTTACAAGTTTGTAATATTGTTCCTATTTGTATGGGCAATTGGTCTTTAAGCGATCAAGCTGACTAAAACAGGCTTGTATTATCATTAACAAAGCTATAGATTAACTTTTTGGTCTTCTGCAGCAAATTGTTTACATGAAGTAGAAAGAAAGTAGTATACAGAATGAAACTCTGTAACATACAATAACAAAAAGATGTCAAAAATAAATCTATCAACTGTTACTTGTAAGGAACGACTTTTACAGAAACTTGGGAGCCCAAAACTTCAAAGATACTCTGAAGGCGCAGCTTAGTCTTCCCCAAATAGTTGAATGCCTTGATTATATCAAATGCAACCTCTCGAGACTCCTCATAATATTCAATTTAGTTCTTCCAAAGAGGTATAGAATAAGTAAGACCCCTTCTGTCTGATTTTTGTTTATAAAAACAATATTTTTGGTCCCTAAGATATCAAATACTTCTAGATATTTAAAAAGATGTTGATTTTTACCTTAATTCTACTGAAAGCAATGCAACCGGTCATTCATTGTTCAACATAGGAAGTGAACGAAATAGTTCTTTTCCCTGGGACAAGTTGAATAGCCTACAGAAACACTGGTGTTAGCTCGGTCACATACTTCACGAGTACGATAACATCCAAAAAACTTGCTGGTATCTGGCCTTATTAACTTATATTTTAAGATAGGCTGTTTAAAAACAATGTTTGACTTTTGACTGCACGCTGGGAATAGTGAGTGATGTGTCCTTGAAATTAACAGCAGGGTGTGGATTAATGATGTTTACTAACTTAAAAAACATTCGAAGCCGATGAAGTAAAAAAGAAAAAAAAACTTGTCTTTTCACATGGCAAATCATGGTTGTTGAAATTAGACGATGTGTCAAACTGAAGTAACTATGAAACTGTGTAATAGGCAAAGAGGGCTTATAAATATTAATTGATTATCTAATATTTAAATCCAAAAATTGGCGTTATAAGCATAATTATTATTTTTTTTATTCAAATATTTCGAATCGACTTATTCGAGTGGTGGGCAAAAAGGATATATGTAGTCTATTTGCCGGGGCAGAGCCTTCCTACAGTTACTGCCACTGTTACTACTAGTATAATTAAAAAAGTAACGTAATAATTTAACTTAGTTTAAAACATTAAGGATATGTGCTCTGTAAATCCCATCCATGGATTGCTTAGATGGTTCCGATAACTTTAGGGTGTACTTTATCTGCCAGAGGACCAACACCACCTAATATTCCCATAGTGTAGTCAAGGATGCCCGATATTGTCTTCAGACAGTGTATCATAAAACGTATTTTGATGAAGCTAGACACCAAAAAGGCCACCTACCATAGTTCTCAAAAACTGTGCGAGGGAACCAACACCAGTTCTGTCTGTAGACTTTCAACCCATCCTATAGAAAGGGAATATTTCCTTTCTGCTGGAAATGTGCCACAGTTCAGCCGATACCTAAAAAAGGCAAGACGAGCTTGCCAAATAACTACCGACCAATCGCACTGCTTTCAATAATATCGAAAGTCATGGAAAAGGCTGTCAATCAGCATCTTCTAAAAATCTTGAAGGATTCAACATTATTAGCGATCACTAATATGGCTTTCGTAAAAATAGATCAACGGGAGATCCTCTGACTTATGTGGCCCAAGGCTCCATACTACTCTCTTTTTCATTTATATTAACGATCTGCTGGAAAAGACCGAGAATCCAATCTTCAGCTTTGCAGATGACAGTACACTTATCTCTTCATTCACTTTGAACGCTCGGACATCGGCTACTCAGACGAATATCCGCAGACAGCAGGAAGTCATTCAACTTAACAAAGACCTGGACGAAATTCTATCTTGGGGTGACAGTAATCAAGTGGAATTTAACGCTACAAAAACCCAGGCATCAGTTTTCTCTAAAAAAGTTAACGTTGCTGAACCCGACATAGTTATGTCGGGGCACTCCATTCCTCTAACATCGTCACTCAATTTGTTGGGCGTTAATTTGGGAGCAAATATGTCCTAACATGAACATGTTGCAGGCATCGCAAGGAGAGCTTCTCAAAAGTTGGGAATATTATTTCGAACCAGAAAGCTTTACACTCCAAAACAACTGTTAATTCTTTACAAAGCTCAAATTCGACGAACTATGGAATACTGCTCCCATGTTTGGAGCTCCGCTCCCCAACATACACTACATTTATTGCATTCTATTCAGAGAAGAGCTGTTCGTCTGATTGGAGACCCGGAACTGACCGGCGGCCTTGGTTTGCTGGAACATCAAACAACGGTTGGCGACTTGAGCCTATTCTACAAGTATTTCCACGGAAAGAGTTCGAAGGATGTGGCCCGCTTAATTCCTCCCAGAGCGGTGCATGTTAAAAGTACACGTCGCGCTAATACTTCACATCCGTATGAGCTTGTTACTCGTACAACGCTTTTCAAGCAGTCTTTTATATGGAGAACATCATCCCTTTGGAATAATTTGCCCAAAACTGTGTTTCCCACCGAGTACAATTTACAGCGATTCAAGAACAACGTGAATCGCTTTCTCCGCACACGTGCCGCTCCTGTAGCGCTTTAGGTATTTCCCTGTAGCACGTGTGCTAGATCCATAAAAGCAATAAAGGTAAGATCTACACTTCCACAATTAAATGATGCTAAGTAACATAGATATATATGCCAGCTACAAGAACCGCTTAAATCACTTCTGGTTCTAATGAATACGTTATATAATTTCCTTGAAAGTTTTCTCTATACTAAATAAGTATATGTTGCTATAAAAGAGGCATCTGAACTTTAACAAACTTTTTATTTTTGGAAAGATTTTATTTAATCCCACATTTCTGTCGATAAATTCCAATGAATGAAAATAACAATTAAGCACAGTTTATTTACAAATGCGTATTACTTGGACAGCGTTTGATCAACTACTGAGCGTTTGTTTCATGGCGCGACTACAGACAGTTAAGTAGTTTTCAGATTCGAATAATAGCTTAAGTAATTTTTTTCAAAGTGTAGTAACTGGCCCTTCAAGCCTTCGGCGTGATCTGGATGGATGGATGGATGTTATGGGATTGGGGCGCATCGGCTGCAGTGATCATTTAGCGCCCTCGGGGTGATCTGAGCTGACAAGTTCATATTTAGAATATTTTTTTGTGTATAAATTGATTAAAATATTTATGACGCCCACTTATCTATTTTATTCTTATTAGTAATACACGTATCGTGGTATCAATATGTTAATAGGATCCGAGAGCCGGTCCTGTTTTAAAATTGTTTATTTTGATTTTTTTAAACAACTTTCTGAAAATTTTTATAAGACAGATTTAAGGAATTAACTTTATTTATTGAATATTGTAGTCAGTATATAAGAATGATCACAATTACACCAAAGTCTCCGACGCGTGTTTCGCTAACCATATTTACATCAGCAGGAGCGACCAATGACTGCGTCGATCATCGCTATCATCGTCAGTGAAACGCACGTTGCGTACAAAAATAAAGTATTTTATGTAGTGCTGATAACTATGGTATGGTATCGCTGGACTAAATATTCCAGAATACCTACTTAAGTAAAACCAGGAAAAAATTCCTTTTTTTTTAAATATTTATTAGTAAACAGCTAGCAAATAGCGAGCAATTATCAGTATAAACAAAAACATTCCAGTTTAATTTATTATAAAAAAGCTAGTAAACTGTTCCATTAGCATCACTAACTACACTATTTAAAATAAATTGTTGCCTCAAATGGAACATAAAAATGCCTAATGTCCTATTTGTTAAATGTAAGAGTAAGGGGACCATTAATGGGTAATAAAATCTCCCTTTGCTTTAATTCTTATTGCCTTAAAATTTGGTTTTCACTACATTAAATTAAAACACATTAAAATAAAATGCTTCAAATTTTGAACGTAAACATGTTTTCGTAAAATACAAGGTGTTTTTTCGTTCAGACAATTTTACCTGACTATAATACTCAACAATTAAGTACTTTTGCTTTTATAAACTATAAATATATAGATATATATATATATATATATATATATATATATATATATATATATATATATATATATATATACACATATATATATATATATATATATATATATATATATATATATACATATATATATATATATATATATATATATATATATATATATATATATATATATATATATATATATATATAGGGTGCCCCATATGTATGGAATACATAATTCCAAAGTATTTATTAATCAGTGAATAAAAAAAATTTTAAATAAAAATTATAGGGTGTTATACGGTGCACATGCTGACGTTAACAATAAAATGGTTTAAGCTGTCAGTTCGAAGAAATTACGCCTTCTGTATATTATTTTATTTTTGAATCCTACTAAAAATTCTAGGTATTATTTTTCTAACATATGATATGTATAAATTGAACAGTTTTAGAATTATTGTTATTTAAAATTTAAAATAAAAAAAAGACAAAAAAACTATTAATAAATACTCTAGGTTTATTTTTAAGGTAACAATTGCTCAAAATGTCTACCGTTAACAGCTAGGCAATGACCCAATCTGTCATAAACAACCTGAGAATCTGGGGTGATCTGTGTTACTTCATTTTGAATTCTTTGTTGTAAATCTTCCACAGATTCAGGTCAACTTCGGTAAACTTTGGCTTTCAAATGACCCCATAAAAAAAATCGAGTGGCAGGACTCCTTGCAGGCCATTCTACAGCATCTCTTCTGCCTATCCATCGATTAGGAAAAATCGGATCCAAGTGCTCCGTCCTGCTGATACCACAGATTCCTGTTACTGGTAGTCTTGGAGTAACTGTAAGCTGTCTTGTAAGATTTTCATCGATAAAAAGGGAACCAATGATTTGTTGTCCACAAATCCCTAACCATACGTTTATCTTTTGTGGTCTTTGAGAATGTCGATTATCCAGTGGAGATTCTCAGTAGACCAGTACAAGCAGTTATGCCTGTTAACTCTTCCGTTAAGACAAAATGTGGCGTCGTCAGAAAAAACAATATTATGAATTAGGTTATGATCATTATTGATTCGTTTCATCATGACCCTGCAAAAATTCAACGCGTCTATCATAGTCCAGATAATTCTTGCAATAGAATGAGTTTGTAGGGAAGCAATTTTCTTCATTGGGTATATGACTTAAGGTACCTTTACTTATTTTGTGGTCTAGGCAAAGCTGACGAGTGGTTGTATGGGGATTTCCTGTAATTTCCAATAAAACATCTAACATTTTATCATCGCTTGTTTTAACTTTTGGAGGTCCAGATTTAGAACGATCCTTAACATGATTTGATTGTCTAAATCGCTTTAATGTTTTGCTAACTACGGATTGGGTAATAGGTTCTCGATTCGGATATTCTGCCTTAAAAAGATCACACACCTCCTGCTGTGTTCTCCTACGATCTCCGTAACCAACCATCATTAACAAAGTGATTCTTTCAATTTCTGTTAAATGTACCATTAAGTTATTACGCTCAAATTGCAGTTTCCCAAAATGCAGCAATAAACGTTTTCGTCAATAAATCATTTTTTGGCGCGTTAGCTCGTTACCTGACAGTAAATGTTTGACACATGCCGGCTTAATTTTTTTTTAATTTGATCTCCTTAATTTCAAATATCAATAATTTCAAAAGACTTCAATTTAGACATATGATAGCATGTGCACCATATAAGACCCTATAACTTTTATTTAAACATTTTTTTGATACACTGGTTAATAAATGCTGTGGAATATATAATAAATATTCAAAATATTGTATGTTTATATCTCGTTTATATAATTTTTCAAGCAATAGTTTCGGCGTACCATGTCCAGGATACCTCAGGTCAGTATATTTATTTAGGCATATTTAGCTAGGCCACATACAATGTTATGATACAATACAACAGACATCAGCGTGCGCTCAAAGTCCCATTGGGATCGGAGGAGATTTACTAAATAGACAGAGCATACCTGTGTTGGGGGCGGAATGATTAGAATTAGAGAATGGAATGGATACTAGAATAAGTATGGGTGAGTGTGTATTCTAATTTAATTAGGAGATGCATAGTCACATATATGGGAAATTACTGCCATTATTAACCACGCCGTAAGTTACAAACATATCAATACATTAAGTGACTAATCTAAAATGTGTTACAATAAACGTTGGATATCGTTTGGCCTTAATTCTTCTTCGTCAAGGTAGCCGAGAGAAACAAGGCTGCGGATATTTCTGATAATATTCAAGATTTAATTTTTTCGTGTATTTTCTAGTAATTTTGTGTTTCTAGTTATGGTGATTATCACCTATATAGTGTTTTCTTTTTTGTAAAGCTTATTGAACTTGACTGTATGATAATAAAAATTAAGAAATATTTTGAAGTGTATGAGCAAGAAAAAGTCAATCATCGCGCCTGATGAAGCTAACATGGTTAGCGAAACGCGCGTCGAGTGAAAAAATAAAGTGTTTGGTGTAGTGGTGATATATACTGAGTAGTATCATTGTGCCAAAGATTCCACATTCCCAACATAGTTAAGGAAAAGGATATCAAGGACAAAGAATTAAATTTAATATATTGATTGGGGACTAAGTATTTTAAAAAAATACGATGCTTACCTCTAATTACTATTTATAGCATTTTAAATCATAATAACTGCATACAAAATGTTAAATATCATTAAAGTACAGTAAAAAGTTTTAAAGATTAGCGCTTTCCAACTGGTTCAAAATGATGATCCTTTCTCTATTCCCTATTGCGATCCTTCGCACCAGGAGAGATCTGTTCCCTATTCCTTATATTCTCTGATAGAAGTCGGCAAGTACTAAGAGTCGACCCTGTCGGGAAATTACGGATGGTAAACTTGAACCGAAAGGTTGACGCAGTAGATAAGACAGGAAGATAGTATAATTGTAGTTCTCGAATGACATGTAGATCTGAAATTGGGACTGAAACAGTAGAGGTCCTTCACCTTCAGATATCCTTCGCAACACAAATAGATAATATTTTGTCCCCCATTCAACTTCGTCGCCGTGGAAGTAACGAACAAAACTGTAAAAGAGTGTGCTGAGAGAGTACAGTTTACCAATCATGTGGTTCGGAATCCACGTTAAAAGTTAAGTCCTTTTTGGCTGATCTTACTGGTATGTTACAGCAGGATTAGAAAGTTGATCTTCGTTCAATCCCGATCAATCGGCAGATCTAAGATCGACAGAAAAGAGAAATAAACTCAAAGTACTTATATCAGTGCTAGCACAAAGGATTACTAAGATATCACAATTAGTATCTCCTTGTACACAGTTACTCATGAGATCTTTTAATCTGATGTGAAAAGAATCTCATCAATTATCCTAGACGAGACAACTCTTGATGCACAATGTTTCTAATAAAAAAACTTCTTGAATCATATCGGAGAACCATATTTTTAGATGTATATTTTTTTCTATGTTAACCTAATGTTAAAATACTGATTATTATGCTAGCAGAATTAGTTCCAGAATAAATATTAGTGAAAATTTTAATGTCTTCATAGAAAGTGCTAATTTAATTCCAATGAATTGCACCAACACTGTTTGTGCTTGATATAAATAAAGCATATTTTTTCGTTACTAAAATACCTTCATAAAAACGTCTTTTTATATGGCATCTAGGAAAACCAACTAATTGTTTATTTCTCTTGTTCATGTAAAGGAATTAGAAAATTAAGTCAAGCAGTGAACTAAATCATCAAACTAAGCAGATGACTTAAATATACCATTTCGAATATGAATCTACACTTTTTCAGCGTAATTAATTTATTAAGTTTTATCCGATTTCAAACATCATCAAAATATAATAATTCTGAAAAAGGTTAGTTATTGGTAGAATTTTAAATTAACAATATTTTTATCTGTAATGAAAAATTTATCAAGTGAAGTACATACGTGGCTTGATCATACTTCAGTTAAGCTGGACAATTTAAAAGTCAATTTGAGCGGTGACGACTATTATGATCCTTCAAGTCAAATGACATGGAAATACTTAAATAAGTCAAATAAACTCCTGCACAAAATTAACGCAAAAATCTGAAAATTAATTTATCTTTTTCTTATGTCAGTTTTAAAGTTTATCGAGTATTTGAATAGTAGGCTATGCATATTTTATTTCGTTGTTCATGACAGAAATCAAAACAATTCGTTTAGATTTACAGTTTTAAAGAATTTTTTAGAAGATAAACAATTTTCTGTAATAATGCGATAGATTTTCTTTAAAAGTAAGCTTATAAATTGTTCCCTTTTTTAAAGTAATACGTTTTTGTGGTAGGCTGTTTTATTTTTGACCCCGAAGAATTAGAAAAATGAATCGAAAAAGGAATTTAACTGAACACGAGGTAGTGCGAGCCTCAGTTTTATTTGACAAGGGATATTGTCAGAGTTATGTTGCCAATTTGTTAGGCAAATATCGTTCCACAATAAGTCGTATGGTAAGACGCTTGAATGAAGAAGGAACTTATTCCAGAAGGCTAGGGCAAAGGCGAAAACGATGCACTAGCGACCTAGATGAACGTTTTATAAGACAATATGCTTTAAGAAACAGGACTGTCACTAGTTCTGTAATAAGAAACGAACTCGAAGTTGTTCGCAATGTCACAATTTCTTCTAAAACAGTTAGAAGACGGTTAAATGAAGCTGGATTAAACAGTAGGAGGCCAGCCACTGCGCCCTTGCTTACTAGAGAGAACAGAGTTGCCAGGTTACGTTTTGCTCGAAATCACGAAAACTGGTCTGTGGATGATTAGAAACAAGTTTTCTTCACAGATGAAACTAGGGTTAGTCTAAAACATCCAGATGGTCGTGAGCGAGTATGGCGAAGACCAGGAGAGAGGTTTGCTCCTTGCAATATCTCTGCAAGGATTCCATTCGGCGGTGGCTCTGTTATGTTCTGGGGTGGCATCTGCTTTGATGCTCGCATAGAGTTAGTTCCTGTCCGTACGAGATCCATGAATGCTGACTACTATCTTGAGAATATTGTAATAGAACATGTGATGACTTTCGGTCATTTTATGGGGCCCAATTTCCTGTTTATGCAAGACAACGCTCGACCTCACGTGGCTAGGGAGGTACTCGATTATCTTAATCAAGTTGATATACCGATTATGCAATGGCCACCAAAAAACCCGGATCTGAATCCGATAGAACATGTGTGGGATCACCTTAAGAAAAATGTGAAACGTCATATACCTGCACCTAGAAACCTGCAGTTATCACAGAACGGGAGAAAATTCCTCAAGATTTTATCCAAAATTTAATTAGAAGCATGCCTAGGCGCATAAACACTATCATCCGAAGTAGAGGAGGCAACACACGCTACTAGTGTCCCAGTTGCATCATTAATTTTGCTACTAATGTCCCAGTTTATTTTTTTCATTATTACATAATTTCAACGATTTCGTTATTAGGTGTTATTTAATTCGAATCTTATAGAGAAATTTGGTAGCTAATTCACTTTTAAAGTATCCGAATAAGTTTTTTCTAACTTTTAGTGTAACCAATGTTCATAAAAAAATTATTAAAATTAATTCATTATAGAGATTTGTATGATTTAATATATTGTTGCGTTAATTTTGTCCAGGAGTGTAGTTATAAAATCCAGTGTCCATAATTTTTCAACTAATTTCAGTACCTGCTGACTTTCAGTGACCCCATTTTATCGCAAATTCTTATCAGTCCTGTGACGAAGCGGTAAAACATTTCCCACATTATATATAAAAATAACTATATATAAAAATATCTTCCCCAGGACTGCGGACTGAACAAAATCAATTTTAATATTAAAAAAGTTATTTCAAAACGTATCTACCTCATTATTTGTCATGTTAAGTAATTTCCCAACTTTTCGTAAAAAAAAAAAGTGATGATGTATACTTTTTGAGAGGTAAAACAAATTATAGATGTCATGATCATAAATTATGTTTATTTTTATAAATGAAATACTAACTAAAAAAACTGGTACAAACTTTCCCGTTAAGCAATATTAATTTACTGAACGTAAAATTTATTTTTGTATATTTATCAACACTAAAATTATTTGTTAAGTTTTATATGGTTTTGTTTGTAGCCTATTAATTATTCCTGGGAGAATAAAATGGTGTACAAATAGGAAAATATAGCATTATTTCATTTCATAACATTTTAAGTGATGACAGCCATTTTTGTTTAATTTTACGAGAAGTTACATTTGGGAAAAATAATTTATTACACAGATATATAACGAACGTTCAATTTTCGAAAGACCTACAGAATGGAGTCCTGGATCATACCAGCGTCCACAGAAAACATGTTATCACTTTTAAGTGACATTAACTGCCACTTGCAAGGAATGATTACTGAAAGAACTCGAGAGTCACAAACCAAACCATTTAAATATAGCATAAGAGCATAGTTTAACCATAAATCCGTCATGCTAAATACAACTGAATACTCTGGCTTTATTAAATATAACCATTCGATCCAAACATAATGATCAAATGTATTGCATAGGTTAAAGGGGTGTTTTGTTAACCTTTTTTTAAGAAAGTCGTATTGGTGGGCGCGTATATAATTACAACCTCTGAGATTCTTTAAAAGATGACTGATAGCTTTCTCTATATCTTCAATGGTGGTGAAAGTAATGCTTTGTTGTTTGACAGCTTTTTCCATATCTACAATAGTACTGACAGCAGTGTTTCTGTTCGGTCAGCTTTTCGTAGGCATTAGCTGAACTCGAATACGCTACAGAAAATATTCGTCTCTTGTAGAATAAGCTGAAAACCTTAAAGAAACTAATGTTAGTTTGTTGACACAATTCTTGAGTACGATTACAGGTATTTTGGCAGCGTCACAATTTTTTTTCTAAATATGTTTTATGAGATGCTGTGTGAAAATAATTTTGCACATTATTAAGTTCAGAATATCATTAGTTGCTGTTTTTCCTGAAAATTGGCAGCGAAGTGTAAACAAAGAGCTCAGTTCAAAGAGCGTATGACATATCCAATTAAATCTTACTTTCATTCAAATATCTATGTGGTGAAGCTAGGGTCAGGATACATAGGCCTCGATTTTGGGAAGGCGTGCGCAGATATATTTAAAATCATTAGAGTGCAGTAAAAAAAAGGTCAAATAATGAGATAGGCATAGTTTAGATTCAGCAATATGATTTTATCCTCTCGGGGATATCACCAGGGGTATTGTCCTGAGTTTTGGACATCGAAAAAGTTGTGCTCTTTTGTTTACAAACAATTGAAGTTTTCAAAACGCGTTGTTTTTTTTTACCTTAAAATGTGAATAACTCCGGTTATATCAGTCTGATCGAGACAAATAAAAAACTAAACTCTTCGTAATGAAATTTTCAACAAATATTCCTTGGTTTTAAATCGCACATAACCTACAAAATTGAAAAAAAAAACCGGCAAAATTTTTATTTTTTTTTTCATTTTATTGTACAGGTCGACTAAGTGAACCGATTTCTTTTGTTATAGCAAAAACACCCTGAAATTTTGGTACAAAAATATTGAACACAGCGGACACAATTGAATTTGTTATTTAGAATTTGAATTTCCCGCCATTTTATGCCATTTAGTCCAAAACGGATATACATTTTTTTTAAATTTAGCTTTCCGATGCCATTAAAAAAACTTTTCTTGGAGTCATTTTAACCGTTTTTTTTTTACATTGTTTATTAATCAAATAAATTACATGTTAAAAAAAAAAATGTTAACGAAAATGAAATTTCTTTTTAAATAAAGGTTTAAAAAAAAAAAAAAAAAACGACCGAAAAAAAACGCATTTGTTTTTATGTTATTAATAAACAAAATATAAAAAAACGGTTAAAATGATTCCACAAAAACTTTTTTTTAATAACATCGGAAAGCTAGGGTCAAGTCCTAAATTTTGAAAAAAAAAGATATTTTTATACTGTGTAAATTGTTTTAAATAATAATGTCACTAATAGTCTCCAAATAATTACAAGTATATATATATATATATATAATATATATATATATATATATATATATATATATATATATATATATATATATATATATATATATATATATATATATATATATATATATATATATATATATATATATATATATATATATATATATATATATATATATATATATATATATATATATATATATATAGATATATATATATATATATATATATATATATATATATATATATATACGTATATATATATATATATATATATATATTATATATATATATATATATATATATATATTATATTTATGACTGCAAGGATAGTAGGTTCAATAGAGACTTCAGAGCCTTTGTTAGATATCGTGCCCTTGATACCAAGTCAGGCATTGTAGCCTCAGTCTGACCAATTATTTCTCAGTTATCGGCCACCCTATCAGAAGCCGATATGTAGTTTGTGGTTTCATAGCAGCCGAATATATCTAGTGGAGTATTTTCGGCTGCAATCCGTGAGCCTTTTTTATTTTTTTTTTTTTTTTTTTTATTTTTTTTTTTTTTTTTTTTTTTTTTTTTTTCGCTATATACATATTCAGTACCCCTTTTTGACACGATCTACTCATAATATTTAGGGCCCTTTACATTGAGTCCCAAAAGATATCGATTTGGCACCCCTACGGAGAACTATCACATCATCAGCATATGCCCATGTGTCTAAGGCAGTCTGTTTAATGTAATTAGAAATTTATTGACCACGAGGCACACTATAGATGTCATGGTTATTAGTAAAATATGAACAGGATAAATTCAATGCCTATTTTACAACTTATATTCCAGTAAGAAGTACTGAATAAATAAGTAACAATTGGTTTGTATCTGTAAAAAAGCTCCAATGTCAAAAAATATTTCCGTAAAGCAAGAAAAATATTTAATTCCTTTTTCAGTCTCTGTTATGATTTCAACAAAATGAATGAAAGATTACCGACGATATAGGATTTGTTCATTTATAATCCGTTATATATACATTTTTAGAAAGGATTTTTACAGGTTGCTTTTGGCAGTCTATTATATATCAAACACGGTATATTTAAAACATGCCAGAAGCTCTGTATACGTTGAATGATATTTATACGATGATAATAAATAAATTTGCCTTTATTTTACGACTGTAGGATGTGTACGTTTTATATAACAAGAAATAGTAAATTACTATATTCAAAGATTTGCTTGCTAAAAACTTTTTAATAATTAATTAACCGTTAAATATATAAAGGGTTACAAGGGCGGAAGAGGAAGTTAGAGGGCTTTTTTATTCTATATGGTCCTATCCAGGGTTCTTTGGGTGGGATATTTGAACTTTTCTATTGTTTTAATTTTTCATTGCTAAACGTATAAATGGGGAGGAGGATAGAGGGGATAATTAGTATGTATCAAGTTATACATCCTTTTTTTTGTAATTTTGAAGCGAAGGGATCTAAAAAATGTATTATTCTTTTAACATTGTTAATTTCAGCAGAAATAGTATGTATGATAGAGGGAAAAGTTTTTTTTTCTGGTTCCTGAAGTAAAGCCTATATGTAAAAGTACAAAATAAAAGACATACAATGAGAGCACCTGCTGCATCAATTTACGGACAATATGTTTTATTCGATTTAATTATTATGATAATTTTCTTGGGGTTAAACCATTTGAAAATAAATTTCCATTAGCAACAAACACAAGCCAACAGAAGGGGAACTATCTATTGCATATGAAGACAGACTGTCTTCCAAAGACACCTAATGATAATTCCCTAAAGGCTAGATCAATGAAACCTTGTTTCTAAGGGAAGAATACCCAAATAAAAGAAAAGTCAGGGGAGCAGGTGCATACTGTCCATATCCAGCGACAAGGTTATCAACGTTCTTCGGTATATATCGCGTCTTCATATGTGGTTGGGAAATGGTAAAGTGAAATATAATATCGTATATATTTACTTGGATAAAAAAATAGTACGGTTTTCCTTGAAACAGGACAGCCTCACAACTGATAAGCGAGCGAGCTCTAATCTGGATACCTGACCACACGAGAGTCCGTGAAAATGAGGTAGCTGATGCACCATATATAATTAAACCATTTTTAGGAATTCCGTACTTTATGGATGGTTTGATAACTGCAGGAATACTGGGTTTGTCAGGGGTTGGAACGAACATCAGTGTTAAGATAATCAAAGAATCTCACGAGGATATCTAATCCTAAGTATACTAGGTCGGGGTCGAAAGACGTGAAAATGATAATACAGAACCTTACAGAATGCTCAAAAGCGGAAGAATGTGAAAATTCCAGGGGGTGATTTTTTCACGACTACAAAACTTATTAATAGTTTTACATTATAAATGTTTATATAAGATCAGATTCTTAAACCATATACATAAAAGAGCTAAAGGTAATATACTTAACAGAATGTAAATGCTAATTTTAATAAAAAAAATTACCTATACACACTGTTGGCTCCGATAATTACGCTATACTTAAATACACGTATAAAATTACAACGTTAATTAACATTCTTTTACTCAATAATAAACCTTATAACATTCTATATCCTAACTATGGAATAATAGTGAATTATAAAGCGTGAAAATATAAAAAAATAACCGGTCAAGTGCAAGTTGAACTTGCGCAATTAGTGTTTCGTACGTTGATTGCTTTTGAAATAAAATTTTTTGTTACGGCGGTATAAAATGATCAGTGACTTCACAAAACACACCCCAAATGAGTTTTCGACAAAGTTTGTTTCCAGTCTTTAATGAAAACTGATGACCTTGAAATTTTTTTTATATATATACCAGATAAATTATTAAAGGAAATGCACTCGTGATAATTTTCGTTCAATCTACACCCCGTGGACAATATTCCAGAATTTTTTCAAAATTTTTTGATAAGTACTTTTCGAAAACAGCGATTTTTCGAGATTTTTTAAAAATAATACAAAGAAAAGTGAGCGTAAGTATTACATTATATATATTTTTTACTCGTGTTTTCACAAGCTTTCATTTGACACCACACTCGATGACCCAGTAAAATTTTGTTTTTCACTTCCGATTTCACCCCCCAAAACTAACCCCTTAAGTCAACTTAACTTTCAAAAGTACACGGTTCGGATGACGCCATCAATTCCTATATTAGTATCAAATTTCAACTGTCTATGTCAAATAGTTTCGGAGAAAATCGGGTATGACAGACAGACACCGAACTGATCTTATAAGTGTTCCGTACGGAACACTAAAAAAATAACTTGAAACAACTAGAATCTTATTTAATTAATTGTAATTATTAGATGTGTAAAGTCTATTCAATAATCAGTTCAAAAAACTCCTTTGACTCCTTAGTGAATCGAAGAAAAATGACTTTGAGTCCTCACTTGCAGAAATGAGAACTAAAATTTTTAACAATTTTTTAATAGTTCTCCTCCTTGATTTATATTGGTTTTAAAAATTTGTAATAATTTAATCCAAGCGGTACAACTAAATGTGTATAATAATAAGTATTTTATGAAATATTAGTCCCAAAAATAAGTCCGGCAGAGGAAAGATCAGCATTATTAAAAAATAGCACATCTTAGGATTTCTCGACTTAAGAACTCTGAAAACGGGTTACAACAGGACATATTTGAAGCACTACAGCATTTTGTGGGAAATGTATTAATTAGGCAGCCAAACGGCAGGGGTAACTAATTACTATTGAAACTATACAACCTCTTTAACTCCCCCCCTGTATGTATGTAATATTTCTATAATAAATATGAAAACAATATATCATTTTGTTCAAGAGTTATCACGCCAACAATTAGATAGACAAACGGAAATTAGAAACAATTTTTTTCGTAAGCTAGGGATTCTGGAACGGAATCTCTCAGGATGGTTTTTCCCGAATACAATGTTTCTCTTTAGTAAGAGATGTGAAAGAAGAAATTGAGCGAAAACTGCGCGTTCCATCTGCTTGAAACTATGACCACAACCGTTACAAGAATCACGCTTATCAACAATGATGCCGCCTAACAAAATTTCTGGCCATTTCGTAGAAATTTATCAGACGTATCAATCCATTCATAAAAAATAGCTAAATATTTTACAAATTTATACTTCAAAAAGTTAAATATATTTACATATGACCTGCTGATAACATTTCCAGGTATAAATGAAAACACAGTTTCACTATCCGATCACGTGCGATCTTTTAGTGGTGTTGTATAAAAGCGTAGTAAGATCATTTTTTTTCATAAGGGCAGCAGTTTTGTCCAGTGTTTTCCATTAGTTATAAACGAACTCATCGAAATTTCCAATAGATCATTGATTTAGTGGAAAACAATGTTATGAATGACATACTTTGTCTACTGGTAGAATGTTTTTGGCTTCACTAGTTATAGAGAAAAATATATATTTTTTTTTATGGGTATAGCACACGTGCTGCAGGAAGATCTCTAAAGCGCTACAGGAGCGGAAAAAGCGATTCACGTTGTTCTTGAATCGCTGTAAATTGTACTCGGTGGGAAACACAGTCCTGGGAATGGGGAAGGGATGATGTTCTCCATATAAAAGACTACATGAAAAGCATTGTACGAGGAGTAACAAGCTGAACCTCATGAAGTATCAGCGCGACGTGTATTTCTAACATGCACCGCTCTGGGAGGAATTAAACGAGCCACATCCTTCGAACACTTTCCATGAAAATACTGGTAGAATAGGCTCAAGTCGCCAACCGTTCTTCGATGTTCCAGCGAATTAAGGCTGCCGGTCAGTTCTGGGTCCCCTATCAGACGAACAGCTCTTCAATGAATAGAATCCAACAAATGCAGTGTATGTTTGGGAGCGGAGCCCCAAACATGGGAGCAGTATTCCATAGTTGGTTGAATTTGAGCTTTGTAAAGAATTAACAGATTGTGGAGTGTAAAACATTCTGGTCCGAAATAATATTCTCAACTTTTGAGAAGCTCTCCTTGCCATGCCTACAACATACTCATGCCAGGACATATTTGCTCCCAAATTAACGCCCAACAATTGAATGACGATGTTAGAGGAATGGAGTGCCCCGCCATAACTATGTCGGGTTCAGCCACGTTAACTTTTTTAGAAAAAACTGCCGCCTGAGTTTTTGTAACGTTAAATTCCACTTGGTTACTGTCACCCCAAGATAGAATTTCTTCTAGGTCTTTAGTTATATGTTAATACATATCTGGTTGGTGCACATTGATTGGTAAACATGTTTAATTTAAAAATGTTATTCATTATATATAAAAATTATCTGCTTATAAAGATACAAATATTTCAACGATCATACAATAGCTGTAAAAGTAGCTTGAGGCACTTCAATTTGTTAAATTTAAATTGAAAACATTCGCTCTACTTTACTCGGGTAATTTTCACAACGCGACGAAACAAAATGATATAATAATGCTGTGACGGTGAAAAATATATTTTTTGAAGTCCGCTTTAAATATTTTACGGTTGTCTTCCTACTATTGCATACGTTTTTCGAGTAAATTTAAGTAGTGTTAACGGTTCGTGAGTTTATTTTAGATTTTTTAACTTAATTTTTTTTATATTCATATGCAAATAAAAAATGAATGTGAGGTAATTTTCAAATTTTAGTTGAGATTTTAAATTGTGCTAAGGAAAGAGAGAGATTTAAATAAAAGACCTTCTCTATTACTACTACAACTTTCTATTTGATGAAAAACTAATAATGTGTTTACTTAGGACTAACAAAATAAATAACAATTGTTGTAAAGAGACTCACTTCACTAGTTGACGTTAATATTTCTAATGAAAGGATACCTGTTAAAGCTGAGGCTAAAAATCTTGGCTTAATTTTGGAGTCACCTTTAAGATTTAAAAAACATGTCTCGGCTTGCATAAGAGGGCAGTGCAGCACAGGTGTCTTTATAACTCAAGACATTTACTAAGTACTCAATTAGAACTCATGCTTTGCGATTCTATCATTTTATCAATATTTAACCACTATGAGGTTGTTTACGACTCCTGTTTGACTGCAGAAGATACAAAAAGAATTTAAAAAATTCAGAAATATTGTTTACGGTTTAGCTACGGTATAAAGAAACGAAATCCAGTTACTTATAAACTGAAGGAAGCTAAATGGATTGACATGAAATCAAGACAATATTTGCATTGTTGTACCGTGTATCATAAAATTATCTGCACAAAGTCACCTACGTATCTTTTTAAAAAAACTCCGTTCAAGACTGACGTTCATAATATAAATATAAGAAGCAGAGGCTTACTTACGCCCTCACTTCATAAAACAGGCATATTTGAAAGGTCTTTCACTTTCAATTTAGTTAAAACTTATAACAACCTACTGGACATTCTGAAATCTAAATCAGTCAAGTGTTTCAAAAAGTACCTAAAGCATTTGTTATTGCAGAATAATTGAAGAATTTACCTGTTCCTAAAAAGTTTTCTAATCTTAAATCATGGCTTTCTGTAACTGACATAGCGTTCTTTTTCTTTTTTTTTCTTGTTTGTTATTTGGTTATGCATCATATAATTTGGTTGTACATTATTATTATTATTTGATTGTGCATGTGTTTGTGTGTTGCTGCCTAGGGGCAAGTGTAAAGGCAGATGGACATATATTTTGCTTCAGTTAAATTAATTTTTTTTTTATCTTTGTTCAGCTGCACTCTGTCCTGTTCACTGTATACTGCATACTTTGAATAAAATTGTTTATTATTATTCTTATATAAAAAATTTCTTCTTTCTCACATTTAGTCAATGTGGTTCCATGCTGGGCTGACGGGCCCAAGCCAAGTCAGCACAAACGCTATTACCATTGTGTATTAAGGAATGACCTGGCCATGTTACATGTTTTCAAAATCACTGACTTCTGAATGTTTTTGTGTATGTTTGTGTTGAGTCCCAATTGAACCAAGTGTGGTGTGAATGTTATTGGTGTAAGGCCTGTGGCTGATATAATGAGGGGGACAATGATGACTTTTTCTTGTTTCCAGAGCCTTTTTATTTCCGTTGCAAAGTCTGCATATTTTGAAATTTTTTCTATGTATTTCGTTTGGATGTTTGTGTCGTTGGGGACAGCTATGTCAATTAGATAGGTGACTTTTTCTTTTTTGCACTGGAAAGTAATATCGGGTCTATTGGCGGAGATTGTTTTATCTGTATGGATACTGATGTCCCAGTAGAGTTTGTAATCTTTATTTTCAAGTACGGATGTTGGTGTGTATTTGTAGTAAGGATCTGTGTTTTTCTATCAGCTTGTATGTTGTGGCTAGTGCTTGGTGAACCACTTTTGCCGCCGAGTCATGTCTGGCTGTGTATTCCGTTCCTGCTAATATTTTACATCCGCTTGTTATGTGTTCGATCGTTTCTTTCTGCTGGTGGCATTTCCTACATCTGTCCTCTGTAATAGTTGGGTCTTTGATGATATGCTTCTGGTGGTTTCTGGTAAATATGACTTTATCCTGGATGGAAAGTAAGAAGCCTTCTGTTTCAGGGAATAGCTGCCCATCCTGTAACCAAGTGTATGATTGTTTTT
This sequence comes from Pachyrhynchus sulphureomaculatus, assembly GCA_019049505.1. Taxonomy (NCBI): domain Eukaryota; kingdom Metazoa; phylum Arthropoda; class Insecta; order Coleoptera; family Curculionidae; genus Pachyrhynchus; species Pachyrhynchus sulphureomaculatus. The sequence continues at coordinate 174,739,274 of CM032446.1, forward strand.
TATTTACGTGGTCTTGTTCTATGGTTACATCTTCCTGTTATGTGTTCGATCGTTTCTTTCTGCTGGTGGCATTTCCTGCATCTGTCTTCTATAATAGTTGGATTTTTGATGATATGCTTTTGGTAGTTTCTGGTTAATATGACTTTATCCTGGATGGCAAGTAAGAAGCCTTCTGTTTCAGGGAATAGCTGCCCATCCTGTAACTAGGTGTATGATTGTTTTTTATTTATGTGGTTTCTGTGTTTGCCGTGGAGTGTTTTCTCTAACCACGTTTTCATCTTTTCCTGTTGTAATTGGGTGTGACTGTGTGTGTCTGCTGAGTGGTGAGTGGCCTGGGATAAGTCGAGAGCTGTGTAGTTTTTGTCTGCTTTCATTGTCGCTGTGTGGAGGCTGGTTTGCTTGTTGTGAAAAAATTTCCTAAGTGCTTGTATTTGTTTTTTTGTGTAATGATCTGATGTCTATAATTCCTCTTCCTCCTGCCTTCCTCTCGATGGTAAGTCTTTCTTTGCATGCGTTGGGGGTGTAATTTCCTGTATTTGGTGAAATGAGATCGTATAAGGATGTGAATATTTTCTGTGTCTATTTGTGACCATTTGATGATACCAAATGAATATGTGAGTATAGATATAGCGAACGTGTTGATGGCTTTAGTGAGATTCTTAGAGTTGAGTTTTGTTTGTTAAAGTTTCGTCAATCTGTTTGTGAATTCGGTTCTGAGCTCTATTTTGATGTGAGTGTGGTTGAGTTTTGTCAAACATGTTATCGAGTGTTTCATTGTTGATGGTTTCTGTCTCATGGTGTTACTTCCATTGGCCTTTGTTGATGTGGAGCACTTTGCATTTACTTATACCAAATTCCATATTGACATCTAAGGTGAATATTTCTGTGATTTTGAGGAGTTTTTTCAGCTGTGTTTTTGTGGCAGCGTAGAGTTTTATGTCATCCATATATAGGAGGTGGTTTATTTTATGTTGATTCACTTTTTGGTGCCTGATATTGAAGCCATGCTCTGTTCTGTTTAGTATATTTGAGAGTGGATTGAGACAGAGGCAAAACCATAGAGCGCTGAGAGAGTCTCCCTGAAATATACCCCGTCGGATGTACAGCTCTTCTGTTTGGATGCGTTCGGTTTGTGTTTCTAGGCGTATTTTGGTTTTCCATGTTTTCATAATTTATGCGAGAAATTGCCTGAGGTGTTGGTTGATTTTATAGATTTCTAGAGCTCTGATTAACCAGCTGTGGGGTACGGAGTCAAAGGCTTTTTTATAGTCAATGTAACCGATGCGAAGGTTTCTGTGTTCTTTTCTGGTTTGTCTCATAATCACGCTATCTATGAACAGCGGCTCTTTGCATCCTCGACTATTTTTCCTGCATCCCTTCTGCTCTTCTGTGAGAATATTGTTGCCTGTTAGGTGTTGTTCTATTTTCTTGGAAACTGTGGTTGTGATGATCTTGTATAGGGTTGGAAGACAGGTGATAGGTCGGTAGTTTGACGGGTTTGTGGTGTCTGAGATTTTGGATTTAACGTATGTTATTCCTTCTGTAAGGAAAGTGGGAAATGTGTGTGGTTGTAGAATGGCTTTGTTGATTTGGTGTGTGAGTGCTTCGTGTGTGGTGGTAAACTGTTTGTACCAGAAGTTTTGTATATTGTCTATTCCAGGACATTTTCAGTTGTGTGTGTGTTTGATAGTTTCTGTAATTTCTTGTGTATTTAATGTGGAATTTTCTTGTTCTGTCACATGTTTATGTTGGTCTTCTTCGGCTTTGATCCAGGGGGTGCTATTGTGCAGTTTGGGTTCTGACCAGATACTTTTCCAATAATGTGTGAGTTCTTGTTTGTTTGGTGGTTCAGTCACTGCAGTCTGTTTGTTGTGCATAGTTTTCCGGTAGAACTGTTTTTCGCTTCTTCGGAAGAGGTTGTTGGTGTCTTTCCGCTTGTTTGATTCTGTGTATCTACGGAGTTTTGCAGCATATACAGATAATTTTTGTTTCAAGGTATCAAGAATTTCTGGCAGTGTCCTGTTGGGAGACTTAGAGTTGTTCTTTTTTACCCTCTGCGTAACACGTTTGGACGCGTTCTCGTTTATAAACTGGGTAAGATGTCCTAGATTTCTCCTGATGTTGTTGAGTTTGTTTTCTATTCTTATTTACCATTTTTTTATTATTATTATTATTAGATATATTAGAAGGTAGTTGAGAAGAGTATAAAGGCTGATAAGAAGTAGCAAAATAAGTATATGGAGCTTTGGGTTTTAGCTCCTATCTAAACTTGTGTAAAAAAAGGTAGAATCTATAAGGATAGGCTATAATGAAGTAACCAAGTATAATTTCTAAAAATTTAACTCCAAAAAATAACAATATAACTGCCACTAGAAGAAATATTTCAGAAAGGAAAACAATTTTCGAAAGTTAGGTTTATGACCAATCAACAAAAATTCTTGACACACGACACAAACAGATTTGATAAAGTCTTGTGCTTTGACACAGAAAATACAGCTATCGGTACAGAAAGACAAACACATCGAATAAAATGTCGCCCAAAAACGAAGCCGGCTGACTACCGCCAGTACGATACAGTGTCCCTCGTCGAGTTTCTCAGAGAACTTAAAAGAGACAAAGATAATGTAGTTAAAAAATATAAATTCAAATTTTATGAAACCTCTTTTAACCTCCGTACCGAGAGTTATCTTTCTGTGGTTTTGATTATGAATTTTGTCTGAGAATTGAACCGTGACTTGTTTATCAAAATTAGGAAACAAAAAAAAAACCTAGAAAACTTCTTGAGGACTATTCAATTATGGTATAACTGAGTTCCCGGCTCTAGAATCAAAATTGTTTACATATGTAAAGTATGTACCTATGGGTTTTCTTTACTAGCTGAGGAGGGAAATACGTTCAAAGGAAGAGAGAGATAATAGAATAGAAATAGAAAAGAGAGAGAGAGAGATAAGGGAAAAAATATCTTCTTCTGGATGCTGTAGATTCGAAACTGAACACATCTCTGTTATGAATTATTTGTAAATAAATTAAAAAATCTGCTTATGAATACACAAGTATTTACAAAGACCATACAATAACTACGACAAGAAGCTTGAAGCACTTCAGTTTGTGAGATTTATACTAAAAATACTGGCTCCATTTTACTCTGGCAAACGATGGTATAAAGTGAAATAATTACGCCGTGATGGTGAAAAATATATGTTTTAAAATATATTTTATGGTTATATTTAATTTATCGTATACGTTTTTAGCAATATGTTAAGTATTGTTAAAGGCTAGGAATTTTATTTTAGAGAGATTTCTAAACTTTAATCTTGCTACATTCATATGGGAAATAAGAAAAAAAATATTACAAGTAGTTTTTGAATTCCATTTTTGTTAGTAGATTTTAAATTAAGCTAGGCTAATTACATAGTTAAATACGAGTACAGTTTCTATGCTACAGCTCTTAAAATTTGTTTTTGGATAAAACAATTTTTACAGGATTATTGAGTATGAGTATAAATGGACTACCGCTCTTACTTGCTGATTTGAAGAGCTATTTAAAAAATGTTTAAGGTATAACTTGTAACGTTTTTAAAGTTGTCTTTTTTACGTAGTTAAAACTAATCTGAACTAACACTATCGAGTCCTTGACATGTTATAAAAACTCCGTACTTATACATACGTAATATTTTTTCACGCTTTTGGCAACTTTGCTGAAGTTTACATTACCACTAATTGAAAACGGCAATAGTTTAAGTTAAGAATTTTGATAGTAATAAGTTAAAACTGAGTGTCCCTACAAAAATGTTTTTTTCTTGTAGAATAAATACGGAAGGTTTACTTTATGGAAGGCAAAGAAAAGTCCCTGACTTGGATTCATTTCCAAGAATATATAACCACATTTTTACTGAAATAACGTAGAAATAAAATAAAATAATAATACAAAGCGGTGAGAATTACCAGAAACTGAAAACAGAAAATTTATAAAAAACGTTTGTTTATTTGATCTGAAATATTACTATTACAAATAGGCTAAAATCAATTATGTTAAGTGCTCAACATGTCTTCTTTTTTATCCAACGCATTTCCTATAATCTCGCTTTTGTCTTTTCATGGCTACCAAAATTATTCTTTAGCTTTGATCATTTAAAATTGCGGCCTTTATACGATTTACTGTAAAGTTTTCTTATTTTTAATCCATCTTTTAAATATTTCTCGAAAATGGTGTCCAACTTATTTAAATCTGGGCTATTTAGTGGTCATCGTGATTTTCCAAATCTACCAATCCATAAAGAAAAATTGTCAGTCAAGAATCGATTACGTTAGGTGATGAGCACCATTCTACTGCCAGATTATTTCTCTATTATTATATGATACCAAATTCTAAACAATTTCCATTACTTTTCCAAGCATATTGACTCAATTAAATTTATTTATTTATTTATTTTTTATGGGTCTAGCACACGTGCTGCAGCGAAGTCCCTAAAGTGTTCCAGTAGCGGCATGCGTGCGAAAAAAGCCATTCATGTTGTTCTTGAAACGCTGTAAATTGTACTCAGTGGAAAACACAGCCCTGGGCAAGTTATTCCAAAGGGATAATGTTCTCCATATAAAAGATTGCTTAAAAAGCGTTGTATGCGGAGTAACAAGCTGAACCTCATACGGATGTGAAGTATTAGCGCGGCGTGTATTTCTAACATTTACCGTTCTGGAAGAAATTAAGTGGGCTACATCCCTCTAACACTTTCCCTGAATATACTTGTAGAACAGACTCAAATCGCTAACTGTTCTTCGATGTTTCAGCGAATCAAGGCCGCTGGTCAGTTCCGGGTCTCCAGTCAGACGAATAGCTCTTCTCTGAACAGAATCCAACAAATGCAGTGTATATTTGGGAGCGCAGCCCCAAATATGGGAGCAGTATTCCATAGTTGGTCAAATTTGAGCTTTGTAAAGAATTAACAGTTGTGGAGTGTAAAGTTTTTTGGTTCGAAATAATGTTCCCAACTTTTGAGAAACTCTGCTTGCTATGTCTGCAATATGTTCATGCCAGGACATATTTGCTCCCAAAATAAACGCCCAACAAATTGAGTGACGATGCTAGGGGAATGGAGTGCCCCGCCATAACTCTGTCGGGTTCAGCAACGTTAACTTTTTTAGAAAAAACTGCCACCTGGGTTTTTGTAGCGAAAAAAAATATTAGTCTTATTACTCAATATATCGCACTAAATTAGAACAGAATGACGGCCAGAGTGTTTTATTTCCCGTGTCACTCGAGGATATTCATTAACCCTGAAGTGAACTTTCCCTCTATTGGAATTTTTGGTTCTTGAGAAAACTGATTTATCCGTCCAAACAATTTTATTAAACAGTTTCGCATCTTTATCCAAGCGCTTTTCTGTATCACCAAACTTTTTCCATGGTTAAATGTTGCTCAACTTTTTGCAGTATGTTAAACCATGTTTTTTGTTTTCAAAATCCTCAACAGTCTTTAAAAAAACGCTATTATTTCAATATTTAAAATTTTGGCCACTCTTCAAACAAACCAGCTAAAGGAGTGCTTTATTTCTAAACCATAATCTGGGCCTAATGAAGCAAATGACACTAAATTTATTTTTAGTTAGTTCGGCATTTTATTACCACCATTACGCTACTGTAAAAGGAGGTTTTGATTCCAACCTAATCTTATTTTATACAATAATTCCTAAATTTTTGGCCATTTTTTACAAAAAAAAAAACATATGTAACTAATGACGAGACAATAAAATTATTCCTCAATATCAAAACAAAAATTCTTTTGTTTCTAGTACAATTATTTACTTTAATACGCAAGCTTCGCCTTTCGATCTGGTATTGTAAAACTTATCTATTCAGACTGGTACTTAACGCAATGGAGATTTTACCTAGCACTCCATCAACACTTTGCAAACGACTTTAGGATGAAAAGTGAAAAAGAGTTAAAAAAGAGACTAGACCTAACTAATTAAGCAAATGTAATTTATGGATCATTATGCCCGAAAAATAAAAATATAACGGCTACTAGACTGTTTGCCGGCCTCAGTAGCATAATGGATATGAAACCGATTGTCTCTGGTTCGATTCTGTCAATCAGCTGGGTGTTATGTGTATATTTTCAGGTAATAGTTAATGCAGAAATGAAATAACGCCTATAGTAGTACTACCACTATATCTTGAAAGTGCCGTGAAATACAAGTGTATGTTTCGACACCTGGGAAACGTTAACGACTGTTATAACATCCCCTTCAATAAATCACGTCAGAGGTATAGTAAGACAAAGAGTAAAAATCGTTATAGTGACGAGGAGGTGGACTATAAAAAAACCCAAAAGAAACTTTTTCGTTTAGAAATTAGATTTGCAAATTAATTTCGTAATTTAATAGATTTTTGTGTAGTGATTTTAAATCTGCCCTAATATCGAAACTTTTGTTCTTTACAAGAATAAAGAAGTAAAAAAAGAAAAATGTGGAGAACCTTACGATAAAACTACAACTTATTCATAATTTGTTAAAAGTAAATTTACAACTGAATCCAAGAAGCGTTCAATCTATTTGTTGTAAACAGAAAAAGAACTAAATATAAATACACTAAACTAAACAGAACTTGGCAATGGGAATTGTTTGCGTATACAATTATTGACCGGTGTACCTATGAGCTTGTTTGCAATTGAGTATGAGAACAAGTTCATCTCTCATTGCTGCACGTCGTGGATTCAAAATTATTTAATTACGAAATAGTTATGAATAATTTAAATAGGGTTTGAAAATGATCATACTAAAATGAACAGAGGCTATATACACTAGCTATGAAAAGCAGCTTGAGACAACAATTTGTTAAATTACTGCATAAAGCACATTCTTATATTGAGCGATGAATCGATCAGTGGGCTCGATCAGTTCTCACCATGGTTTCTATTTGTTAAGAGAGGTATGATGAGTTAACTACAAATTTATTGTAGAAAACACCTTCATTATAGATTTTAAAATGCACACAGAATACGGTATCCGAAGTTAAGTATATCAAACATCTTTAGATCTCAGCGCTTTATATTTTAAAGTGGGTTAATTCATTGTTTATGACGTTCACTGCTGAATATAATCCCCTTATACGTTTCTCACGTTATTTTAAGTAGAGTTAGGGATTTAGGAATTTATTTTATGCAGCATTTTCAACTTTATTTTTTTAGTAGTCATATAAAAACAAAAAAGAATGCACAGTTGTACAGACTCACAGACATTTTTGCTCCGATGGAATGCTAACAATAAGTATATTAAATACAACGAAGTAAATAACATCAGGTATTTTGTTAGTAAATTCTTAATAGAATTACGGATTTTACATCAAAATTTTCTGTCCCCCCACACTATCTCTAAGAATATGTCAAAAAATTTTGGAATATTCAGAAGGTGTAGATCGAATGCAAATTAGTACGAGTGGATAATTTATCTGGTATATAAGAATAAAGATGAGAAACAAACTGTGTTGAAAATCACCGTGTGGAAGATCGATTGCACAAGTCCGACTTACGCTTGGTTGGTTCTTTTTAGTGTTCCGTACGGAACACTTATAAGATCACTTCGGTATCTGTCTGTCTGTCTGTTTATAAAAACGAGTAAATTATATATTTTCTATTAAAACTGATAAAAAATGAAACTGTTTACTATCTGCATACATTTTAATATGAAATAATGTAACAATTTATGCATTATATCCCTGTTCTTTATTTTGAAAATATGACTTTCCATTTTTTTCAAACTTAAACATAGACAAAACCCGTCGCGCTGATACTTCACATTCGTATGAGGTTTAGCTTGTTACTCCTCGTACAACGCTTTTCAAGCAAACTTTTATGTGAAGAACATCATCCCTTTGGAATAATTTGCCCAGGACTGTGTTTCCCACAGAGTACAATTGACAGCGATTCAAGAACAACGTGAATCACTTTATCCGCACACGTGTCGCTCCTGTAGCGCTTTGGGGATCTCCCTGCAGCACGTGTGCTACACCCATAAAAAAAATACCATAGACAAAACATAATTAGAAAAAATTGTTTATCACATAAATTTATTAACTGAACATTCTTCATATTAAAATACGGCCAATAATTTTATCAAATAATTATACTTAAGTAACTATTCATTAAATTAATTGGATTATGGAAAAATATTTATGAGCCGTCAACAATAAACGAAAAAAAAATATTGGAAAATTTATTATATGGCACACAAAAAATAATTATTATAAGTACTTTTTGAATTTCTATTATGTTTAAGCACATTTGAAACTAAGCTGAGGACAGATTCAGAGTAAAAATAAAACAGCTTTGCTATTGCCGCTAAAATTTGCTTTTTGGTGAAATGCTAATACTTGGGCCTAACAAGGCAAATAACATCACGTTTATTGTTAGTGAGCTGGCATATCTTTACGGCCGTTACGGTGCCACAAAAGAAGGGAATGGAGCTTCGAATCTTCACTTTAACATCATATTGTCTCATACAATAAATTATATATATATATATATATATATATATATATATATATATATATATTCATTTTATGTTGAAAATTAGATAGTCGTTAACAACATAACAAAATGAATATTTAACATACTCTAGAAACAATACTTTCTGCAAGAATTGTCTAGTAAGACTGGTACAATTTGAATTTCAGACACTCCTAATTTGTTAACAATTTACAAAGATAAACTTACTAAAAACTTATCAACTGATTCATATTAGAGCTTCCACCCTTACAAAACATGTAAAAAGAGAGAAAAAAGCAGACTGTGCCGAATTCGAAATGAAAATAACACTTTATGCATGGAAAAGAGTTAGATTTCTAAGTGATATAAATAAATATTTTTGACAGGAATACCAAAATATCACATCCGATGATCCTTGTTTAGTAATAATGATTCGTTTGAACCTTATAATTACATTCTTGATTTCTTTAATAAAATGAAGAAACTAAAAAAAAAAATGTAAAAAACGTATTATCAAACTTCGACTTATTTAAGATTTTTGAATATCATGAGAGCCCACTGAGAATTGTTTGCGCAAAAAATTATTAATCGGTGTGCCTATGAGTTTTTTTTTATTTTATAAGTTGAACGCTGTTGATTCAAAATGGACCACGCGCTTCAATTACGAAATATCAATTAATAATTTAAAAAGTATTTGCAGATGAATATATAAATGTTTACAAAGATCACACAATAGCTCTGAAAAGTACAAATTTTTCTAATTATTCAGTAGATTTTTAATTATGTTAAGAACGCTGAAAGAGTGGAATAATACAGTTTGTATACAGCTACTAAAAGTTGTTTCTTGACACAATTTTTATAATGTGTACATTAGGGTGGTCACAAAAAATTAATGTTCGAATTTTTTTGGGGGGCCCTCCTAAAAGTTGTTAATTGACTAAGAAATGAGATTTATAACGTTTCAGCTCAATTAGATAACGTTAACCAGTGCCTCATCAAGGTTGAAGTATTGACTTTTTATGAAAATTGATTTTTTATGAAAATGTCTAAAACATTGCAAGATTCAATTACATCGGCTATCTAAATTTTACTTCATTTATTTGTTTAATATGTACATAAAAAAGGATTTAGTTAAAACTGTTTTCAAATGTAAATAGCGCAAAATCGAAATTGAAATTGGAGGATTTAGGAGAAAAGAAAAGCAAAAAGGTATAAAAATGAGAAAAAATAATGTTTCAATGCCTCTTATTATTTAAAGTGTAGTTATAAAAAAGGAAGCAATATAAAGGAAAGAAGTTATTATTATTTACATATACAATTTATTTTCAGATCACAGTAGTAATGGCTTAGATAAGGTGGCCTTTGAAGAGTCATTCAGATACAACTTGTAACCGTTGTTCTTGATCTTTCGTCAAACAGGAATTGAAGTCATGAATTAATTTTACACCACCTTCAGCTATGTCACTGACAACCTTAAAAATGGCTACTATTTTGTTAGCTTTTAAATAGTGTGAATTGTCACACCATTCATCGAGATCAGTATTTAAAAAGTTTGTATCAATTTCAAATTTCTTGAAAAAATTTAGAGTTTGATGAAATACAAAATAATCAATTTTTTTGCCCAATAAATCATCCACTTGTTGAAGATTGAGCCTTGCTCTTATATCCCTATCATCGTAACTTATTTCTTCAACGGAAATTAATTTTAGACATTTTGTAACCATGTTTGCTTTGATATTTTTTCCTAAAGTTTTATCAAAAAATGAAAATGCGACTAGTTCCGAATTGAGATACCACAGATGATTTATCATTTTAGACAGTGCCTTGTCTGCAAGTTCTTTATCAATTTGTATGTATTTCACAAAAGATTTTAACAATTGTCGGTCTTGGTTGAGGGCCAAAGTAGGTTTGGGGGCGTTGAACCACGCTTTTACATAAATATTGATTATAAATAAACAAATGTCTGTGACCTGAATGACTTGAAACTTCTACTTTTTTATTTTGCGCTGTGCTTTTAGATTTTATAGCGTATTTTTGCAGTTTTCTCCACTCTTCGTACAGTTTTTCTAATTTTGCCACACAATCTTTCAGGTGTCTGGTTGCTATCTTAGTTTTCTCCCAAACAATTAAAACTTTCTCTATTGCAAGTCTTGCAGCTTCTCTGGTGTTTAGTTTCACTTGCCGTATATTATAAAATAAACTACGTAAAACTTGACAGTTAGATAGTAATTTACTGCCACTGATTTGATGAGATTTGTGGCCTATTAAATATACCATTTATTTCTGCCTTTAACTCGAACCCGAATAAGCATGGCTCGTTGATGCTGTAGAAGACATTTCCCGCAAACTTCACAGAAAAGTCACTAAACGAACGTTGTTGAAATGTTGCTTGAAAGGCAAACATAAACTAAAACTTTCTGACTTCTCCCCGGGCATCCCAGACAAGGAACAAAAAAGAAGGGCTCTGGTTTATGACACTCCAGGTAGAATTCTCTGATTAAAGGGTCCTGAGCAATAGCTTTTTTGTAACAAGAACAAACCTTTTAAAAAATTGAACTAAATATCAGGTAGATACCTGATATTTAGTTCAATTCGTAAAATTAATTATAAAGTTAAAACAAATGCCAGTTTTATGCCTTATTATATATAATCTAATAAAGTATTTGTATAATTGTTTATAATATAAAAGAAACAAAAAATGGTCAAAAGTATTTAAGTTAGGCGTCTTTGTTGCCAGTTTATATTTTCGTTTTCTAAACAGGTTATAGGTCGAATTTGAGGATGCGAATCATGTCCGGTTTTGGATGGTGATTATCTTCAAATATAAAAGTTTTAACAATAAAGTGGTGAGAGTAAAACTTTAAGACAACAACATTTCCTATGAAATGAAATAAGAGACAGGTTTCTAAGACGAATGGTTTTCATTTTATGACTGAAAAACCACATTTTTTTTGCAGAAGATCGAATTTGGCAGCTTTAACCTCGATGAGGCACGGATCGTTGTCTAATTGAGCTAAAACTGTGCATATCTTATTTTTTGGACAAATGACAAATTTTAGAGGGATCCCGCCGGTATTACGATGAAAATATTTTTCTTCCCTTTACCTTGTGACCACCCTAGTGTACATTTAGCGCTAACGAAGCAAATAACATTAGTTCGAAATAGTATTATAGCTATTACGGTACCACAAAGGAAGTGAATGGGACTTCTAGTCATATTTTATAAAAAGAACTAATTGTGTATTTTTTCTCGTTTATTTTGGGAATCTGGCCTCGGAATTATTTTATCACGTTATCTAATCTAAAAGTGCTTAAAAAGGATATTCTATATTCTAGTTAAATTAGAATTATCAATTCAGATCTTTTGTTCATTGTTATATTGTGTAATTTTAATATGGGTTAAAATTAGCATAATATTCTATATTACTTCATTATTCGGATGTAAATAATGAAATTAGTCAGTTGGCGTATTTGGAAATATAGAAAAAATTCTCATTTTGGTGAATTTTGAGTCAGGTTTTCTGAAGATTCTGAAGTATTAGAATAAGGCAACCTAAAAATTCGAATTCAAGTGAATAAAAAAACACTAAGAGTCCCCTAGTGTTCAAGAATTACTATGAGTTGGTTTTAAATATTAAACGTAAAATGCCATTTAAGTTAATAATAAATAATAATACTGCCATTTTCACATGAAATATTGCAATGATTTATACGTTATATCCCTATTTATTGTATAGTAAATATTGCTTTGAAATTTTTTCAAAACACAGACAAAGAAATACACAATACACAATACAAATAGAAAAAAATTCATAATATCATAAACCATTTGATCGAACATTCTCGTCAGGAATTAAACTACGGCTTTTAATTCGATTAATTAATTATCATTAAGAATCAGTCGATTAGGTTAATTAAATTATTGTAAAAAAATATTATTTAAGAATAAATGAGAAGAAGGACAATAGACAATTTTCCTACATTGTAAACATTTTTTTTTCAATATTGAGTTATGTAGTGACAACCACAAATTGTTTTAAAAAAACTACGCTAAATTCTATTTTTATTATATCTTGATTATAATCAAAAATTACCATATTTTGTAATTTTTTCTATAAACAGGCAGCTACTGGCCAATAATTTATATGTAATGTTTATAGTAATCATTATTGTAGATTGTGGAAAATATAAATAATCGGATAACAGCTTTTAAAAAGCAAAACCTGCTTCTAAAAAGGATATATTAAAAAATATATTTTATTATAAAGTAAGAAAGAAATGGTAGTCAAATATGATTTAAAAAAAAACTTGTAATAGTAGGTTATTAACCCATGGCTAATTCAAAATCAGTTACATTGTTCTTGATCTAGTTAATGATGTCATTAGTTCAAGTACAAGCTTTTGTTAACTAATGGTTAATTTTATGATACGAGAGTCAAAGAGACTAAAAAAATGGTTTCCGATGTATACCCCAAAGTAACATCAATGCGGAAGCTGCGCGACTTTTGTGTATTCTCACAAAGGCATTGAGCGGAAACTTTGCAGAATGAAAAACTGTCCAAGTATAAGTTGGACTTGCGCAATTATTGTTCCGTGTTGATGGTTTTAAGGTAATAATTTTTGTTACGGTGGTATAAAATGGTGAATGACTTTACGGAACACATCCCAAATGAGTTTTCAACAAAGTTTTTTCCAATCTTTACTTAAATCTGATGACCTTAACATTTTAGTCTTTTTTATATACCAGATATATTATTAGAGGTAATTTTTGTTTAATCTTACCCTGTGAAGATTATTCTAGTATTTTTCAAAATTTTTTTGAAAATTTTTTGAGAACAGGGGGGGCGGGCAGCGATTTTTCGCATTTTTTTAAAAATAATATAAAGGAAAGTATGCGCAAGCATTACGTTATATCTTTTCATCGATTTCATCCCCAAAACTAATCCCTTAAGCTCTGATGCGGCCATCAATTCCTATAAGTACCAAATTTCAACTTTCTATGTCAAATAGTTTCGGAGAAAATCGAGTGTGACAGACAGATAGACGGACGAACACCGACGTGATCTTATAAGTGTCCGTACGGAACACTAAAAATATGAGTAGGCCCGTTCTTGATTAGTATCCCTGAATATTAAAAATCAAATATACGCGCATCTGGTGGACTAGTTCTGCTTTAATTTTAAGTGAAATTACTTTAACTTTTACGTTGATTAAGAAATTAGCAAGAAAATTCTTGGAATGGTGACCATAAGCAGACGAATGAAACCGAGATCGACCACCAACTAGATGGATCGATGATCTGAAAACAATAACGACAAATTGGATGGTGGTGGATCAGGATAGGGAAAGATGGAAGCACCTTGGGAAGGCCTATATTCAGCATTAGAGAAACATGGGCTGATTGATGATGATAAGAAATTAGGTAAATAATTTTTTTTTCTTTTTACAAATTCTCCGTTGAACAGTCCGTCAGTGGTGCGAAAACCGCACGGGTTCTACATGTTATCGATAACTCCCGTCACTTACTAAAGAATAATTGTCGTTTTTCATGCACATTATGTTCGATCCGAGTAGTTTGTTCTCTTTTTCCGTTAAACTTTTTTTATTTATTATGGGCCTAGACTTGTACCTTAGCCGGATAGTAGAGATTTGTTTCAAACTTTGAATATGCTAAAAGTGACGAGAAAAATTCTATTTATACCATTTCTCGGCATTTTTGTGAATGTATAATTTATTATAACGTGCCATTACCATTTTTATTCTTGTGGCAAGGGAAATTAATTTGTTAAACTGCGATACGTAGCTTTTCATAATATATTCATATAATTAAAGCATTATTTTATTCTTTATAAGTTGAGTGGCCAGTTGTATTAAATATTTTATGTGAAATATATTTGTAAATAAAAATTCATTCATAGCGCTCAAGAGTCGTTGCACCAATCAAAACCTGGTCCTAGGCCCTAGCCTAACATCGCTTTTGGAAAAAGGCTTTGATAAAAACAGTAATTTTAACTTTGCATTTTAGTGTTACGTCATATGAAGTTAAATTTATTTTTCTTATGAAATATAAATTTACTATTTAATAAAGAAAAAACTGACATTTCTCTCAGTGTATGTAGTAAAATAGCATTTTAAATTCTTTAAAAACAAAAATTCGTCTGAAAGAAAGACTCATCACGCAGAATAATTACTTTAATGTTTCCACGGGGAGAGTTTTCAATCCAAGCAATTTGCTGTCTTTTTCCATCAAACCTGACTAGAATTTTTTGGCAAGAGTAAATTACAAGGAAACTTATTACGCGATGCAAATTTAGTGATTATGCTGCTACCAGACGGAGAGACTTTTTGCTCTATAATAAAACATTTTAGTTTTATTTTTTAAAACATTAAATGCATATATTATATACCGGTAAAGTCAATTTTTTTAATTCTCCGTGTTAGATTGCTGTAATTTTAAGATCCCTAAGAATATTATTGTGAAACATTAAAATTTGATTTTATCTGTGAGCAATAACAATTGAAAATAATAGGACTAGTTACAGAGAAACCACAGGAGAAATAAATGGACTACATACAGACCTTTTTGATTTACTAAAAGTGTTTCGAGTATTGCTGCTACCGCAGAATTAATGTTCAGATTAGGGATGTGATTTACAAATATTAATGCAACATAGAAATTCAAAGCAGAAACATGATCTATAATTATACGGCAGGAGAAGTGGTTGGATGTTAGTGGAAGGGAAATTTTGCATTGCATGTGTTTTATCAGCAGAGGAATCATAGCTAGAGCTCTGAGTATTTTTTTTTATGGGTCTAGCATACGAGCTGCAGGGAAGTCCCTAAAGCGCTCCAGGAGCGGCACGTGTGCGGAAAAAGCGATTCACGTTGTTCTTGAAGCGTCGTAAACTGTACTCGGTAGGAAACACAACCCTGGGAAAGTTATTCCAAAGGGATGATGTTCTCCATATAAAAGACTGCTTTAAAAGCGTTGTACGCGGAATAACAAGCTGAACCTCCTCAGTATATATCATCACCACTACACCAAACACTTTATTTTTGCACTCGACGCGCGTTTCGCTAACCATGTTAGCTTCATCAGGAGCGATGATTGACTAAAGCTAAATTACAAATCTACCCTATTTATACTTAGCCTAACCCTTGAATTACTCAAGCGGAACTAATGACATAGGCAAGGCCCTCAGTTCCGGTCAAGTACCCAGTAGAGGGGACTATAAGGAATAGGCCCTCTGTCTTTATTTAAACTACTTTTACATTTTATGATTTCCGGTACTCGACCGGAACTGAGGGCCTTGCCTATGTCATTAGTTCCGCTTGAGTAATTCAAGGGTTAGGCTAAGTATAAATAGGGTAGATTTGTAGTTTAGCTTTAGTCAATCATCGCTCCTGATGAAGCTAACATGATTAGCGAAACGCGCGTCGAGTGCAAAAATAAAGTGTTTGGGTGTAGTGGTGATATATACTGAGTAGTATCATTGTGCCAAAGATTCCACATTCCCAACTAAGCTGAACCTCATACGGATGTGAATTATTAGCGCGACGTGTATTTCTAACATGCACGGCTCTGGGAGGAATTAAGCGGGCTACATACTTCGAACACTTTCCATGAAAATACTTGTGGAACAGACTCAAGTCGCCAACCGTTCTTTGATGTTCCAGCGAATCAAGGCCGTCGGTCAGTTCCGGGTCTCCAATCAGACAAACAGCACTTCTCTGAACAGAATCCAACAAATGCAGTGTATACTTGGGAGCGGAGCCCCAAACATGAAAGTGGTATTCCATAGTTGGTCGAATTTGAGCTTTGTAAAGAATTAACAGTTGTTGTGGAGTGTAAAGCTTTCTGGTTCGAAATAATATTCCCAACTTTTGAGAAGCTCTCCTTGCTATGCCTGCTACAGGATCATGCCAGGACATATTTGCCCCCAATTTAACGCCCAATAAATTGAGCGACGATGCTAGGAGGATGGAGTTCCCCGACATGACTATGTCGGGTTCAGCAACGTTAACTTTTTTAGAAAAAACTGCCGCCTGGGTTTTTGTAGCGTTAAATTCCACTTAGTTACTGTCACCCCAAGATAGAATTTCTTCCAGGTCTTTGTTAAATTGAACGACCTCCTGCTGCCTGCGGATATTCACCTGAGTAGCCGATGTCCGAGCATTCAAAGTGAATGAAGAGATAAGCGTACCGTCATCTGCAAAGCTGTAGATTGGAGTCCCGGTCTTTTCCAGTAGATCGTTAATGTAAATGAGAAAGAGAGTAGGAGACAGTGTGGAACCTTGGGGCACATCGGCGTTGATCGCGAAGGTGTTAGAAAGAAATCCGTCGACCGCCACTTGTAAAGAACGCCCTCTGAGGAAACATGAGAGCCACAAACAGACCCTTTCAGACATACCACAGGAGCGTAGCTTAGCCAACAGTCCATCATGCCAAATACTGTCGAATGCCTTGGATATGTCAAGAGTAATCTCTCGAGATTCCCCAAAGTGTTCAATTGCGTTGTTCCAAATATGTGTTACATAAGTCAGAAGATCTCTTGTTGATCTATGTTTATGAAAGCCATATTGGTGATCGCTAATAATGTTGAATCCTTCAAGATATTTTAGAAGATGCTGATTGATAGCCTTTACCATGATTTTCGATATTACGGCTACTGGTCGGTAGTTATTTGGCAAGGTCTTCTTGCCTTTTTTAGGTATCAGCTGAACTGTGGTACATTTCCAGCAGGAAGAAAATATTCCCTTTCTGTAAGATAGGTTGAAAAGTCTACAGAAAACTGGTGTTAGTTCCCTCGCACAGTTTTTGAGTACTATGGCAGGTATTCCGTCAGCGCCAGAAGTCTTTTTGGTGTCTAGCTTCATTAAAATACGCTTTATGATACGCTGTCTGAACACATCGGGCATCCTTGATTGCAGTATGGGAATAATAAGTGTGTGTTTTTCCTTGACAATCGACAGTAGAATGTGAAGCAAAGAGTTTAGCCAACAAGTTCGCTTTCTCAACAGGATGTCGTTGCAATGGAATTATTTGGCCGTGTCAGATGGTGGCCGAGTATGGTCGATTTGGTGACTTGAGTATGCTAAAAGACAACTGCAGTGGTATGGACATCTAATAAAATGGTGCAGTAATATATAAGTTGATAAAAGCGTCAGCTCAAAGGATGAAACAAGGAGAAGGAGGCCATACTCATAGAAGATAAAATGGCTACAAAAAGAAATGTCCCCAAAAATTATTTTAGGAGAGGAAGTTAACAAAGGTGATAATCCCATTTTCATAAAAATTAAAGCGGATAAATGAAACCTTTTTTTATTATGTCGATTAATCATAGCGTCAAATAATTTTGAAGATTACTTATTTATATAGAGAAGTAGACAGTGGTATACTGCAGAAAAAGGAAGTAAGTTATTCTTTAAACAAGAATTAACGTTGCGGAACTAGACATAGTTCTATCGGCATACTCTATCCCTCTAGCATCGTCAATCGACTTGCTGGGCATTAACTTACGAGCAAATATGTCTTGGCATGCACATGCTGCATGCATAGCAAGGAGAGCTTCTCAAAAACTAGGAATATTATTTCGTAATAGACTGCTTTACACTCCAGGACAACTTTTAATCCTGTACAAAGCTAAAATTCGACCAACAATGGAATATTGCTCCCACGTTTTGGGGCTTGGTTCCCGAACGTACCCTGTATTTATTGGATTGTATTCAGAAGAGAGCTGTTCAGATAACTGGAGACTCACAATCCAACATCGAGGAACCGTTGGTGACTTGAGTTTATTCTACAAGTGCTTTCACGCAGACTATTCGATGGGTGTAGTAGAAATACACGTCGCCCTTATACGTCACATCCATATAAGGTTCAGCTTTTTACTAATCGTAATACGCATTTCAAGAATCATTTAATATGGAAAACCTTATTCCTTTGGAATGATTTGCACAGGACCTTGTTTCCATCGAGTATATTTCGAATGGCTTTTTCTCCACACGAGTTGCTCCTGTAGCACTTTAGGCTGCAAAAAAAAGTTTTCTAAACCACGACGTTAGCGGATTTCTAAAGACTAATGATTTCCGCAGGAACACTTTCGGTTCATGATCCGTAGAGAGTTATGTATGTGTTGATGTAAATTAATAATAAAATAAAGGGTTTCAATTTATTATGTATGTAAGATTATTCATTCGCCGTAATATTTATGTATATGTCTATATAGACATATACATAAATATTATGTATATCTTTAAGAAGCGTATATACGCATCTTAAAGATATACCAAATTTCTCTAACGTATGTATGTATGTATGTATGTTTGTCCTCAAATCTCTATAAAACTACTAAATTGATTTTAATAAACATTCTTGTATTAGATTGGGAATTTTTCAATTTGGGTCACAGCTAAAGAATAATTCATATCTATTTTGTAATTATTTTATAACAGTTCTGATTTCTAAAACTATACAGCAAATTTATAATAAAATGAAAATTTTTCAGATACTCAAAAAAACTGCTAAAGTGATTTACCCAATACTTTCCTTGTAAATAGTTCTAAAATAAACAGTGAACTTGACCACCTCATTCTAAAAATAATTTGCCTCAAGCATTTTAGCTCGATTTCTTAAATGATAAATATTTTATGGCGAATATTATTTTAAAAAAGGAAGAAACTGAAAATAATAAAATTTAAAAAAAACTTCCTCGATTTCATAAACGAACTCTTAAAATTACCCATAATACGATATGTAGAAAGCCAGCCCGTCCTCAATCCTTTTAGGCAATTATATTTTACTAGGAATAATTATACTTAAAATTTGTCCATTATTCAAACTAAAACGCATAATATGATATGCACAAAGTCACTCCTCTAACCCTCTTCCAATCCCTTTAGCCGATTATATTTTACTATAAATAAATATACCCACAGTTTGTACATCATCCATTCTAAAAATTGATCATGATCCAGTTTAACGAATTTGTTGCGAAAGCCTCGGAGTATGATTTTTAGTGTACCGTACGGAATACTGATAAGATCACTTCGGTGTCCGTCTGTCCGTCTGCCACACCCGATTTTCTCCGAAACTATTTGACATAGAAAGTTGAAATTTGCTATTAATATAGAAATTGATGGCCGTATCAGAGCCGTGTAGTTTTAAAAGTTAAATTTTAACTTAAGGAGTTAGTTTTAGGGGGTAAAATTTTCTGACATCCCACTCGGTGGGTGAAAAAATTTTTTTACCCACCGAGTGGGATGTCAGATGAAAACTTGTAAAAACACTAGTTCAAAAATATGTATAATGTAATGCTTGCGCACACTTTTCTTTTTATTATTTTTAAAAAATTGCGAAAAATAGCTGTCACCTTTCTTATCTCGAAAAGTACTTACGAAAAAATTTTAAAAAATTTCTGGAATATTCTCCACAAGGTGTAGATTGAACGAAACTTTTTCACGAGTACATTACCTTTAATAACACAGGTATAAAAAAATCTCTGTCTTTTAAGTAAGACACGTGTTCTCTTAAGTATTTTTTATGCTGAATCCAAAAAAGTCATAAAAAAACATCCACCGTGAGGTTTTGTCAGAAAACACACTTAAAGTTACCAGATATTGAAAAAAAATACTTTTTATAAATAATGTAGAACTGTATAATCCTAAAAAATTATGGAACAAAACCAGTATTTTCGGACATCTTTAAATGTTCTGAATCTATGGTTATCATAAAAAACTTAAAAATATTAGGTTTTAGTGTTCATGTTTAACAAAAAACACGCATACGCCACCTTTAACTAAGCTACGTAGCAAGATGCGGTTTAAAATAAATATGTGCTACCGCTAAATCAAAAAAATTGTTTTAAATTTTTATTATTATTGAATAAAACTATTATTTCTATGTTTTTTGAAGTTCTTAATCCTGACATCACATCAAATATATAATAAAAAAAATTAAGGTTTATGGTCAGTTTCAACAAAAAACTGACTTTTAACACTTACAAAGTGTGTGGTTGGTAAAATGCTTTTTTAAGTAAATAAAAACCGCTAAACAATAATTTTTTTTTTTAACAAAACTATCATTTCTAGTAGCTTTTTAAGATTCAAGTTCAAGAAACTGATATCTAAACATGAGGAATAGTGTTTAGTGTTGAAAAAAAAATCCATTTACTATTTAATAACGAGAGGTGGCAAAATGCAGTCTAATGTATATCCCTTTACAGTTTTATAAGTCCATTTTGTGTATAGATTGATTGAGTGAATATGAGGGAATGTGAGTGGGTGAGTGAGGTAGTGAGTGAGTGAGGTAGTGAGTGAACGAGCCAGTAAGTCAGCGAACCAGTGAGTGAGTGACTAAGCGAGTGATTGAGTGAGTGAGTGTAGAAGCGAGTGGGTATGGGGTATGTGAATGAGCGAGTGTGTGAGTGAGTGACTGAACGAGCGATTCAGTGAGTGATTGAGTGAGTGAGCAAGTGAGTTTTGTTTGATATTAATAAAAGTTAAAAATAATTTTTTAATTTAGTGGTTGCACATATTTATTGTATGTTATTTTTTTTTAACACTAAAACCTAATATTTTCAAGTTTTTATGATAAATGTAGATTCAGAATATTTTAAGATGTCCGATATAATAGTTTTATTCCATAATCTTAATGAAGCTTTACATTATTTATTAAAATGTGTTCTTTTCAATTTCTGGCAGCTTTAAGTGTTTTTTCTGAAAAAACCTGACGGTGGATGTTTTTTTTTAAGATTTTTTTTTTGGATTTACCATAAAAAATACTTAAGAAAACACGTGTTTCACTTAAAAGACAGATTTTTTTTTTATACCTGTGTAATTAATCTGGTATATAAAAAAAACCGGTCAAGTGCAAGTTGAACTTGCGCAAATTCCGTACGTTGATTGCTTTTAAAAAAAAAAATGTTGTAACGGAAGTATAAAATCATCAGTAACTTCACAAAACACACCCCAAATGAGTTTTGAAAACTCATTTTGTTTCTTTTTATATATCAGATAAATTATTAAAGTTAATGCACTCGTGATAATTTTTCGTTCAATCTACACCCCGTGGAGAATATTCCAGAATTTTTTTAAAAATTTTTTGATAAGTACTTTTCGAGATAAGGCTGGTGGACAGCGATTTTTTGAAAATAAAACAAAGAAAAGTGCGCGCAAGTGTTACATTATATATATATATATATATATATATATATATATATATATATATATATATATATATATATTTTACTCGTGTTTTCATAAGCTTTCATTTGACACCACACTCGATTACCTAGTAAAAAAATTTTTTTTTTCACTTCCGATTTTCACCCCCCAAAACTAACCCCTTAAGTCAAAATTTAAGTTTCAATACTGTATGGCTCTGATGAGGCCATCAATTCCTATATTATTACCAAATTTCAACTTTCTATGACAAATAGTTTCGGAGAAAATCGGGTGTGACAGACAGGCGGACAGACAGACAGACAGACGGACAGACCGACACCGAAGTCATCTTATATGTTAAGTGTTCCGTACGGAACACTAAAAAAACCAAGGTCATCAATTTTCGGTAAAAATCAGAAAAAAACTTTGTTGAAAACTCATTTAGGGTGTATTTTGTGAAGTCATTGATCATTTTATACCTACATAACAAAATTTTTTATTTTGAAAGCAATCAACGTACGCAACACAAATTTATTTCGACTTGCACTTTTCCCATTATTTCCTTATGGCAAGGGAAGTAAAATTACAGCGAAGTGGCAAAATTTTTTTACCAATACTGTGAGAGTGATCTGCCTTCAAAAAGAGCCTACATTTTATTTCAGCCTTTGTGTTAAATGCTGTAAGAGAAATTTAGCAACTTTCCAGAAACTAACAAATGGACGCATTAACGGAACTTGAGCATTATATGAGACGTACACCTTAGGAGTTTTTAATGACACAATTTCACTATACTACTTCCAAAATATTCTAATTAAATATGCGTTTTAAAATTCACACCTGTCGTTTACTTAATGTAAAGCGGAACTCACTTGATGTAAGTCGAAGAAAAAAAAAATGCTTTACCGTACCGGCATCTCGCCTAAACTAATTACAAAATTTGCATTTAGAAATAATTTTCTCTCTAATTTACTGTTTCTGCTATGACAGAAAAAGAGAATAAATTCCTCGAACAGAAAACTATCCCAATGGAGACATTACCGCAATTATTTAACGTGGTTAATTTGTTGGTTAATTTTGTTAAAAAGAAAATAAAATAAACTATTAGCTGAGTTCTTGTACAGAGCTCGCAACTAAGAGTAACCATCTCAAATAATTGAAAGCTTATTTTTACAGGGTAATACGAAGTGTACCGTTTTAAAATATTTACATTAAGAAAGAACTAATAAATGAAAAAATCTACATCAAACTATGTTCCTCGGAAAATCATTTCTAAAGAGGGATTAACAGGATGCTGTCTTAAAAAACATAATTTTCTGAAATTTTTGTTTACATGTTAATGCACAATATAAATACTATGGATAATATGTCGAAATTGTGGACTATAAATGCTAAATATTTTATTGCATAATATTTATTTTCTGTTAGTGTAATATGTTGCATGAAGTCAGCTCCTCCCTTGTACCCCACGTAACTTTATTTTCAATTATATAAAAACTAGGGACTTATATTATAGTCTTCAACTAAG
Source organism: Pachyrhynchus sulphureomaculatus (assembly GCA_019049505.1). Taxonomy (NCBI): domain Eukaryota; kingdom Metazoa; phylum Arthropoda; class Insecta; order Coleoptera; family Curculionidae; genus Pachyrhynchus; species Pachyrhynchus sulphureomaculatus. Next base: position 174,762,445 of record CM032446.1, read on the forward strand.
TGCAACCGATTAAAAATACAGCTAATTATTTGCAAAACAGCGAATGTTTAAGAAAAAAAATTAGGTAACACTGTTTGAACAAGCAAAAATACAGTAAATGTTTAGATAGAAAATTTTTCCTATGCTTAATTGAAGTGTTTTAGGCTTCTTAAAAAATTTTTTTGTCTGAACTAGCCGAGAAAAACGCGTTTAAAATTGAATTAGTACATACAAAGGGAAAACTATCTTTAAATTGCGTGTAAAGGGTGGCCGACACCATAAAATGCTAATTTGCAGTTCTATTTATTCTTTCAAATAATACGATGGTAGGATACAACGAATTGTAGTAAGTACGTATACCTATTACTCCATCGAAAACTGACAGAGCGAGCAAACAGAGTGGTTGATACACTCAAAGCTTAAATGAAAATAGCGCTTCTTGAGGAATCCTCCACAGGCATATACATATAGTTCATGTAAAACAACTGAAAACGGACGAAGTCCATATTTCAGCAGTTTACCCATTGTTCACTTATTCGTCAAATCTATTCTGAGACCCGTTTCGCCGTATCACGGTTCGTCAGTCAGGCTAGGACTGACAAACAAGAGAACAGAACTTACTGGTACCAGAAATTACGGATTATACTAAGTTGCCGACACGATCGACTCTTAAAAGCAGGTAGCGCTTTTCGAGGGATCCTCCTCAGGCATACCTGGGGTACAAGTATGAAATACGGATTTTTTTTCTAAAAAAAAACATGTTAAATTCGGAAGAATGATAAAAAGTGCTTTATTCAAAGTATGCTCCATCGCTTGTTATACATTTTTCCCATCTTTCGGGTTGTGAATACCACGCCAGTAAAAATCTTCCCTTTTGCGGCGAACCATTCATCGAGCCATTTTTTCACATCTTTGTACGAACCAAAGCGCTGCTCAGCAAGTGCGTGACCCATAGATGCAATCAAGTGGTGGTAAGTGCTTCCAACGTATCGCGAACTGGTTTTACCGTATGTGATGGAGCATTGTCATGAAGAAAAATGACTTTCTGTTGCCTCTTTCGGTATTCTGGCCAGTTTTTTCGGTATGCGCCTTTTTTCAAGCAGCGAACAGTTCAAATCGGTCAATTGTTGTTCGTAACGTTTAGTATTAACCGTTTCCCCAGGTTTTAATAGCTCATAATAGACCAGGCCCCTCTGGTCCCACCAAACACAGAGCATCGTTTTTTTATGCCAAAGCGATTCGGTCTTGCGGTCGATGTGGATGGTGCACCTGGGTCTACCCATGATTTTTTGCGCTTGGGATTCTTAAAATAAATCCACTTTTCATCCACTGTAACTATACGATGCAAAAAGACTTCCTTTTGTACCGAGCGAACAAAATGTCACACGTGTTTTTGCGCTTTTCCATTTGCCTGTCGTTCAACTCATGTGGTATCCATCTACCGGCTTCTAAATCTTTCCCATCTCTCGTAGCCGATTGGAAACAGCTTGTTGACTAACACCCAATTGCTCGGCAAGTTGTTTTTGTGTTTGCGAATCACCTTCGTCCAACAATGCTTGCAATTCCACATCTTCGTTTCTTGTCTGCAACATCGAAGTCGCCACTTTTGAAACGCCGAAACCATCGTTCACACGTATCTTGCGATGGAGCATGTTTACCATAAACTTCTCGAAGTAATCGGTGTGATTCAACAGCAGTTGTCTTCAAATGTCTTCAAAAAATTAATGCTGTCCGCGAATGCTCTTTGTTCGGTATAAATTTCGACATATTGAACACAACAACACAACACTATGCACACACTTTTCCAATTTATCACTCGTGCGCGTCTGACACTTGTTGATGACACAACAAAATGGCGCAGTGTCAAAAATTTATAGCACAAACTGCATTGGTGCACCATCTGTTGTCTGAAATCCGCATTCCATACTTGTACACATGGTATATAGTTAATGTAAACGTATTCCGTAACTTCTGGGATAAGTACCAGTAAATTCTGTTCTCTTGTCTGTCAATCGTAGCCTGACTGACGAGCCGTGATATGGCCAAGCGTCTCAGGAGGGATTTGACGAATAAGAGAACAGTGGGTAAACTGCTGAAATATAGACTTCGTCCGTTTTCAGTTGTTTTATATTTAAATCATATAAGTGTGACCGAGGATAGTTCTGATTTCACGTAACAAATGTATATTTTAAAAACAAGACATGATAAGCAGGAAATTAGATTTATTTCTTGTCTTTTTGTTAGACCCAGTACTTGTAGTAGAAAGACGTTGGTCTAGAATCGCTAATTATTGTACGCGGTAGAAAAAAGTTAATTTTAGAGATAAAATTCTGCATATAAAAGCACAGGTACAAAAAATTACATAGTGAATTACATAGGGAATTGTAATAGTGCAAAATGTGTTTTCTTTGCACGCACTGCTCTGAGAGGAGTTTAGAGGACTACATTAGTAGAATATTCTCCAAGTAAGTACTCTGTAGAACAGATTCAAGTTACCAATGTTCCTTGGGAGTCCATGCTTCTGGTGAATCTGATAAATGCAGAGTATGTTTGCGGAGCGGAGCTCAAATATGGACAAAGTATCTCATTGATAGTGGAAGCTGCTCTTTTCTGAACTCTACAGATTTCTAATGTGAGAGAAGACGATTTTGTGAAAATTTCTTGGGTGCATAAGCAACATGATAACGCGACATTAGCGTGGTATACGTGTGTTTAATTCTACTACTTTAGAGAGTTTGTTAAATCCCCTGTGTATTTATAAATAATATTAATATTGAAGAATGTAGGCTTTCACGACCGGTTGAATTAATATGGGTTTCGTTCGGGAGTTGAGGCCGTGTTCTCCAGATATTAACTTCCCGACTTTTCGTTGACACTGCGGTCAACATTTTCAAAGGCGATGTGGCGAAGGTTTCTGGTTCTTCACTGTCGCAGTTGACAGTGAACAGCCAAGAAGAAACCTTCGACTTTGAAAATGTTGACCGAACTGTGTCAACGATACGTCAGGAAGTTAATATCTGGAGAGCACGGCCTCAACACCCGAAAGAAACCCATATTAATAATATTAATAACAAATAAAATTAAATTTTCAAATTAACATAAAAAAAATAATTCTGAAAAGTATATCCTGTTTCAGTTGAGCTTATGTATGTTATTTTTCTTCTATATATGCAAGAAGGGAATTCAGTATTTTATGTTACTACACAACTCTAGCAATTCAATAAAAATATGTATAAAAAACCTTTTTTGAGCACTTAGAATTATCAAAAAAAGTAAAAAAATTGGAGCAAGAAAACAAGGTCTTCCATAAAATAAAGTCATTACCTATATTAGAGCAGTATTATGAATTATTTAAAGTAAACGCGCCTGAACTTACCCACTTAATTAAAAAATGGAGCTAAAACCGGATTTATTCCTTCACTAACCTGAAACAAAACAAAAAAACATTATTTAATCACAATAGTTCCTTAATACAAGAATGTTGATTATAATATAAACTGACCTGATACACCCAAGCATATTTAAAATTCAGTTATTAAATTTAAATAAAATCAAATTCAAATTTGTTATAAAGATTAATTCAGAAAATAGAAAGAACAAGAGAAAGTGTTTTCAAGATTTTGATATAACTGTATCTGTCATCGCACATATACTAGGACAAAATTTTTAATCAAAATTATGTCTTAATCTGAAAAATAATAAGTGGAAATAAAATTGGATTAATGATCCAAAAGAAGCTAAAAACTTATTTTTCAAAGGAATTTCTTTGAACATAATAATAATAATCTTAACATAACCGTATTTTACAGCGAGTCTACCGTTGTGGTTTTACAAATGTAGTTATAAAATGTACGTAAACATACCACAATATCTAAGGATACTGATGACTTTTAAGAGTATTGTTAGCATTGTTGTATTCAAATTTTTCGTTTCGCCAGCTCGACGAAAATGTCATGGAAAGAGAAAAATCTCTGATCCCCTAATGACTTTTGATGATTAATATATAAACAAAAAAAATTAAGGCTACTTTACATATGCTAATATTAAACGGCAATAACGCATTTTATTAGAACTCAACCTGTCGGAAAAACTGTCAGTTTCGCCATATTTTATTGAGCAAATGAAATTATATCAACGTTAAAATAAGAGAAGAAAAACCACAAAATAAGAACATATTATCTAAAGATAATGGTCTACAGTGACACCAAAATATCATGAGGATCAAATTTGATGTAAATGGTATATAAGGAATTGTATTCTTTACCAAGGTTGTTTACTGACGAATTGGTATATCCATGATATTTGCCTATACAGATTTTGCTCTTGTAGAGTTCTAACTTAAAAGTTGCAGGTGCCCACGTAGACATAAAAATATAATCAGATTTAATTACTTGAGACGGTTATTATGTGAAATGCACCCATGACAAAAAAAAAACCGGTCAAGTGCAAGTTGAACTTGCACAATTAGTGTTCCGTTACGTTGTTTGCTTTTAAAATAAAAATTTTTGTTAGGGTGGTATAAAATGATCAGTGACTTTAACAAAACACACCCCCAAATGAGTTTTCAACAAAGTTTGTTTCCAATCTTTACTGAAAACTGGTGACCTTGAAATTTTGTTTTTCTTTTATATACCAAATAAATTATTAAAGGTAATGCACTCGTGATAATTTTCGTTCAATCTATACTCCGTGGAGAATATTCCAGAATTTTTTCAAAATTTTTTGATCAGTACTTTTCGAGATAAGGTAGGGGACAGCGATTTTTTAAAAGTAATACGAAGAAAAGTGTGCGCAAGTATTACATTATATATATATATTTTTTACTCGTGTTTTATACCATATAAATTATTAAAGGTAATGCACTCGTGATAATTTTCGTTCAATCTACACCCCGTGGAGATTATTCCAGAATTTTTTCGAAATTTTTTGATAAGTAGTTTTCGAGATAAGGCCCGGGACAACGATTTTTCGCGAATTTTTAAAAATAATACAAAGAAAAGTGCTCGCAAGTATAATATATATATATTTTTTTACTCGTGTTTTCACAAGCTTTCATTTGACACCACACTCGATGACCTAGTAAAAATTTTTTTTTTTCACTTCTGACTTCACCCCCCAAAACTAACCCCTTAAGTCAAAATTTAATTCTCAAAACTACATGGCTCTGATGAGGCCATCAATTCCTATATTATTACCAAATTTCACTTTTCTATGTCAAATAGTTTCGGAGAAAATCGGGTGTGACAGACAGACAGACAGACAGACAGACAGACACCAAAGTGATCTTATAAGTGTTCCGTACGGAACACTAAAAAACTGATCTGCCTACTTATGACTGACTTCTGCACTGCCACTTGCTTATTATTGAGGTTTGGTCTCACGGAATAGAAATTTCTTAAAGATCTGATAGTGAATTTATAAATTAAGCATAGACAGAAGTAACAAAGAAGGATCCTTCATCAAACGTATATGTAATAATAATATTTAAAATAAGGATAATAGCGTAATACTTGTGTATTAAACTCATTCCGTATTATTTAGGCTACAATTTATTAAAGAAATTTGAATAAATCAGCTTGAGGTTTTTTGCGTTTAGAAGCAAAAAATCAACAGATTTTATTTTTGGATTTTAGTATTTGAATATGATTGGTTCTTTTCGTTCAATCTAGACCGTTTGTAGAGAATATTCCAGAATTTTTTTCAAAATTTTTTCATCAGTATTTTTCGAGATAAGGAGGGGGGGGTAGCGATTTTTCGCGATTTCTTATACAAATGATACAAAGAAAAGAGCGAAAGTATTACATTATAAATATTATTGAACTCTTGTTTTTATAAGCTTTCATTTGACGCCTCATTCGATGACGTGGAAAAAAATTTTTTTTCACTTCCGATTTCACCACCCAAAACTAAATCCTTAAGTTAAAATTTTTACTTTCATAGCTACACGGCTCTGATGAGGCCATCTATTCCTATATTAGTACCAAATTATATACAAGTGTTTTCGTACGGAACACCAAAAAGCCTTTGGATGGAATACTTTCCATGGTACATAAAGAAAACTAATACAAGTTTTTTGTAGATTTTTTACTTATCCCAAAGCAAAGGGATATTTTCTTCCTGCTAGAAATGTGCTAGAGTTCAGCCGATACCCAGAAAAGACAAGAATACCTTCCGAAACCTTCACTTTCAACTCCGGTGAACCCCAAAAGTCCATGCTGTTCTCTTACCCTTTTTTTCTTCGCATTAACGATCCCTACTGGAAAAGATTAGGAATCCAATTTACCGCCTTGCTGATGATAACATGCTTGTTCCTTTATTTACCTCGAATGCTCCGAAAAATCCGCAGACAGTTGGAAGTTGTTCAATTTCAAGACCTGTAAGGCATTATAAAAGGCAAAAAGTTAACTTTACCGAACCCGACATAGTGTTGTCGGGACACTCTATTCCACTATCACCGTCACCTTCCTCGCATTAACTTCACAACAAATGTCTTGACGCTTCACGTTCTATGCATAGTAAAAATATTTTGTCAAAACCTGGGAATATTATTTCTTATTAGAAACACTCCACATGAACTTTTAATGTTCAAGAAAGCTCTAGTTCGAACCACAACAATGGAACAACGCTCCCATATTTGAAGCTTTGTTTACAAACAAATGCCGCATTTGCCTGATTGGAAACCCAGAAAGATTAATTCCATGGAATACGGTTGGCTACTTAGATCTATTCTATAAGTACTTTTATTTATTTCTAGGACTGTGTTTTCCATCGAATACACAATTTGCAAGACCACCGTGTGGCTCTTTAGGGATTTCCCTTAGCAAGGGTGCCATGTAATTAAAAAATAATAATAATAATTTTGTCAGCATCTTTTAAACGCCTTCAATGAGATTGAAGGCAATATCGATTTTTTTTTTAATAAATATGAATATAATAATGCGATAGATAACTTTCAGCACACATTTATTCAGTCTCATGTAATCACGGTGTTAAATATTATCAAATTATTTAATCTAACTGAATGTAAAATACACGAGTTGATTGTAAATATTGCCACTAAAGATTGTGAATTTATGAACAAACATACTTGCTTTAATTGCAGATTATGAAGCTACTAATTAACATATAGATTTCTGTAATAGAATAGTACTGAAACCAGCAATAATCCACAATGTTTTCTTATAGCAAAACAGTTGGTAAATATAATAATTAAGGTACATCTTCTGGTTTTAGC
>CM032446.1:174769757-174794757 GCA_019049505.1 Pachyrhynchus sulphureomaculatus
CTATAGTAGTACTACCACTATATCTTGAAAGTGCCGTGAAATACAAGTGTATGTTTCGACACCTGGGAAACGTTAACGACTGTTATAACATCCCCTTCAATAAATCACGTCAGAGGTATAGTAAGACAAAGAGTAAAAATCGTTATAGTGACGAGGAGGTGGACTATAAAAAAACCCAAAAGAAACTTTTTCGTTTAGAAATTAGATTTGCAAATTAATTTCGTAATTTAATAGATTTTTGTGTAGTGATTTTAAATCTGCCCTAATATCGAAACTTTTGTTCTTTACAAGAATAAAGAAGTAAAAAAAGAAAAATGTGGAGAACCTTACGATAAAACTACAACTTATTCATAATTTGTTAAAAGTAAATTTACAACTGAATCCAAGAAGCGTTCAATCTATTTGTTGTAAACAGAAAAAGAACTAAATATAAATACACTAAACTAAACAGAACTTGGCAATGGGAATTGTTTGCGTATACAATTATTGACCGGTGTACCTATGAGCTTGTTTGCAATTGAGTTGAGAACAAGTTCATCTCTCATTGCTGCACGTCGTGGATTCAAAATTATTTAATTACGAAATAGTTATGAATAATTTAAATAGGGTTTGAAAATGATCATACTAAAATGAACAGAGGCTATATACACTAGCTATGAAAAGCAGCTTGAGACAACAATTTGTTAAATTACTGCATAAAGCACATTCTTATATTGAGCGATGAATCGATCAGTGGGCTCGATCAGTTCTCACCATGGTTTCTATTTGTTAAGAGAGGTATGATGAGTTAACTACAAATTTATTGTAGAAAAACACCTTCATTATAGATTTTAAAATGCACACAGAATACGGTATCCGAAGTTAAGTATATCAAACATCTTTAGATCTCAGCGCTTTATATTTTAAAGTGGGTTAATTCATTGTTTATGACGTTCACTGCTGAATATAATCCCCTTATACGTTTCTCACGTTATTTTAAGTAGAGTTAGGGATTTAGGAACTTATTTTATGCAGCATTTTCAACTTTATTTTTTTAGTAGTCATATAAAAACAAAAAAGAATGCACAGTTGTACAGACTCACAGACATTTTTGCTCCGATGGAATGCTAACAATAAGTATATTAAATACAACGAAGTAAATAACATCAGGTATTTTGTTAGTAAATTCTTAATAGAATTACGGATTTTACATCAAAATTTTCTGTCCCCCCACACTATCTCTAAGAATATGTCAAAAAATTTTGGAATATTCAGAAGGTGTAGATCGAATGCAAATTAGTACGAGTGGATAATTTATCTGGTATATAAGAATAAAGATGAGAAACAAACTGTGTTGAAAATCACCGTGTGGAAGATCGATTGCACAAGTCCGACTTACGCTTGGTTGGTTCTTTTTAGTGTTCCGTACGGAACACTTATAAGATCACTTCGGTATCTGTCTGTCTGTCTGTTTATAAAAACGAGTAAATTATATATTTTCTATTAAAACTGATAAAAAATGAAAACTGTTTACTAATCTGCATACATTTTAATATGAAATAATGTAACAATTTTATGCATATATCCCTGTTCCGTTAGTGTTTAAAATATGACTTTCCATTTTTTTCAACTTAAACATAGACAAAACTCGGTCAAAACCCGTCGCGCTTATACCTTCACATTCGTATGAGGTTTTAGCTTGTTACTCCTCGTACAACGCTTTTACTCAAGCAAACTTTTATGTGGGAGAACATTATCCCTGGGGGGAATAATTTTGCCCAGGAACTGTGTTTCCCCACAGAGTACAATTGAACAGCGATTCAAGAAACAACGTGAATCACTTTCTTATCCGCACACGTGTCCGGCTTCCTGTAGCGCTATTGGGGATCTCCCTGCAGCACGTGTGCTAACACCCATAAAAAAAAATACCCATAGACCAAAACATAATTAGAAAAAAATGTTGTTTATCACATAACAACTTATTAACTGAACATTCTTCATATTAAAATACGGCCAATAAATTTTATCAACATAATTTATACTTAAGTAACTATTCATTAAATTATTGGATTATGGAAAAATATTTTCAGAGCCGTCAACAATAAACGAAAAAAAATATTGAACAATTTATTATATGCAACACAGAAATAATTATTATAAGTACTTTTTTTGAATTTTCTATTATGTTTAAGCACATTGAAACTAAGCTGACGACAGAATCAGGTAATATAAAACACTTTTGCAATTGCCGCAACATTTTGCTTTTGGTGTAAGCTTAATACTTGGCCTAACAAGGCAAATAACATCACGTTTATTGTTAGTTGAGCAGGCATATCCCTTACGGCCGTTACGGTACCACAAAAGAAGGAAGGGAGCTTCGAATCTTCACTGTTAACATCATATTGTTCTCATACAATAAATTATATATATTCATTTTAATGTTGAAAATTTAGATAGTCGTTAACAACAAAAAACAAAATAGAATATTTAACCTACTCTAGAAACAATACGTTCCTGCAAGAATTGACTAGATTAGACTGGTACAAATTTGAATTTCTGACACTCCTAATTGTTTAACAATTTACAAAGATAAACTTACTAAAAACTTATCAACTGATTCATAGTAGAGCTTCCACCCTTACAAAACAAGTAAAAAGAGAGAGCAACAAAGCAAGACTGGTGCCGGAATACCAAATGAAAATAACAAACTTTTAAGCATGGAAAAGAGTTTAGATTTCTAAGGTGAAATAAATAAATATTTTTGATCAGGACTAACCAAAATATCACAGTCCGATGGATCCTTGTTTAGTAATTATGGTTACCGGGTATGCACCTTATAATTACATTCTTGATTTCTTTAATAAAATGAAGAAACAAAAATAAAAAATGTAAAAAACGTAATTATCAAACCTCGACATAATTTAAGATTTTTTGAATAGCATGAGAGCCCACTGATAATTGTTTGCGCAAAAAATTATTAATCGGTGAGCCTATGAGTTTTCTTTATCTTTATAAAGTTGAACGCTGTTTGAAGTGCGAAAATGGACCACGCGCTTCAATTACGAAAATAACGAATTAATAATTTAAAAAGTCTTTGTCAGATGAATAATATAAAATGTTTACAAAGATCACATCAATAGCTTCAGAAAAGAACAAATATTTTCTAATTAATTCAGTAAATTTTAAATTTATGTTAAGAACGCTGAAAGCGTGGAATAAATACAGTTGAAGACAAAGCTCCTAAAAGTTGTTTCCTGACACAATTTTTAATAATGGTGTACATTAGGGTGGTCAACCAAAAATTAAAGTTCGAATTCTATTGGGGGGCCCCCACCAAAAAAGTTGTTTATTGACTAAGACATTAGAATTAATAACGTTTTCAGCTCAATTAGATAACGTTAACCATTGCCTACATCAAGGTTGAAGTATTGACTTTTTTATGAAAATTATTGATTTTTTATGAACAATGTCTAAAACATCGCAAGATTCAATAACCGTCGGATATCTAAAATTTTTACCTTCATTTAATTGTTTAATATGAACATAAAAAAGGGAAGTTTAGATAAAATCTGTTATCAAATGGTAAATAGCGCAAAAATCGAATTGAACGAACTTGGAGGATTTAGGAGAAAAGAAAAGCAAAAAGGTATAAAAATGAGAAAAAAATAATGTTTCAAAGCCTCTTATTAATTAAAGTGTAGTTATAGAAAAAGGAATCAATAGAAAAGAAAGAAGTTATTATTATTTACGTATACAATTTATTTTCCGATCACAGTAGTAATGGTCATAGATAAGTGTGGCTTTTGAAGAGTCATTCAGAATACAAACTTGTCAACCGTTGTTCTTGATCATTCAGTCAATACAGGAATTGAAGTCATGAATTAATTTATACAAACCACCTTCAGCAATGTTCCAATGACAACCATTAAAAATGGCTAATAATTTTTGTATAGCATTTTAATAGTGTGAATCGTCACACCCATTCATCGAGATCAGTAATTTTAAAAAGTTTGTATCAATTTCAAATCTCTGAAAAAAATTTAACGGCGTTTTGATTGAGGGTACAAAATAATCAAGTTTGTTTTGATGCAATTATTAAATTCCATCCACTTTTTTCGATAGATTTGGAGCTTTGCTCTTATACCAGATTCCATATCTACTCGTTGATATCTTATTTTCTTCAACGGAAATTATATTTTTAGGGACAAGTTTGTAACAGCATAGCTTGTCGTTGACATTTTTGTTCTAAAGCTATTCATACTCAAGAAACTTAGAAGTGCCACTGGACTATGCGCCGAATTGAGATACCCACAGATGATTTTATCATTTTAGACAGTGCCTTGTCAGTTGGCAAGTTCTTTTATCAATGTTGTACCTGTAATTTCAACAAAAGATTTTAAAAATTTGTTGGTCCTTGGTTGAGGGCAAAGTAGGTATTGGGGGCGTTGAACAAGTTTTACATAATTATTGATTATAATAAATAAACAAATGTCTGTGACCTGAATGACTTGAAACTTCTAACCTTTTTTATTTTGCGCTGTGCTTTTAGATTTTATAGCGTTTTTTATGCTAGATTCCCTCCACTCTATCGTACAGTTTTGGTTTCTAATTTTTGCCACACAAGCTTGTCAGGTGTCTTGGTTCTATCTTAGCTTTCTCACAAACAATTAATACTTTCTCTATTTGCACTACTAGGATGAGCAGGCGGAGAGGGTGGGGCAGTTGCGGCAGCTGGTGTGGTTACTGTTGGCATCTACTTTGACCGAGAATAGAACGTCTATAAAATAAACTACGTAAAACGTGTCACTAGTTTATTGAGATAGTATGGGGGGAGTGAGGCTGCCACATTATAATGGGGTGGTGAAGGTTGGGAGGGGGAGTGGTTTGGTGGCCTAATTAAAATAGGTGAGGCCATTTATTTCAGGACTTTAAACTAGATACCCGTATAAGCAATGGCTCGTTTGAGAGAGGTAGGGGTAAGAACATGTCACACGCATTACTTCACTGATTGGTCAATATAACGATAACGTTTATTGAAATGTTTGCTTGAAAGGCAAAGGTAGACTAAAACATATCTACTAGTATCCCGCTTGTGCGGGCATCCCAGAAAAGGATGAAATGGTAATGGTTATTTTTGTGGATAGGGGGGTTGGTTATATGAGGAGAATGGTTGAATTGGGAGACTGATAAAGGGTACCTGAGCTTGAGCTTTTTTTGGAACAAGAAATACAAAAACCTTTTAAAAATTGAACTAATTATCAGAGATCGGGGGGATACCTGATATTTAGTTCAATTCAGGAAAATGAATTATTTAGATATTTTCAAATAGAAAGTTTTGTTTATGCCTTATATAGGAGGAAATAATATAATTATGTAGGGGGTGACGGGTAGTTAGGGGGTGGGTTTAATTGTGGTGGGTGATATTTTCTTATATAAAGTAACAAAAAATGGTCAAAAGTATTTTAAGTTAGGCGTCTTTTTTGGCCAGTTTATAGTTTCGTTTCCGATACAGGTTATTAGGTAGAATTTTGAGGATGCGAATCCATGTTCCGGTTTAGGATGGTTGATTATCTTTCAAATATAAAAGTTTTAACAAATAAAGTGGTGAGAGGTAAAACTTTAAGACACACAACATATCCTATGATATGAAATAAGAGACAGTTTTCTAAGACGAATGGGTTTTTTCATTTTATGACTGAAAAACGACCACATTTTTTTTGCAGAAGATCGTATTTGGGGCAGCTTTAACCTCGATTGAGGCACGGATCGTTGTCTAATTGATCTAAAACTGTGTATAACCTTTTTATTATTTTTTGGGAACAAATTGACAAATTTTAGAGGGATCCCGCCGGGTATTACGATGAAAATATAGTTTCTTCCCTTTACCTTGTGACCACCAGTGTACATTTAGCGCAAACGAAGCCAAATAACATTAGATCGAAATAGTATTATAGCTATTACGGTACCAATCAAAGGAAGTGAATGGGACTTCTAGTCCATATTTTATAAAAAGAACTAATTGTGTATTTATTCTCGTTTTTAATTTGGGAATCTGGCCTCGAATTATTTTATCACGTTATCTAATATAAAAGTGCTTAAAAAGGATATTCTATATTCTAGTTAAATTAGAATTATCAATTCAGATCTTTGTTCATATGTTATATTGTGGTAATTTTATAGGGTTTAAAATTAGCATAATATTCTATATTCCTTCATATTCGGATGTAAAATAATGATGAAAATTAGGTCCAGGTTGGCCGTTATTTGGCAAGGAAATATAGAGGAAAATATTCTCATTTTGGTGAATTTTGAGTGTCCAGGTTTTGTTCTGAAGATTCTGAAGTACTTAGAATAAGGCAACTAAAAATTTCGTATTCAAGTGAATAACAAAAAACACTAGAGAAGTTCCCGCTACCGTGTTCAAGAATATTTACTTATGACAGTTGGTTTTAAATATTTAACGTTTTTTTAAAATGCCAATTAACGTCAATAATAAAATATTAATTTACTGGCCATTTTCCACATGATCAAATATTGCAATGATTTTATACGTTTATATCCCTATATATTGTATAGTAAATATTTGGCTTCTGAAAATTTTTCAAAACACAAGACCAAAAGAAATACACCACATACCACAATAACAAATAGAAAAAAAATTAATAATATCCATAACCCAATTTGAACTGCGTATACATTCTCGGTCAGGAATTAAAACTAAAACCGGGCTTTTAATGCGATTATATTTATTAACAGTAAGACTCAGCTCTGATTATGTGTTCATTAAATTATTGTAAAAACAATACATATTTAAGAATAAATGAGAAGAAGGACATTAGGACAATATTTCCCTCACATTGTAAAACATTTTTTATTTCAATATATTGAGTTATGTAGTGACTCACTACCACTATATTGTCTTTAAAAAACTCTACCTCTAAATTCTATTTGTATTAAATCTAGCGATTATAATCAACCAAATACCATATTTTGTAATTTTTTTCTATAAACCAGGAGGCAGCTACTGGGCCAATAATTTATATGTAAATGTTTATAGTAATTCATTATTGTAGAATTGTGGGAAAATATAAATAATCGGATGAACGGCTTTTTAAAAAAGTCAAAAACAGCTTCTAAAATGGATATATTAAAAAATATATTTAATTATAAAGTAGAAGAAAGAAATGGTAGTCACAATATGATTTAAAAAAAAAACTCCTGTAATAGTAGGTTATTTAACACATCCACATGGGCTAATTCAAATTCATTTAAATTGTTTCTTGATCAAGTTAATGATGTCATTAGTTTCCTAGTACAAGCCATTTGTTAACTAATGCGCCTTAATTTTCTGATACGAGAATCCAAAGAGGACTAAATAAACATGGTTCTCCCCGATGTATAACACAAACGTAACATCAACATGCGAAGCACTGCGCGACTTTTGTTGTATGCCGACGACAAAGGCCACATTTTAGCGGGAACAACTTTTGCCGCAGAAAATGACAAACTGTCCAAGTATAAGTTGGACTTCGCGCAATTATTGCATAGCTCTCGTGTGATGGTTTTGATGTTAAGTATTTTAAGGTAATAATTTTTGTACTACGGTGGCATATAAAATGGTGAATGACTTTACGGAACAAACACATCCCAAATGAGATTTTTCACACAAAGTTTTTTCCCAATCTTTACTTAAATCTGATGACCTTAACATTTTTTAGTCTCTTTTTATATACCAGATATATTATTAGAGGTAATTTTTGTTTTTAATCTTACCCTGTGAAGATTATTCTAGTATTTTTTTCAAATTTTTTTGAACAGTTGTTTTTTGAGAGCAGGGGTGGGGGGCGGGCAGCGATTTTTCGCATTTTTTTAAAAATAATATAAAGGAAAGTATGCGCAAGCATTACGTTATATCTTTTTTCAACGATCATTCATCCCCCAAAACTAATCCCTGTAAGCTCTGATGCGGCCATGGCGCCCACAATTCTATTCCTATAAATCCTACCAAATCATTTCAACTTTCTATGTCAAATAGAATTTTTCGGAGAAAATCGAGTGTGACAGACAGATAGGACGGACGAACACCGAACGTGATCTTAATTAAGTGTCCGTACGGAACACTAAAAAATATGAGTAGGGGGCCCGTTCTTGATTAGTAATCCCTGAATATTAAAAAATCAAATATAAACGCGCATCTGGTGGACTAGTTCTGCTTTAATTTTAAGTGAAATTACTTTAAACTTTTACGTTGATTAAGAAAATTAGCAAGAAAATTCTTAGGATGAATGGTGACCATAAGCAGACGAATGAAACCGAGATCTCGACCACCAACTAGATGGATCGATGATCTGCAAAAACAATAACGACAAATTGGATGGTGGTGGATCAGGATAGTCGAAAGATGGAAGCACCTTGGGAAGGCCCTATATTCAGCATTAAGAAACATGGGGCTGATTGATGATGATAAGAAATTAGGTAAATAATTTTTTTATCTTTTTACAAATTCTCCGTTGTAAAACAGTCCGTCAGTGGTGCGAAAACCCGCACGGGTTCTGCATGTTATCGATAACTCCCGTCACTTACTAAAAAGAATAATTGTCGTTTTTTTTCATGCACATTTATGTTCGCGATCCGAGTAGTTTGTTTCTCTTTTCCGTTAAAAAACTTTTTTATTTATTATGGGCCAGACTTGTACCTTAGCCGGATAGTAGAGATTTGATGTTCAAAACTTTGAATATGCTAAAAGTGACGAGAAAAACCTTCTATTTATACCATTTCTATATCGGCATTTTTGTGAATGTATAATTTATTATAACGTGCCATTACCATTTATTCTATCTTGTGGCAAGGGAAAATTGAAATTTGTTAAACTGCGATACGTAGCTTTTCATAATAATATTCATATAATTAAAGCATTATTTTATTCTTTATATAACTTGAGTGGGTGGCCAGTTGTATTAAATATTTTATGTGAAATATATTTGTAAATAAAAATTCATTCATAGCGCTCAAGAGTCGTTGCACCAATCAATCAAAACCTGTGGTCCTAAAGGAGGCCCTAGCCTAACATCGCTTTTTGGAAAAAGGCATTGATAAAAAAAACAGTAATTTTAAAACTTTGCATTTTAGTGTTACGTCATATGAAGTTAAATTTATTTTTCTTATGAAAATTAAAAATTTATTATTTAATAAAGAAAAAACTGACATTTCTCTCAGTGTATGTAGTAAAATAGCATTTTAAATTCGTTTATAAAAAAAAAAAAAAAAAACAAAAATTCGTCTGAAAGAAAAGACTCAATCACGCAGAATAATTATACTTTAATGTTTCACACGGGGAGAGTTTTCAATCCAAGCAAATTGCTGTCTTTTTCCATCAAACCTGACTAGAATTTTTTGGCAAAGAGTAAATTTCACAAGGAAACTTATTACGCGAATGCAAATTTAGTGATTATGACTGCTACCAGACGGGAGAGACTTTTTGCTCTATAATAAAACATTTTAGTTTTAATATATTTTTAAAACATTAAATGCATATATTATATACCGGTAAAGTCCAATTTTTTTTTAACTTTTCATCCGTGTTAGATTGCTGTAATTTTTAAGATCCCTAAGAATATTATTGTTGAAACATTAAAATTTGATTTTATCTGTGAGCAATAACAATTGAAAATAATAGCAGACTAGTTACAGAGAAAACCACAGGAGAAATAAATGGACTACATACAGACCTTTTTGATTTACTAAAAGTGTTTCGAGTATTGCTGCCTGACCGCAGAATTAAGTTTGTTCAGAAAATTAATTAGGATGAGATTGATTTTACAAAATACGGTTAATGCAAACATAGAAATTCAAAGCAAGAAACATGATCTATAATTATACGCAGGAGAAGTGGTTTGGATGTCATAGTGGAAGGGAAATTTTGCATTGCCCCACCCACCACCACCCCTTCCCCCCACACGCTGTCTCGAGCTCTCCCCCCCCCGTCCATGCTCATTCTTACCCACCCTATCCGACATAAACAACCCCCTCACACCACCAACCCTTACCCCCCCCCCCCCCCCCACCTTCTAACCCTAGCCTTATGGTACGCTCCAAGGCTCACTGCACCCCCCCCCCCCCCCCCCACCCCCTCCTCTCGGTGCCTGACCCTCAGGCTTTACACCCCCCCAACCCACCCCCCCCCCCCCCCCCCTACTCACATCCACAACCAACACAAACAACTGGCACCCTGCCATTGCATGTTTTTATCAGCAGAGGAATCATAGCTAGAGATCTGAGTATTTTTTTTTATGGGTCTCTAGCAGCACACGAGCTGCAAGGGAAGTCCCTAAAGCGCTCCCAGGGCGGGGAGCGGCAGGCACGTGTGGCGGAAAAAGCGATTTCACGTTGTTCTTGAAGCGTCGTAAACTGTAAACTCGGTGGGAACCACAACCCTGGGAAAGTTATTATTCCAAAGGGATGATGTTTCTCTCCATATCAAAAGACTAAAGGCTTTAAAAGCGTTTTGTACGCGAATAAACAATAACAAGCTGAACCTCCTCAGTATATATCAGCCCATCCACTACACCACTCTACACCAAACACTTTATTTTTGGCACTCGACGCGCGTTTCGCTAACCATGTTGTTAGCTTCACTCAGGAGCGATGATTGAGCGACTAAAAAAAGCTAAATTACAAATCTTACTACCTATTTTAATACTTAGCCTAACCCTTGAATTACTCAAGCGGAACTAATGACATAGCAAGGCCCTCAGTTCCGGTCAAGTCGAACACCCAGTAGAGGGACTATAAGGGAATAAGGAATAAGGCCCTCTGTTGTCTTTATATTAAAAACTACATATCTTTACATTTTATGATTTCCCCGGTACAAATGACCGGAACTGAGGGCCTTGCCTATGTCATTAGTTCCGCTTGATTAATTCAACGGGTTAGGCTAAGTATAAACATAGGGTAGATTTAGTAGTTTAAAGCTTAGACCAATCATCGCTCCTGAATGAATGCTAACATGATTACGAAACGCGCGTCGAGTGCAAAAATAAAAGTGTTTGGTGTAGTGGTGATATATACTGAGTAAGTAATCTAATTGTGCCAAAAAGCTTCCACATTCCACAACCTAAGCTACAACCTACATACGGATGTGAAGGATTTTAAGCGCGACTTGTAATTCTAACATAGCTCACGGCTTCTAAATGGGGAGAATTACAGCAGCCTAACATATACTTCGACAATCACTTTCCACATGAAAATACTTCTGTAGGAAACAGACTCAAGTCGCCCAACCGTTTCTTATGATGTTCCAGCGAATCAAGGACCGTCGGTCCAAGTATTCCGGGTCCTCAGCGGGGGGGGGGGGGGGGGATGGCATAACCATCTCAGCACTATTCCTCTCTGAATCAGAAGCCAACAAATGCATGTGTCATACTTAGGAGCGGAAGCCCCCATAACAATGAACAGTGGTATTCCATAGTTGGTCGAATTTGAGCTTTGTATAAAATTAACATGTTGATGTTGTGGAGTGTAAAGCTTTCTGGTTCGAATAATCCATTCCCAACTCTTTTTTGAGAAGCTCTCCTTGCTATGCCTGCTACAGGATCATGCCAGGACATATTTGCCCCAAAATTTAACGCCCTAAATAAATTGAAGCGACGATGCTAGAGGATGGAGTTCCCCGACATTGACTATGTCGGGTTCGCACAACGTTAACTTTTTTAGAAAAAACTGCAGCACTGGGTTTTTGTAGCGTTAAATTCCACTTAGTTACTGTCACCGCCAAGATAGAATATTTCTTCCAGGTCCTTTGTTAAATTGAACGACCTCCTGCTGCTCATGAGCGGATATTCACACTGAGTAGCCCGATGTCCGAGCGTTCAAAGTTGAATGAAGAGATAAGCGTACCGTCATCTGCAAAGCTGTAGATTGGAGTCCCGGTCTTTTCCAGTAGATCGTTAATGTACAATGAGAAACGAGAGTAGGAAGACAGTGTGGTAACCTTGGGCACATCGGCGTTGATCGCGAAGGTGTTAGAAAGAAATCCGTCGACCGCCACGTTGTAAAGAACGCCCTCTGAGGAAAACATGAGAAGCCATCCAACAGAAACCTTTCAGACCATACCAACAGGAGCGTAGCATTAGCCAACAGTCCATCATGCCAAATACTGTCGAATGCCTTGGATATGTCAAGAGTAATCTCATCGAGAATTTCCCCAAAGTGTTCAATTGCGTTGTTTCCAAATATGGTTACATAAGTCAGAAGATCTCTGTTGATTCTATGGTTTATGAAAGCCATTTATTGGTGCATTCGGCTAATAATGTTTGAATCTTCAAGATATTTTAGAGATGCTGATTGATAGCCTTTACCATGATTTTTCGATATTACGGCTACTGGTCGGTAGTTTATTTGGCAAGAGTCTTCTTGCCTTTTTTTTTTTTAGGTATCAGCTGAACTGTGGTACATTTCCAGCAGGAAGAAAAATATTCCCTTTCTGTTAAGAAATAGTTGAAAAGTCTACAGAAAACTGGTGTGTTAGTTCCCTCGCACAGTTTTTTGAGGTACTATGGCAGGTATTCCGTCAGCGCCAGAAGTCTTTTTGGTGTCTAGCTTCATTACAATACGCTTTATGATACGCCTGTCTGACACATCGAGGCATACATCCTTGATTGCAGTAATGGGAATAATAAGTGGTGTCTTTTTCCTTGAGACAATCGACAGTAGAATGTGAAGCAAAAGAGTTTAGCCAACAAGTTCGCTTTCTCAACAGGTGTCGTTGCAATTGGAATTATTTGGCCGTGTCAGATGGTGGCCGCGTATGGTCCGCGATTTGGTGATTCTTGAGTATGCTAAAAGACAACTGCAGTGGTATGGACATCTAAAATAAAATGGTGTGGGTGCAGTAATATATAAGTTGATTAAAAGCGTCAGCTCAAAGGATGAAACAAGGAGAGAGGAGGCCATACTCATAGAAGATAAAAAATGGCTACAAAAAGAAATGTCACCCAAAAATTATTTTAGGAGAGGAAGTTAACAAAGGTGATAATCCCATTTTCATAAAAATTTTTAAAGCGGATAAATGAAACCTTTTTTAGTTTTTATTATGTCGTTAATCATAGCGTTCAAATAATTTTCTTGAAGAAGATTACTTATTTATAATAGAGAAGTAGACAGTGGTATACTGCAGAAAAAGGAAGTAAGTTTATTCATTAAACAAGAATTAACGTTGCGGAACTAGACATAGTTCTGTCGCATACTCTATCCCTCTTAGCATCGTCAATCGACTTGCTGGGCATTAACTTACGAGCAAATATGTCTTGGCATGCCCATGCTGCATGCATAGCAAGGAGAGCTTCTCCAAAAACTAGGAATATTATTTCGTAATAGACGCTTTACACTCCAGTACAACAACTTTTTAATCCTGTACACAAAGCTAAAATTCGACCAACACATGGAATATTGCTCCCACGTTTTGGGGCTTGGTTCCCGAAAGTACCCTGTATTTATTGGATTGTATTCAGAAAGAGAGCTGTTCAGATGACTGGAGGAGACTCACAATCCAACATCGAGGACACCGTTTGGTTGACTTGAGTTTATTCTACAAGTGCTTCCACGCAGACTATTCGATGGTGTAGCTCCCTTAATTCCTCCCAGCGAGCGTTGCGTGCTAGAAAATACACGTTTCGCCCTTCCCTTATACTCACATACCATATAAGGTTCAGCTTTTTACTAATCGTAATACGCATTTCAAGAATCACTTAATATGGAAAACCTTATTCCTTTGGAATGATTTGCACAGGACTTGTTTCCATCGAGATACAATTCGAATGGCTTTTTTCTCCACACGAGTTGCTCCTGTAGCACTTTAGGCTGAGCAAAAAAAAAGTTTTCTAAACCACGACGTTAGCGGATTTCTAAAAGGCTAACGATTTCCTGCATGGAACGCTTTCGGTTCATGATCCGTAAGAGAGTTACTGTATGTATTTTTGATGTAAATTAATAATAAAATAAAGGGTTTTCAATTTATTCATGTATGTAAGATTATTCATTCGCCGTAATAATTTATGTATTATGTCTATATAGAAAATCACATAAATATTATGGTATATCTTTAAGAAGCGTATATACGCATCTTAAAGGATAATACTCAAATTTTCTCTAACGTATGTATGTATGTATGTATGTTTGTCCTCCAAATCTCTATAAAACTACTAGATTGATTTTAATAAAACATTCTTGTATTAGATTGGTAATATTTTTTCAATCTGGGTCACAGCTCTAAAGAATAATTCATATCTATTTTGTAATTTTATTTTATGAGAGTTCTGATTTCTAAAACTATAACAGCAAATTTATAATAAAAATGAAAATTTTTTTCAGATACTCAAAAAAACTGCTAAAGTGATTACACCCAATACTTTCCTTGTAAATAGAGTTCTAAAATAAACAGTGAACTTGACCACCTCATTTCTAAAAATAATTTGCCTCATTGCATTTTAGCTCGATTTCTTAAATGATAAATATTTTATGGCGGATATTATTTTAAAAAAGGAAGAAACTGAAAATAATAAAATTTAAAAAAAACTTCCTCGATTTCATAAACGAACTCTTAAAATAACCCATAATACGATATGTCGAAAGCCACCCGTCCTCAATCCTTTTAGGCAATTATATTTTACTACGGAATAATTATACTTAAAATTTGTCCATTATTCAAACTAAAAACGCATAATATGAATATGCACCAAAGTCACTCCTCTAACCCTCTTCCAATCCCTTTAGCCGATTATATTGATTACTATAAATAAATATCATACCCACAGTTTGTTCATCATCCATTCTAAAACTTAGGAAAATTGATTCATGATCCAGTTTAACGAATTTGTTGCGAAAGCCTCGGAGTATGACTTTTTTTAGTGTTCCGTACGGAATACTTGATAAAGATCACTTCGGTGTCCGTTTGTCCGTCTGCCACACCCGATTTTCTCCGAAACTAAATTTTGACATAGAAAGTTGAAATTTACATTATTAATATAGAAATTGATGGCCGTATCAGAGCCGTGTAGTTTTAAAAGTTAAATTTTAACTTAAGGAGTTAGTTTTTTAGGGGGGTAAAATTTTCTGGACATCCCACTCGGTGGGTGACAAAAAAATTTTTTTTAACCACCGAGTGGGATGTCAGATAATGAAAACTTGTAAAAACGCTAGTTCAAAAATATGTATATATGTAATGCTTGCGCACACTTTTCTTTTTATTATTTTTAAAAAATTGCGAACAAGAAAAATTAGCTGTCTGGAAAAGTACTTACGAAAAAAAATTTTAAAAAATATTTCTGGGAATATTCTCCACAAGGTGTAGATTGAACGAAAATTTTCACGAGTACATTACCTTTAATAACACAGGTATAAAAAAAAAGTCTCTGTCTTTTAAGTAAGACACGTGTTCTCTTAGAGTATTTTTTTATTGCTGAATCCAAAAAAAGTGATAAAAAAAAACATCCACCGTGAGGTTTTGTCAGAAAACACGCTTAAGTTACCAGATATTGAAAAAAAAAAATACTTTTTGTAAAATAATGTAGGAACTGGTAATAGATCATAAAATTTATGGAATAAAACTATTATTTCGGACATCTTTAAATGTTCTGAATCCCCTACGGTTTATTATAAAAACTTAAATATATTAGGTTTTATTGTTCATGTTTAGCAAAAAATACGCATACGCATACCTTTAACTAAGCTACGTAGCAAAATGCGGTTTAAAATAATTATAGTACTACCGCTAAATCAAAAAAATTGTTTTAAATTTTTATTATTATTGAACAAAACTATTATTTTCTATGTTTTTTGAAGTTTTCTTAAATCCTGACATCACATCAAATATATAAAAAAAAAAATTAAGTTTTTATGGTCAGTTTCAACAAAAAACTCGCATTTTAACACTTACAAGGGTGTGGTTGGTAAAATGCTTTTTTAAGTAAATAAAAACCGCTAAACAATATTTTTTTTTTGAACAAGACTATCATTTCTAGTAGCTTTTTAAGTTTTAAGTTCAAGAAACTGATATCTAAACATAGTATTTTAGTGTTGAGCGGCGAAAAAAAAAATCCATTTACTATTTAATAACGAGATTGGGGGAGGTTGCACAAAATGCAGTCTAATGTATAACCCTTTACAGTTTTTATAAGTCCATTTTTGTGTATAGATTGATTGAGTGAATATGAGGGAATGTGAGTGGGTGAGTGAGGTAGTGAGTGAGTGAGGTAGTGAGTGAGTGAGGTAGTGAGTGAACGAGCGAGTAAGTCAGCGAAACCAGTGAGTGAGTGAGTAAGCGAGTGAGTATGGGGTATGTGTGAGCGAGTGTGTGAGTGAGTGACTGAACGAGCGATTCAGTGAGTGATTGAGTGAGTGAGCGAGTGAGTTTTTGTTTAATATTAATAAAAGTTAAAAATTATTTTTTAATTTAGTGGTTGCACATATTTATTGTGTGTTTTTTGTTAAACATTAACATTAAAAACCTAATATATTTTTAAGTTTTTATGATAAATGTAGATTCAGAGCATTATTTTTAAGATGTCCGATATAATAGTTTTATTTCATAATCTTAATGATTATACAGCTTTACGTTATTTATTAAAATGTATTTTTTTCAATTTCTGGCAACTTTAAGTGTGTTTTCTGAAAAAAACCTGACGGTGGATGTTTTTTTATGATTTTTTTTTGAATTTACCATATAAAAAAATACTTAAGAAAACACATGTTTCACTTAAAAGACAGATTTTTTTATACCTGTGTAATTAATCTGGTATATAAAAAACCAGTCAAGTGCAAGTTGCACTTGCGCAATTGAAAGTGTTCCGTACGTTGATTGCTTTTAAAATAAAAAATGATGTATACGGAAGTATAAAATGATCAGTAACTTCACAAAACACACCCCAAATGAGTTTTGAAAAATTCATTTTGTTTCTTTTTATATATCAGATAAATTATTTAAAGTTAATGCACTCGTGATAATTTTCGTTCAATCTACACCCCGTGGAGAATATTCCAGAATTTTTTTTAAAAATTTTTTGATAAGTACTTTTCGAGATAAGGCGGGTGGGACAGCGATTTTTCGCAATTTTTTAAAAATGAAACAAAGAAAAGTGCGCGCAAGTGTTACATTATATATATATATATTATATATATATATATATATATATAAGCTATATATAATATTAATTTTTACTCGTGTTTTCACAAGTTTTCATTTGACACCACACTCAATTACCTAGTAAAAAAATTTTTTTTTCACTTCCGATTTCACCCCCGAAAACGAATCAAACTCAAAATTGAACTTTCAAAACTATATGGCTCTGATGAGGCCATCAATTCCTATATTATTACCAAATTTCAACTTTCTATGACAAATAGTTTCGGAGAAAATCGGGTGTGACAGACAGACGGACAGACAGACAGACAGACGGACAGACAGACACCGAAGCCATTTCATAAGTGTTCCGTACGGAACACTAAAAAAACTAAAATTTCAAGGTCATCAATTTTTCGGTAAAAATCGGAAAAAAACTTTGTTGAAAACTCATTTAGGTGTATTTTGTGAAGTCATTGATCATTTTATACCTACGTAACAAAATTTTTTATTTTAAAAGCAATCAACGTACGCAACACAAATTGCGTTATTTCGACTTGCACTTTTTCCCATTATTTCCTTATGGCAAGGGAAGTAAAATTACAGCGAAGTGGCAAATTTTTTTTAACCAATACTGTGAGAGTGAACTGCCTTCAAAAAAAGCCTACATTTTATTTCAGCCTTTGTGTTAAATGCTGTAAGAGAAAATTTAGCAGCTTTCCAGAAACTAACAAATAGACGCATTAACGGAACTTGAGCATTTATATGAGACGTACACCTTAGGAGTTTTTAATGACACAATTTCACTATACTACTTCCAAAATATTTCTAATTAAATATGCGTTTTAAAATAATTCATACCTGTCGTTTACTTAATGTAAAGCGGAAATCACTTGATGTAAGTCGAAGAAAAAAAAATGCTTTACCGTACCGGCATCTCGCCTAAACTAATTACAAAAATTTGCATCTAGAAATAATTTTCTCTCTAATTTACTGTTTCTGCTATGACAGAAAAAGAGAGTAAATTCTCGGACAGAAAACTATCCCAATGGAGACATTACGGCAATTATTTAACGTGGTTAATTTGTTGGTTAATTTTGTTAAAAAAGAAATAAAATTTACTATGAGCGGAGTTCTTGTACAGAGCTCGCAACTAAGAGTAACCATCTGAAATAATTAAAAGCTTATTTTTACAGGGCTAATACGAAGTGTACCGTTTTAAAAAATATTTACATTAAGAAAAGAACTAATAAAATGAAAAAATCTACATCAAACTATATTCCTCGGAAAATCATTTCTAAAGAGGAATTAACAGGATGCTGTCTTAAAAAAACATAATTTTCTGAAATTTTTTGTTTACATGTTAATGCACAATATAAATACTATGGATTAATATGTCGAAATTGTGGACTATAAATGCTAAATATTTTATTGCATAATATTTATTTTCTGTTAGTGTAATATGTTGCACGAAGTCAGCTCCTCCCTTGTACCCCACGTAACTTTATTTTCAATTATATAAAAAACTAGGGATTTATATTATAGTCTTCAACTAAGCGCAACCGATTAAAAAAACAGCTAATTATTTTGCAAAACAGCGAATGTTTAAGAAAAAAAATTAGGTAACACTGTTTGAACAAGCAAAAATACAGTAAATGTTTAGATAGAAAATTTTTCCTATGCTTAATTGAAGTGTTTTAGGCTTCTTAAAAAAATTTTTTTGTCTGAACTAGCCGAGAAAAACGCGTTTAAAAATTGAATTAGTACATACAAAGGGAAAACTATCTTTAAATTGCGTGTAAAGGGTGGCCAACACCATAAAATGCTAATTTGCAGTTCTATTTATTCTTTCAAATAATACGATGGTAGGATACAACGAATTGTAGTAAGTACGTATACCTATTACTCCATCGAAAACTGACAGAGCGAGCAAACAGAGTGGTTTGATACACTCAACGCTTAAATGCAAGTAGCGCTTCTCGAGGAATCCTCCACAGGCATATATAATTCATGTAAAACAACTGAAAATGGACGAAGTCTATATTTCAGCAGTTTACCCCCATTGTTCAGTCATTCGTCAAATCTATCCTGAGACCCGTTTCGCCGTATCATGGTTCGTCAGTCAGGCTAGGATTGACAAAAAAGAGAACAGAACTTACTGGTACCAGAAAATTACGGATTGTACTAAGTTGCCGACAGCCGTACAACGGTCAACTTTTAAAAGCAGGTAGCGCTTTTCGAGGGATCCTCCTCAGGCATACCTGGGGTACAAGTATGAAATGGCGGATTTTTTTTCTAAAAAAAACATGTTAAATTCGGAAGAAAGAATAATAAAAAGTGCTTTATTCAAAGTATGTTCCATCGCTTTGTTATACATTTTTCCCACCTTTCGGGCAATTTGTGAATACCACGCCAGTAAAAAATCTTCCCCTTTTGCGGCGAAACCATTCATCGAGCCATTTTTTCACATCTTCGTACGAACCAAAGCGCTGCTACACCAAGTGCGTGACCCATAGATGCAATCAAGTGGTAATCGGAAGGAGCCAAGTTTTGGTGAGTAAGCCGCATGGGGTAGAAACTTCCCAGCTGAGTGCTTCCAACGTATCGCGAACTGGTTTTTGCCGTATGTGATGGAGCATTGTCATGAAGAAAAATGACTTTGTGTTGCCTCTTTCGGTATTCTGGCATTTTTTCAAGCAGCCAACAGTTCAAATCGGTCAATTGTTGTTCGTAACGTTTAGTATTAACCGTTTCCCCAGGTTTTAACAGCTCATAATAGACCAGGCCCCTCTGGTCCCACCAAACACAGAGCATCGTTTTTCTGCCAAAGCGATTCGGTCTTGCGGTCGATGTAGATGGTGCACCTGGGTCTACCCGTGATTTTTTGCGCTTGGGATTCTTAAGATAAATCCACTTTTCATCCCCTGTAACTATACGATGCAAAAAAGACTTCCTTTTGTACCGAGCGAAAAAAAGTCACACGTGTTTTTGCGCTTTTCCATTTGCCTGTCGTTCAACTCATGTGGTATCCATCTACCGGCTTCTGAATCTTTCCCATCTCTCGTAGCCGATTGGAAACAGCTTGTTGACTAACACCCAATTGCTCGGCAAGTTGTTTTTGTGTTTGCGATCACCTTCGTCCAACAATGCTTGCTATTCCCACATCTTCGTTCCTTGTCTGCAACATCGAAGTCACCACTTTTGAAACGCCGAAACCATCGTTCACACGTATCTTGCGATGGAGCATGTTTACCATAAACTTCTCGAAGTAATCGGTGTGATTCAACAGCAGTTTTCTTCAAATGAAAACAAAAAATTAATGCTGTCCGCGAATGCTCTTTGTTCGGTATAAATTTCGACATATTGAACACAACAACACAACACTATGCACACACTTTTCCAATTTATCACTTGTGCGCGTCTGACACTTGTTGATGTCACAACAAAATGGCGCAGTGTCAAAAATTTATAGCACAAACTGCATTGGTGCACCATCTGTTGTCTGAAATCCGCATTTCATACTTGTACACCTGGTATATAGTTAATGTAAACGTATTCCGTAACTTCTGGGATAAGTACCAGTAAATTCTGTTCTCTTGTCTGTCAATCGTAGCCTGACTGACGAGCCGTGATGTAGCCAAGCGCGTCTCAGGAGGGATTTGACGAATAAGAGAACAGTGGGTAAACTGCTGAAATATAGACTTCGTCCGTTTTCAGTTGTTTTTTATATTTAAATCATATAAGTGTGACCGAGGATAGTTCTCATTTCACGTAACAAATTTATATTTTGAAACAAGACATGATAAGCAGGAAATTAGATTTATTTCTTGTCTTTTTGTTAGACCCAGTACTTGTAGTAGAAGGACGTTTGTCTAGAATCGCTAATTATTGTACGTGGTAGAAAAAAGTTAAAGTTAATTTTAGAGATAAAATTCTGCAAATAAAAGCACAGGTGCAAAAAAAATTACATAGGGAATTGTAATAGTGCAAAATGTGTTTTCTTTGCACGCACTGCTCTGAGAGGAGTTTAGAGGACTACATTAGTAGAATATTCTCCAAGTAAGTACTCTATAGAACAGATTCAAGTTACCAATGTTCCTTGGGAGTCCATGCTTTTGGTGAATCTGATAAATGCAGAGTATGTTTGCGGAGCGGAGCTCAAATATGGACAAAGTATCTCATTGGTAGTGGAAGCTGCTCTTTTCTGAACTCTACAGATTTCTAATGTGAGAGAAGACGATTTTGTGAAAATTTCTTGGGTGCATAAGCAACATGATAACGCGACATTAGCGTGGTATACGTGTGTTCAATTCTACTAGTTTAGAGAGTTTGTTAAATCCCCTGTGTATTTATAAATAATAATAATATCGAAGAATGTAGGCTTTCACGACCGGTTGAATTAATATGGGTTTCGTTCGGGAGTTGAGGCCGTGTTCTCCAGGTATTAACTCCCCGACTTTTCGTTGACACTACGGTCAACATTTTCAAAGGCGATGTGGCGAAGGTTTCTGGTTCTTCACTGTCGCAGATGACAGTGAACAGCCAAGAAGAAACCTTCGACTTTGAAAATGTTTGACCGAACTGTGTCAACGATACGTCAGGAAGTTAATATCTGGAGAGCACGGCCTCAACACCCGAAAAGAAACCCATATTAATAATATTAATAACAAATAAAATTAA
Organism: Pachyrhynchus sulphureomaculatus; assembly: GCA_019049505.1. Classification (NCBI taxonomy): domain Eukaryota; kingdom Metazoa; phylum Arthropoda; class Insecta; order Coleoptera; family Curculionidae; genus Pachyrhynchus; species Pachyrhynchus sulphureomaculatus. Next base: position 174,791,530 of record CM032446.1, read on the forward strand.
ATTTTCAAATTAACATAAAACAAGTAATTCTGTAAAAAAGTATATTCTGTTTCAGTTGAGCTTATGTATGTTATTTTTCTTCTATATATGCAAGAAGGGAATTCAGTATTTTATGTTACTACACAACTCTAGCAATTCAATAAAAATATGTATAAAAAAACCTTTTTTGAGCACTTAGAATTATCAAAAAAGTAAAAAAATTGGAGCAAGAAAACAAGGTCTTCCATAAAATAAAGTCATTACCTATATTAGAGCATTATGAATTATTTAAAGTAAACGCGCCTGAACTTACCCACTTAATTAAAAAATGGAGCTAAAACCGGATTTATTCCTTCACTAACCTGAAACAAAACAAAAAACATTATGTAATCACAATAGTTCCTTAATACAAGACAAATGTTGATTATAAAATGAACTGACCTGATACACCCAAGCATATTTAAAATTCAGTTATTAAATTTAAATAAAATCAAATTCAAATTTGTTATAAAGATTAATTCAGAAAATAGAAAGAACAAGAGAAAGTGTTTTCAAGATTTTGATATAACTGTATCTGTCATCGCACATATACTAGGACAAAATTTTTTAATCAAAATTATGTCTTAATCTGAAAAAAATAATAAGTGGAAATAAAATTGGATTAATGATCCAAAAGAAGCTAAAAACTTATTTTTCAAAGGAATTTCTTCGAACATAATAATAATAATCTTAACATAACCTTATTTTACAGCGAGTCGATCGTTGTGGTTTTACAAATGTAGTTATAAAATGTACGTAAACATACCACAATATCTAAGGATACTGATGACTTTTAAGAGTATTGTTAGCATTGTTGTATTCAAATTTTTCGTTTCGCCAGCTCGACGAAAATGTCATGGAAAGAGAAAGTAATCTCTGATCCCCTATTGACTTTTGATGATTAATATATAAACAAAAAAAAATTAAGGCTACTTTACATATGCTAATATTAAACGGCAATAACGCATTTTATTAGAACTCAACCTGTCGGAAAACCTGTCAGTTTCGCCATATTTTATTGAGCAAATGAAATTATATCAACGTTAAGATAAGAGAAGAAAAACCACAAAATAAGAACATATTATCTAAAGATAATGGTCTACAGTGACACCAAAATATCATGAGGATCAAATTTGATGTAATTAGTATATAAGGAATTGTATTCTTTACCAAGGTTGTTTACTGACGAATTGGTATATCCATGATATTTGCCTATTCAGATTTTGCTCTTGTAGAGTTCTAACTTAAAAGTTGCAGGTGCCCACGTAGACATAAAAATATAATCAGATTTAATTACTTGAGACGGTGATTGTGTGAAATGCACCCATGACAAAAAAAATGATCTGCCTACTTATGACTGACTTCTGCACTGCACTTGCTTATTATTGAGGTCTTGGTCTCACGGAGTAGAGATTTCTTAAAGATCTAATAGTGAATTTATAAATTAAGCATAGACAGAAGTAACAAAGAAGGATCCTTCATCAAACGTATATGTGATAATAATATTTAAAATAAGGATAATAGCGTAATACTTGTGTATTAAACTCATTCCGTATTATTTAGGCTACAATTTATTAAAGAAATTTGAATAAATCAGCTTGAGGTTTTTGCGTTTAGAAGCAAAAAATCAACAAATATTTTTGGATTTTAGTATTTGAATATGATGTTCTTTTCGTTCAATCTAGACCCTGTAGAGAATATTCCAGAATTTTTTCAAAATTTGTTCATCAGTATTTTTCGAGATAAGGAGGGGGGTAGCGATTTTTCGCGATTTCTTATACAAATGATACAAAGAAAAGAGCGAAAGTATTACATTATAAATATTATTGAACTCTTGTTTTTACAAGCTTTCATTTGACCATTCGATGACCTGGAAAAAATTTTTTTTCACTTCCGATTTCACCACCCAAAACTAAATCCTTAAGTTAAAATTTAACTTTCATAGCTACAACGGCTCTGTTGAGGCCATCCATTCCTATATTAGTAACCAAATTATATACAAGTGTTTCGTACGGAACACCAAAAAGCCTTTGGATGGAATACTTTCCATAGTACATAAAGAAAACTAATACAAGTTTTTTTGTAGATTTTTTACTTATCCCAAAGCAAAGGGATATTTTCTTCCTGCTAGAAATGTGCTGAAAAGGGGGGGGGGGGGGGGGGGGGGGGGGGGGGGGGGGGGTGGGGGGGAAAAAAAAAAAGGGGGGGGGGGGGGGGGGAGGGGGGGGGGGGGGGGGAAATGGAGGGGAATAGAGTTCAGCCGATACCCAGAAAAGACAAGAATATACCTTCCCGAAACCTTCACTTTCAACTCCGGTGAACCCCAAAAGTCCATGCTGTTCTCCTACCCTTTTTTTCCTTCGCATTAAACGATCTACTGGAAAAGATTAGGAATCCAATTTACCGCCTTGCTGAGGATAACATGCTTGTTCCTTTATTTACCTCGAATGCTCCGAAAAATCCGCAGACAGTTGGAAGTTGTTCAATTTCAAGACCTGTAAGGCATTAAAAAGGCAAAAAAGTTAACTTTACCGAACCCGACATAGTGTTGTTGGGACACTCTATTCCACTATCACCGTCACCTTCCTCGGCATTAACTTCACAACAAATGTCTTGACGCTTCACGTTCTATGCATAGTAAAAATATTTTGTCAAAACCTGGGAATATTATTTCTTATTAGAAACACTCCACATGAACTTTTAATGTTCAAGAAAGCTCTAGTTCGACCAACAATGGAACAACGCTCCCATATTTGAAGCTTTGTTTACAAACAAATGCCGCATTTGCCTGATTGGAAACCCAGAAAGATTAATTCCATGGAATACGGTTGGCTACTTAGATCTATTCTATAAGTACTTTTTATTTATTCTAGGACTGTGTTTTCCATCGAATACAATTTGCAAGACCACCGTGTGGCTCTTTAGGGATTTCCCTTTAGCAAGGGTGCCATGTAATTAAAAAATAATAATAATAATTTTGTCAGCATCTTTTAAACGCCTTCAATGAGATTGAAGCAATATCGATTTTTTTTTTAATAAATATGAATATAATAATGCGATAGATAACTTTCAGCACACATTATTCAGTCTCTTGTAATCACGGTGTTAAATATTATCAAATTATTTAATCTAACTGAATGTAAAATATACGAGTTGATTGTAAATATTGCCACTAAAGTTGTGAATTTATGAACAAACATACTTACTTTA
>CM032446.1:174797257-174993544 GCA_019049505.1 Pachyrhynchus sulphureomaculatus
TTCCTTCCTAATTCCATCTTGATTTAGTGGTAGTTTTATCAAACTGCTTGTTTTATTTCTTTTCCCCGTCTTTTCTGCATTTTAGGGCGTGTCCAAGATAGGCCACCAACGGCTAGTAGCAGACATGTACATTGACCCTTGGTCACCGTTTCTCCGCTATCACGTTATGAGAAGCTCCAGTGGACCGTTTATCTTATGAATCCAAAGGATGGCAGCATTAAAAGATTAGCACCTGTTTAAGGATAAAACATATCTATATAATTATAACTGTCGTGGTCATTTATACAGTAATAAATTTTTTTATGTCCAATTTCTTCACAGTTGTAAATTGCAATGCGTGGTAGACATGCTATTTTTTACGAGAAATTTATCTCTGAATACAAAAATCTCAATAAAAATGATTACTAAAGAAAAACCCTGGCATGAGTAAAAGTATGTATTTTCTTTGTATAAAAACCCTTGATATAAGAGACATCTCATGATATTAAATTATCATGATAGTGTCGTCTATTCGTATACACTTAGTTTACGGCGCGATAATATTATTCACGAGATTTTTATCTTACAAGATAAAAATCTTCATAAAGCATGAAAAAAACTGTTTAAGTGATCACATTATTGTCTTTGTATGAAAACACTTGATGGAATAAAAATTTCATATTGAATTCTTATATTTTTAACGCCTTACCTTAACTTAGCTTTAAATTATTAAATTGTGGCTTTATCCTTTTTAACAGTTTTAGCTATAACTATTATATATTACAATCAGAAACTGAACAGATATTTTTAGGTCATTTGCTTCTCTTCGTTGATAAAAATGGCTGGTGTATGATAAAAGCTGACAAACACCACTGTAAACTTTTTCAAAACACGACGCTAATTTTTAACATAATAAAACTTATAGGAATGATAGTATAGGTTGTGACTAGAGAAGAAATAGAGTTGCCTTTCAGGATCCTAATGAGACGGCTAGGGAAGGGGGCTCTCATTCGGAGCGAATTTCATAAATCTACTTAACTCCTAACATAAAAGCAGAAAATTGGCACTAATGTTTAGAGGTCGAATAGCTGTATTTGAAGATATAAGGTTGTGTAACGAAATCTTCACTTAATACATGAGTAACTCTCCGCGAATTTTACATACTTACATAGCTCATGACATGAATGCATCAAATTGGGGCCAAATACTAAAGCGGAACCAGTTGTATTTAAATACACAAGGCTGTCTAAAGAAAACTTGATTTGGTACATAAGTAACATTCATAAGTTAGCCGTAATGAAGATCAGTCATACATAAATGAAATTGCAGGTGTCACTGTTGTAGACCATTTTAACTATTTGGGATCCCTCATAACTAACAATGGTGGCTGTGAAGTGAAGACGACGTTTAGCTATGGTTACAAACTCGACGAACAAGCTCACTAAGATCCGGAAAGATCCCCGTAGCAACTTACACATCTGAAACATGGACTATTAAACAAGCTGACAAAACACATATCGATACGTTTGAGATATGGGCATATCGAAGAATCCTCAGGGTACTAATGTATAGTATTTTTCACGATCGAAGAAGGTGACTTAGCTACCTATACCCATTCGAAATTCGACAAGATTGGATTTTGATGACAAGGCATCGTGCAGAGCCGCACTGTACCTGATTGTATAATTGTTGGGTTTAAAAATTTTTTGTCATAAGACAGTTGAATTTTAATGTTTTATGTACTGAATAATACACAATATAGTAATAACACAAATATATTAAAACAGTGTACAATGTCCTCGCGTACATTTGTTACACTTTTAGTTATTAATTCACATCTAGTTCAATTTCGCTATCGCTACTATCTTGCAAATCAATAATAAGTTTTCTTACAGGTTCTAAACTATTTATATTTATCTCTCAACTTTTTGACATGTTGAATACAGTTTCTCCAGTTTTTAACGGTTACAATTTTGACTTCGGTCTTTATCAATTTAATCACACTAGTGTTTAAAGTGGGTGTATTATTGTGAGCACGTATATTAGACTTTATTTTATGCCATATCAACTCGATCGCATTAAAGATACAATAATATGGTAGAAGACGAATTATTTCGTGTCCTGCTTCCTTTGCAATTTTATCACAAACATATTCCCTTGAAAAATTGTCACTTTTTAAAACTTCTAACAATTGTTTAACTGTATAACTTTCATGGAAATATATGTCACGTTCGCACAAAAAGGCTTGTAACTCAGTACCTTATTCATTTGGCGACTATGATAAGATGCATTATCCATCACAGTACAGCTATTCGTTGGTATATTCGGCATTAATTTGTTTAGAAGCCAATCTTCAAAAACTTCAGCGTTGTATCACAATGATAATCCATGCTGGAATCTGAAATATTCTTGGCTGCTAGAAATAAACATTCTAATATCCAGCCTTCTTCTGACACCGCATGTAAAATATTTATTCTTTTACCTTTATTTGATGGAGCTTTGGTGTGGCATTTTTTGGATTTATCAATCCATCCTTTACTGGGTATGTCGTGGGTGTCATACCAAGTCTCATCTAGGTAGATTATTGTTCGATTTTTCCGATCTAGCAGTATTTTTTTTTCGAGATATTCCATTCTGAGTTGTTGTAGGCGCCGTGATTCTCTTATAACTTGCTTTTTGTCTGTTTTTTTTGAACAAAAACCCCAAACGACGTAGAATACGCCATAAAGCTGTAGTGGAACATTTTATGTCACAACTATCCTCGGACAGCCTCCGTGAAAGTGACAATAACGTAGGAACTTTTTGTTCTGCATCCACTTCATCAATTTTGTGGCGAATTAAGTCTTCTTGACAGAAATCAATACATTTCAACACACCTTTGTCTTTTCGTGTTTTTTAGGCGCTATCGAATTATTTACAATTTTCCAAACTGTACTTTCAGGGATGCTTGTTAAAGCTGATGTCCCCATCAATGAAAAGTACTTTTCATGGCCTCGCTCCTCTAACTTCAAATAAACACTTTTAACTATCACTTTTGCCTCAACGGGCAAACATTTGCGGCTTCTGATGGAAAGAGCTTCGGACATTTTGAGACACTATTGCACTTTTTAATACACACTATTTCAGTATAATACTGCAGATAAAATGAAGAATATTCTTTATATTTATAAACACGAAGTCACCAATAAAATGTTAGATTGAAAGGGACGGGGATATATATATATATATATATATATATATATATATATATATATATATATATATATATATATATATATATATATAATTGCGACGACCCTGTTACGGCCCGGTTCGTGCGAATATCCTAACGGTCGTTTAATGTTTTTATTGCATCAATCTGCCAAATCACTTTCTTTGATCTTGAAAAATATTATATCTATTCTTGAAGAGCTTAATATAAATGACCGCCATTCAAATAGAATTAATGAACAGTATCTGAAATATTTTGGTCACATTATGAGGAAAGTGGATGCCATGAAAAAGCTTGCAGTATCGGGGAAGGTAGAAGGTGGAAGAGCAAAGGAACGGTCTCCAGCCAGATGGTCCGACTAAGTAAGATCACTTCTTGGTATGGGTATGCACGAGTTAAGTCAGGTCGCGCATGATTTAGATGCCTGCAGAATGACTATTGAGGCAGCAACCGTATAGTAACACCAATACTCCTATTTGGGTGAAAGGATTGAGAGAGAGAACATTTTTAACAATATTTTTTTAGATTTAATTTTTAAAAATATATTACCAGTTTTAAAAATGATACCAATGTCTTGCAACTCGCTTTCACCATGTAACACGCCTGATTATGGCTAAAAAATATATTTCAAATTGCATCAAAATATTTCCTTGATATCATTCTAACCAATTCAGGAATAACAAGTTGATTAAAATTAAAAAATATTAATCAAAAGGAATTAATTAGAATTTGCTGAATGTTATGATGAAATCAGAAATTCGGCAAAAGAAACAAAACTGCAAGCATTTTTACATATTTTGTGGTGGTATAAAGTAATAATTTTCAATATATTTACTCTCAGTCAGTGCTACGAATATTTACAACAAAAGTGTGTGAAGTTACATCTTTTATAATATAAATTTTAATTATGTTATGGTTTCAGTTATAATCCATGTCAGACAAGTCACTTGAGGCATGGTATTACCTTCAAACTATGTAGGTTCAATTGTATCGAAATATAAAATACACTCATATTCATTGATCCTTATTGTTATACAAAAGGGCTCTGTCGGATTTTACTATATATTATTAACATAGGTTATACGATTTATGTTTTGTTTAAGGGAGTTCTACGAGGGTTATATCTTGCTTGCAAGATTCACGCTATTACATGTGTCCAAGCATAAAGAACATGGATATTTATGAAAAGATTCCATCGATTCAAAATTATTAACAGCATGGCGATAGTTGGATGAAGTGTATACTCCAGGAGGGTCCTTTTTTACCCTATTTGTAATAGCAAGCAGCCTAGTCATACCCTGCAAAGCATGAAAACCTAGTAATGATCATCTAATTTTTTTACAATTTATAGAGTATATATTTTTCTATTTTTACCAAGAAAATTATTAATATTTCGGTATTACAGCATTTAATGCAGACTTTGGAATTATTCATCAATTTGCTTATATCATTGTATCAGTTTCCTTATAGTGACACGAATCTAGGGGGTTTTGATATAAATACATTTGAACCCATATGGTCTGAATGTAACCCAAGGTCACTTAAGTATAGAAACTATAATCGATAATACCGATAACGAGTATGAATCAAATAAATTATCTGATATGGATTTTGACTTAGACTATTAAATGGTTAAAAATTATTTTATAAAAAAGATAACTGCCTTTTACATGAGATCTTTTGTAATAAATGTTGTAACTTGATTTAAATGTACTGAAAATAAGTATTTTAAATTTTCAGGATAGCTGTCTGAAATATCTAAAAACAGTTTAGAGAGAGAGAGAATTATCATTGACTTCCTTTGAACCTGATTTGTTTAACATTTTTTTGTTATGATAATACAATAATAACAGAAAATAATATAAATCTTTTTTTATATATATAAATATACATTTTTAGCAGTAAACTTCAATTTGTCACGTGGTAAAAGTAGGTTGGCAGAGATTGGTAATAAATTTAAAGCCGGCAACCTATTTCTAATAATTAGAGGAAGTAATTTAGAGCTATATTTTGGCTAAAATTTTATGTTTTCAGATCATGAGCTTAGGATGTGTACGTAAAAAAAAATATTATTATATATCAAATCAAGGATTTGTTTTGTTTGTTTGTTTGTTGTGATTTGTTAGACAACCTTATATTTGCAATGAAACATAAAAATTTGGTGCTAATTTGATACGTTCTTGTCATGAACTAAATAAGTATGTGAAATTAGCTGCGAATGAAAAACTCTCCCACCATCGCATCCAGTTTCCGAAAGACAACTCTGGTGCTTGTGTATTATTACCAAATATTTCCTAAAAATTGTCCGAAATAAGTATAGTGATTTTATGGTTGCCGCTTGAAGCTGTCTTTTCTTTTACTTTTCTAGAACATTTTGATATGCACCTAAACTGAATTTAACGCAAAATAAAATAAAAAAATATGATATCGTTTGGACTAGCGTAAATAAAAAATTTGCGAACAGAGTTATAATTAACTGCTCATAAACCTTCACTCTTATCTATGGCAATTACTGTTGCAATAAAAACTGAAAACAGTACTAAAATAAGGCTCTTAAAATTTTTAATTTCCGTCAGATACAATGCAAAATTAAAACTTTAACATCGATTTTCCTTGTTTTTTGAGATGTAATAAAGTATTTTAGTCGTCGTGCAATTTCAACAGCAAACCTAAAGATCTTATTGACAAATTTGTAACAAGAAATAATCTAATCAAGCGAAGAGGGAATTTTAAAGAAGGCCGTTAGTTTAAATGGAGATTTCAATTCGCAATTCAATGGGGGGATGCAATAAACGTAAATGAAACTTTTGAAGAGAAAGTTAAGTTTTATCTAATAGTATCGTTGAATTCTAATTTCAATTTACAGATTTACTTTACTCTGTATAATACCGAGTGCGGTCAAACAGAATGAAATAAGTTTATTTTGCTAGAGAAACTTTCAACGCTTTGGTTACATTAGAAATGGGATTGGACCTAATCGCCCCTGGGCTCTTAGAAATTACACCTCAATGATCGTCACTGAACTGTGTCCCAGTATTATAATCGGTTTCCACGTGTAATGCAGATCAGTAGAAACCCGTCAGCTAAACACTTTGCTGCTACTCCAGACTTATTCAGTGTTTGAATCTCGAAGAGTAAAAATCCTTGTGTATGCACTAGTGTTTATATTTTAGGACATTAAAAGTTTGCGTAACGATAGACGGTTTTTGTAAAAACAGTATTGAAATATAATATATTCACCCCAGTTTTGTTTGGTCGGATTCCCAACGCGGTTTTTAGATTTCCTTTTCAGAATTTTTTTATTAATTTCTTTTTGCTTCCTACTCATTCTAAATGAAATGTATTCTTGGGCAAATAAAACTGCAATTAATTCTAGATATAACTATTGCCTTTATTAATAATCCTTATGTAATCCAAAATGTATATGTTACCCCTGGTCTACCTGTTTATTTTAAAATGTCCTAATTGGCACAGAGGGTGAAAGGTGTAAAACTGTCTATCTTCCTGTTAGAGATGGTCGTTTTTCTTTTTTTTTTTATCATTTGGTTACAAGTGGTAATAGCTCAATCTCTGCAAGTAATTTTTAATACACTAAAAATTTCTAGTGAAGAAACTATCTTTATTATGATTAAATAATATTTTTTCTAGGTATGCCTATTTATTATCATATGATTAATTGTTTCTCAAATGTGAAACAACAATAAGCAGTTTCCATATCTTTTTAAGCAGTTTTGTCTTCTTTCATCCAATGGCAACAATTGATCTGATTTCAGGTGCGGGTTGGCTTGGCGATGAAATCCAATTTTGTCCTCTTTTATAATTTTCCACAAAAAAAACGATATTGAATGTCTTTCTAGACGACCCCACGGGTTACCCATTTCAATATATGAAACGATTTCCATATCAACCTCTATATATATATATATATATATATATATATATATATATATATATATATATATATATATATATATTATATATATATATATATATATATATATATATATATATATATATATATATATATATATATATGTATGTTTATTTTAGATTTTTTTTATCCGCAGTATCAGGATCAGTTTCATTGTAACGCTTTTAATTTAGAAATAGGGCAAATTATATAAGAAACTTTAAATATATAAAAAAAAAACTTTTTATCACTTAGAAAGGATGCCTCCGTTAAGACTTCAAAAAATTTTTTTAAAATATAGGCCAACTGGAAGACGAAGTGTTGAAAGTCCAAGCAAGAGATGGCTGAAAAATTGAAGACGGGACAGATGAAGGTCCCAGACCCAGGATTAAAAAGAAGATAACGCAAGAAATCCACTACATGATTTATCTAGTATTTTCTCTGTAAACATATAGTCTTGAAATAAGTACCAAATTAGGCTTTTTCAAACTTTATACAAGCATTACTAGTCGATATTTTAGATGATATGTAATTCTTGGTAAGATTTCTTCAAAAAAAGTAAAAGTAGCCTTATTATTAATAGTTATTTTTATCGGCCATTCTTCAATAGAACATTATCAATTTTTTAGGAAATGGAAAAGGCAATTTAGCTAATGATATTAAATTTAAGTGAAAAGCTCGTTTTAGGTTGATGAGAATCCAAATTTTGTATGTTTATATATAGATATATTTAAGTGTAAGCCTATAATCAGATAAAATCGTTTATTTGCTTTATCTTGATTAAATAAACCCTAGTATTAAAGCTGTAAAAATGACTGAAGAGAGCGAGCCTAAAAAATTCTCTTCCACATTTTTATTATTCTGCAAAAAAACACTTAATTTTCTATAGGCCGTTTGAGTTATTAAAAAACTTTTTCGGGGTTTTTTTCCTGGGAAATATTTTTCTATATCACCGTCAAAAAAATGAGTCTCAGTGATTTTGCCTAAAGATTTAAAATGTATCGAATATTTTAAAGAACCTAAAAGTACCTATGCTAATTCTCGTGATGCAGGAGTTAATATAACAGCGTAGATAGAAGGAAATAGTTCACGGGCAAATAAACATAATTATATTAATATAATTGTCACTATGGTAGATCTGTAAAAGTAACCTAAATAATGGTCCAGTATTTATTGAGTTTTTTATTACTTTTATCCTTTCTCTCATAATATTTCATGTGCAAAACTTTATAATTAATATTTCCTTATTATTAAAGAAGTCAGCTTTAAAAAGATATTTTTCCGAGTGACCTCGCGCAGTATGATATTTAAACAGCGCTATGTGGCACCAACCTCTTGCATGTAAGATCAAGCCTTAACAATAGATAAAGAGAAGGAAAAGGAATTGTTGGTATTAATGTTACTCATTTTATAGTATTCCTAGAGTTTTCTTGCAGGGACCACAAACATATTAAAAGAGAACATACTGCCGAAAATTACAATATTAATGATCACTAGGTTCGTTTCGGAAAGTTTCACAAATAGTAAGGTTAGTTCAATTTTAGTAATAGAGGTAACTAATACTGAGTAATTTTACAATAATTTTTAATTATTAGATATTCTTTAACTATAAAAAGTGCCGAGTATGCCGATTTAAGAACTTAAAATTGGAATGTCCTACATTCATTATACCACAATAGAGCTAACTACGCACATATTAAGATTGAAATTAACTACCTCAATTTTAGCATGTAGAAAATGATGTAAACAGGTGCGAGTTCTCTTATTTTTTCATCTTTTTTATCCGCTGTAACGCTTTGAGTGGAAAAATAATTCGGTAAGTTCGAGCATTTTAATCTTCACAAAGGAGAAAATATTCTGATTTTTTACAGAGTGAGACATATCAGAGTATCCTCGTCCTTAAAACAACAATATGGAAACGAACCTCAATAGAGTAAAATTATTTTAGAATCCCAATTTACCTGAAGTATAATAGTATAATATATACTCGAATGGTATTATTACTTTTGAGATTTAAATCCAGTTTAAATTATCGAATTTTCCTCCCTATTTTTCTTTCAAAGAAATTTTTTTTTTTTTTTTTCATAACTTTTAAATTGCCAATTTTCTTACCAGAATGTTTAAGAACCAGTTTCTCTAGACTTGTCTGCTACCATGTTTTCTGATGTTCTTTACCTCTTCATTTTACCACAAGTAGAACTGCATATATACAAATAAAATTGGGAAATCAATCATCAGTGGAAAACCAGTAAAATTTATTTGGTAAATATGTACAATTGTTTTTTAATCTGATAATCGCTAAATAGCAAAGTAACCTTTTTATTAATAAGAAAATAAAAAGACTGATAATTGAGACAATTTATTCCCCGAGAGGGTTCTAGAATATCCCAAAATAAGAGCTTTGTAATGTCCCAATACTTATTTATGTACACATTAGCATTATTAACCTGTCAAGTTAAGGACATTTTCCTTTTCTTTATCTTTGTAATATACTATGATTTTAAAGTATCAGCAAAAGAACAATCTTTGGTAAATAAACTTTTTAAAAATGGATTATAGAAAATATAGTTATCGCTAAAGAAAGATAATCAGGTAGAACAAAACCTGGCCGCAAAACGAAGCCGGCTAGCTGCCGATGCCACCGGATCGTTAAAATGTGCCTCGTCTAATTTCTTAGAGATCCCGCGTAAGTGAAATTATATTAAGGATTAAAAAGTCTTGTTAAAAATAAAGTAATAATATTTTTTGGTAAAAACAAAATAATCTCCATTGAGTTCAATACATTTTGTCCAGCGAGATTCCATTTTTTTATTCTCTTAGAAAAAAAAAATGTTTTGAACTGTGCATAGTACTCGTTTACTGTACAGGGAAACTCTTCATTTGTCGAAAAATTTCCCCCCAAGTCGATTTTTGAGGTTGAAACCAAAAAAAGTTACTTGGGGCCAAATCTGAGAAATAGGGTGGATGGGGAACTATTTCAAAGTCCAGCTCGTATATTTTTGCCATTGTAAATGCCGATATGGGAGAAGGCGCTTTGTCCTGTTGCAGGAGCATTTTTGCGCGCTTATCTTGGTTACTTCTGCTTCAACTCACTGTGCAAATGGTCCGTTGCGTAATAAGAACCAGTCACTGTTTTGCCCTTTTTCAAAAAGTCAATCATAATCATACTCGGTGAGTGCCAAATAACAGTTGTTATCACTTTTCCTGCCGATAAAACTACTTTTCTTTTTTTGGTGCACTTTTACCTTCGCTAACTCACAATGGTCTGCTTTCTTATCTCCATATTGCAATAGTGGATCCACGAACCAGAAGTTCGTCGAATTACGCTGTTACTTTTCCAAACACGATTTTGAAATAGCCTCCCTCGAGCGTTTTTAGTCTGGAATCAAAAAACCCGACATTAAGCTTTTTCATTTTTAGAACTTTATACAGGATGTTATATGAGATGCCTATCATCTCAGCAATCTTAGGAAACTTAATGTAACGATCTTCGATCACGATAACATAAATTTTATCGATCATTTCTTCAGAAGAAACCTCAATCGGGCGTCCTGAACATCCAAAATTTGTAGAGCTTGTATGGCCACGTTTAAATTAATTTATTCAATAAATGGTTTGGAGTGCTGGTATCCATTCCCCATGAACATTCTCCAGTTCAGTTTATATTTGGGCAGCAGTCCACTTTTTAAATAATAATATTTTATCACTGTACGATACTCGGCTTTATCCGTTTCCACGAATCGGGTAACACCAATCACTGACTACAGCTGTCAACAAACAACTGCATTTTGAATCTGTTTGAAATTTTGAACAACACCGTTACAAGAATCATGCTTGTCAATAGTCCTATTTTACCCGTAGCTATCTCTAAAGAAAGATAAACAGGTCGCCAAAAAACGAAGCCGGCTGGCTAACATCGAATGGTTAAAATGTCGTCTATTTTCTTAGAGATGCTGCACAAGTAGAAATTACATTATATGTAACAATAATATGGGAAAATATGAGCGACGTCATTAAGAAACTCGACGAGTTGTTTGCCAGCTGTTAACGTTGGAGGCGATCTTTTGTTTCGCGTGTTTGTCATTCTGTAGTGATAACTGTATTTTCTGTGACCGTACATTTGACTATTTAAATAAAATGGTGTGTATTTCGATTACAACTTTTAGTTTCGTCGATTAGATTGTAATACCACCAAGTTTCCTAGTTTTACACTAAGTAGAATTAATACGTTAAATTTTTGAACACAAGAAAAAGTGAACAGTTTTTAAACAGTTGGTACATATTTGTCTCTGACATTGTGAGCAAAAACCGGTAAACATAAAATATGCTGATTTCACAGTGCATCGCACAATCCTAAATAAAACATATGAGAGACATTCCAGTTTTAAGTTCTTAAATCAGCCTTTTTTTTTTTTTTGGGTCTAGCACACGTGCTACAGGGAAGTCCCCAAAGCGCCACAGGAGCGACACGTGTGCGGAGAAAGCGATTCACGTTGTTCTTGAATCGCTGTAGATTGTACTCGGTGGGAAACACAGTCCTGGGCAAATTATTCCAAAGGGATGATGTTCTCCATATAAAAGACTGCTTGAAGAGCGTTGTACGAAGAGTAACAAGCTGAACCTCATACGGATGTGAAGAATTAGCGCGACGTGTACTTCCAGCATGCACCGCTCTGGGAGGAATTAAGCTGGCCACATCCTTCGAACACTTTCCATGAAAGTACTTGTAGAATAGGCTCAAGTCGCCAACCGTTCTTCGATGTTCCAGCGAATTAAGGCCGTCGGTCAGTTCCGGGTCTCCAATCAGACGAACAGCTCTTCCCTGAATAGAATCCAACAAATGCAGTGTATGTTTGGGAGCGGAGCCCCAAACATGGGAGCAGTATTCCATAGTTGGTCGAATTTGAGCTTTGTAAAGAATTAACAGTTGTTGTGGAGTGTAAAGCTTTCTGGTTCGAAATAATATTCCCAACTTTTGAGAAGCTCTCCTTGCTATGCCCTGCAACATATTCATACCAGGACATATTTGCTCCCAATTTAACGCCCAACAAATTGAGCGACGATGCTAGGGGAATGGAGTTCCCCGACATGACTATGTCGGGTTCAGCAACCTTAACTTTTTTAGAAAAAACTGCCGCCTGGGTTTTTGTAGCGTTAAATTCCACTTGGTTACTGTCACCCCAAGATAGAATTTCTTCCAGGTCTTTGTTAAATTGAACGACCTCCTGCTGTCTGCGGATATTCCCCTGAGTAGCCGATGTCCGAGCGTTCAAAGGGAATGAAGAGATAAGCGTACTGTCATCTGCAAAGCTGTAGATTGGATTCCCGGTCTTTTCCAGCAGATCATTAATGTAAATGAGAAAGAGAGTAGGAGACAGTATGGGAGCCTTGAGGTACACCGGCGTTGATAGTGAAGGTGTTAGAAAGAAATCCGTCGACTGCCACTTGTAAAGAACGCTCTTTGAGGAAACATGAGAGCCACAAACAGAACCTTTCAGACATACCATAAGAACGTAGCTTAGCCAACAGCCCAACGTGCCAAACACGGTCGAATGCCTTGGATATGCCAAGAGCAACCGCTCGAGATTCTTCAAAGTGTTCAATTGCGTTGTTCCAGACAGGTGTTACATAAGTCAGAAGATCTCCTGTTGATCTATTTTTACGAAAGCCATATTGGTGATCGCTAATAATGTTGAATCCTTCAAGATATTTTAGAAGATGCTGATTGATAGCCTTTTCCATGACTTTCGATATTATTGAAAGCAGTGCGATTGGTCGGTAGTTATTTGGCAAGGTCTTCTTGCCTTTTTTAGGTATCGGCTGAACTGTAGCACATTTCCAGCAGGAAGGAACTATTCCCTTTCTGTAGGATAGGTTGAAAAGTCTACAGAAAACTGGTGTTAGTTCAATCGCACAATTTTTAAGAACTATGGCAGGTATTCCGTCAGGGCCAGAAGCCTTTTTGGTGTCTAGCTTCATCAGTATACGCTTTATGATACGCTGTCTGAAGACAACATCGGGCATCCTTGACTGCACTATGGGGGAATAGTAGGGGGTGTTTTTCCTTGGAAATCGACAGTAGAATGTGAAGCAAAGAGTTCAGCCAAAAAGTTCGCTTTCTCAACAGGTGTCGTTGCAATAGAATTATCCGGCCATGTGAGTGGTGGTATGGTGGATTTGGTGAAATTTTGACTAACTGCCTTAGCGACCGACCAAAAGGACCTGGAATTTTCGGGACAAGCGAGAAGTTTGTTTCTAATCCGTTGACTGTGTACCTCCTTGGTTTCGTCGATAACCTCTTTGCATCTGTTCCTGGCACGAACAAATGTGTTACGATTTATGGTGTTAGGATTTTCATGCCATTGTCGGTATGCAAGGTGTTTAGAAGCAACAGCTTCTTTGCATTTTCGGTCAAACCAAGGCTTGCCGTTGGGAGGGCATTTCTTCGGAAAAGGGATGTAAGCCTCCATACCGGCCAAAATAACATCGGAAACCTCCCTGGTGCAGTCAGATGGGTCGTCGGATCGAAAACAAACGTCTAACCAAGGGAAAGTTCGAAAATATTCCATGAGGTCTTCCCATCTTGCGCGGTTTAGGCGTCTCTCTGTCACTGATTGGTAGAATACTCGATATCGAAAGTAGTTTATGGTCGGAAGAACCTAACGGCGGATTTACGCTGACCGTGTAAATCTCCGGATTGGTGGTTAAAAACAGATCAAGAAGACTGGCGAACTCTCCGTCTCGATCAGGGATCCGTGTTGGTTCGTCAATAAGCTGTGTTAAGCCACAACTGATTGAAAATGATTCGGCTTCACGACCTTGTTCGTCGGTAGTATTTGAGTATTTAAGCCAGTCGATGTTGTGGACATTAAAGTCGCCCAGGATCGCAATTTCGGCATTTGGATAGTTAATTTGTAAATGATCGATGGTGTCTGCAAGAGAAGCGAAAAGTGTTCTAAGGTTAGTATCACTTGGTGGTCGGTATAGGATATAGATGAACCTTGTGGTTGGTTGAGTCGTTATTTTTAACCACATAACATCAAAGTTTGGGGGCTCCAGAGCCTCTTCTCGTTGGCAAGAGAGGTCGCTTCTGACATAAAGACAGATTCCAAAGTTACGCCTAAATCGGGAATAGAAGTCGTACCCAGGATAAAGATAGTTTACTGTGCTGGTCGATGAACTGACCTTAGTTTCACAGAGAGCGAGTACATGAGGTTTGTTTGATTGCAGGTGTTGGTGCACTGAATGTATGTTCGTTTTTAAACCTCGTATGTTGCAAAAATCCATTTTGAAATCCTGATCTCTGCATGTCGACGCACCTGAACCAGCCCCCACCCGGAGATCCGAACGGGGGGCTATTTTACCTCCGGAATTTTTTGTATCCAGGTGCCTCATCATGCTATTTGGTCCCACAGTCCGGCACATCGGCACAGCCACGAAACGTTAAGCAACTTCACGCAGCCTAAGCCGATGTGATGGTATCACACCGGGCGATGCTGGTGGGATCTGGGCATCTACCATCTAGGTTGTTCTTTAAGTCGCCTCCTACGACAGGCAGAGCATACTCGAACCAATCACTTTTTATACTTAAAAAACTTTTAATAATTACAAATTATTGCAAAATTACTCAGTATTAGTTACCTCTATTACTAAAATTGAACCAACATTTCTATTTGTGAAACTTTCCTAAACGAACCTAGTGATCATTTATACTGTAATTTTCGGCAGTATGTTCTTTTTTACTATGTTTGTGGCTCCTCCAAAAAAACTCTAGGAATGCTATAAAATGAATAATATTAATACGAACAATTTCTTTTTTCCTTCTCTTTATCTATTGTTGAGGCCTGATCTTACATACGAGAGCTTGATCCCACATAGCGTTGTTAAAATACCATACTGCGAGAGATCACTCTAACAAGGAAACGCATCTTTATAAAGCTGACTTGTTTAATAATAAGGAAATATTAATTATAAAGTTTTTAATTACTGCTCATGCAACGTTATGAGAGATTTATTATAACTTTGATTTGTTTAATGCCAAAAGGGGAAAAATTGAGAGAAAAGATAAAAGTAATAAAACTGAATAAATACTGTGCCATTATTTAGGTTACTTTTACAGATCTACTGACAATTATATTAATACTAGCCGGGCCCGCGGCTCCGCTCGCGTGGACTTGATTCACCACTATCGTCACTGCTTATTCCTTAATTTACTCAGCGTAATAAAATATCTCCCATTGTTTCCCATTATCTCTCAATATTTCTCCTTATCTCCCATTATCTCTACATAATTTCGATTATCTAGGCTTAAGTCTGCTCATCTCCCATTATTTCTCCTTATCTCCCATTATTTCTTCTTATCTCCCATTATTTCTCCTTATCTCCCATTATCTCACCTTATCTCCCATTATCTAGGCTTATCTCGACTTATCTCTCAATATTTCTCCTTATCTCCCATTATTTCTCCTTATCTCCCATTATCTCACCGTAACTCCCATTATCTAGACTTATCTTTGCTTATCTCCCATTATTTCTCCTTATCTCCCATTATTTATATTTATCTCCCATTATCGAGCCTTATCTCGACTTATCTCCCATTATTTCTCCTTATCTCCCATTATTTCTCCTTATCTCCCATTATCTCATCTTATCTCTCATTATCTAGGGTTATCTCGACTTATTTCTCAATATTTCTCCTTAACTCCCATTATTTCTCCTTATCTCCCATTATCTCACCATAACTCCCATTATCTAGACTTATCTTTGTTTATCTCCCATTATTTCTCCTTATCTCCCATTATTTATATGTATCTCCCATTATCGAGCCTTCTCTCGACTTATCTCCCATTATTTCTCCTTATCTCCCATTATCTAGGCTTATATCGAATTATATAGAACATATGTTTAAATTTATAAAAACACGTAAATCGGATAAGTGGTTCTCAAGTGACAAGCGCATTAACGGACAGACAGACAGACAGAAAGACGTAGATTATAGATAACCTGACCAGAGAACAAATGTATGAATTAAAAAAAAAACACGTAAATCGGATAAGGGTTCTCGAGTGATAAGCGCACTAACGGACAGACACACAGACAGAGAGACGTTGCATTTTATATATATTATATTCTTTGCTACATGATATTGTTCCATATTTAATGCTTTAGGCAGTGTATTGCAAGAGAACGCGCTAGCGGCAAACTTTTCTCCGACTTGATTCACTAGTATCGTCACTGCTTATACCTTATGTCACCTAACATAATAAAATATATCCTATAACCTGGCCAGAGAACATATGTATGTTTAACAAAAAAGCACGTAAATCGGATAAGTGGTTCTCCAGTAATAAGCGCACTAACGGACAGACAAACAGACAGAGAGACGTTGCATTTTATATATATTATAGATATTCTTTGCTACATGATATTGTTCCATATTTAATGGTTTAGCATGTTTTAAAAAAAAGCACATAAATCGGATAAGTGGTTCTCCAGTGATAAGCGCACAAACGGACAAACGGACAGATATACGTTACATTTTATATATATTATAGATGTAATAAAATATATATCTATAACCTGGTCAGAGAACATATGTATGAATTTAAAAAAATCACGTAAATCGGATAAGTGGATCTCGAAGGATAAGCGCACTAATGGACAGACAGATAGACAGAGAGACGTTGCATTTTATATATATTATAGATATAGATTATTATTATTATTATTATGTAACCTGGCCAAAGAATATATGTATGAATTTAAAAAAAAGACACATAAATCGGATAAGTGGTTTTCGCGTGATAAACGCACTAATGGACAGACAGACAGACAGACAGGGAGACATTGCATTTTATATATATTATAGATTATAGATTATAGATATTCTCTGCTATATAATATTGTTCCATATTTAATGGTTTAGGCGGTGTATTGCAAGGCAACGCGGTAGCGGCAAACTTTTTTCCAACATCATTCACTATTTTACGTCACTACTCATTTCTTATGCTACCTATCGTAATAAAATGTAGCCTATAACCTGGCCAGAGAACATATGTATGTTTTAAAAAAAAAGTACGTAAATCGGATAAGTGGTTCTCCAGTGATAAGCGCACTAACGGACAGACAGACAGACAGATAGACAGGCAGACAGAGAGACGTTGCATTTTTATATATATTATAGATAATGATGTTCATTTGCTCGTGAACTATTTCCTTCTATCTGTGGTGTTATATAAACTCCTGCATCACGAGAATCAGCCTCAGTACTTTTAAGTTCTTTAAACTATTCGATACATTTTTAAATCTTTAGGCAAAATCTTTGAGACTCAATTTTTTGACGGTGATATAGAAAAATATTTCCCAGAAAAAAAAAGCTCGAAAATTTTTTAATAACTCAGACGGCCTATAGAAAATTAAGTGTTTTTTTTTTTGTGGGAGAGAATTTCTTAAGTCAAAAATACAGCTTTAATACTAGGGTTTATTAAATCAAGATAAAGCAAATAAACGATTTTATCTTATTATAGGCTTACACTTAAATATAACATATCTATATACAAACATACAAAATTTGGATTCATATCAATTAAAACGAGCTTTTCACTTAAATTTAATATCATTAGCTAAAGTGCCTTTTCCATTTCCTAAAAAATTGATAATTTTCTATTTAACAATGACCGATAAAAATAACTATTAATAATAAAGCTACTTTTACGTTTTTTCTGAAAAATATCTTACCAAGAATTACATATCATCTAAAATATCAACTAGTAATGCTTGTATAAAGTTTGAAAAAGCCAAATTTGGTACTTATTTCAAGACTAGATGTTTACAGAAAAAATACTGGATAAATCATGTCGTGGATTTCTTGTGTTATCTTCTTTTACAAGCCTGGGTTTAGGACGTTCATCTGTTCCGTCTTCAATTTTTCAGCCATCTCTTGCTTGGTCTTCCAACACTTCGTCTTCCTGTTGGCCTATATTTAAAAAAAAAATGTTAGTAGTCTTAACGGAGGCATCATTTCTAAGTGATAAAAAGTTTTTTTTTATATATTTCAAGTGTCTTATATAATTTGCCCTATTTCTAAATTAAATAGGTCGACATAACATATATCAGTAAGATATTTCTTGCATAGCCTATGTCGTCTGAGCGACTCATTTTAGAGCAAAGAAGCTTCCATGTTCTTATTTTATATTTCCATTCTAAACATAAAACTGACTTCCTACATTTTAAATGGAATAAAACCGGCCAAGTGTAAGCCGGACTTGCGCAATTATTGTTCCGTATGTTGATTGCTTTTTTATTACGGAGGTATAAAATGATCAGTGATTTCACAAAACACACCCAAAATGAGTTTTCAACAAAGTTTATTTCCGATCTTTGTTAAAAACTGATGACCTTTAAATTTATGTCTTTTGTATATACTAGATAAATTATCAGAGGTGTGAGTAGAGAATATTTTTCGAAATTTCTTGATCAGTACTTTTCGAGAGATAAGGGGGGAGTGACAGCGATTTTTGAAAATTCTTTAAAAATAATGCAAAGAAAAGTGTGCACATGTATGACATCATATTTATTTTTGAACTCATGTTTTTCAAGCTTTCATTTGACACACCACTCGAATGCCACATTTCAACTTTCTATGTCAATCGTTTAGGAGAAAATCGGGTGTGACAAACGGACGGACGGACGGACAGACCCCGAAGTGATCTTATAAGTGTTCCATACGGAACACTAAAAATAAATTCGCTGTGTTCCAATGACAAGCGGTTGTCTGGATGTAGGCAGCACTTTTCAAAGATCTACGAGAAATATATTCATGTTGCTTAATCTGGAAGGTTACTGTCCTCCAAGGTTATTAAGCTCCAATACTTCTAAAATAATGAAGGTGCACAATATTCCCGCCTAAGTTCTGTAGACATTTAATATGTCAGTCATATAGATCTTTCTATCATCTCTAAGTTAAATGCAAAATTCACCGACCTTGGTTAACTAAGTTATTATTCTTCTTCATGCTAATTTACGGAGAGTCACTAAACACGTTTTTTTTTATTACCATGCTGCTGCACGTTGCTGGTAAAATCGTAAGTATCTTCTTTTAGCATTGAAAAATCGGTCTTTATTCCGAGTGACTCATATTCCAGGTGTAAATGCACTTGCGTAATTTGCTCTTCTGCCTTTTGCATTTTCCATTCCTGCCCTTTAATTATAATAGAGGTAACTCGCAGTAATATCCTGAAATTATATTTATCATTAAAAGGCACACATAATTAAATTTTCCATGTTATCTTTTTATTACCATATTCATAGCAAAATCATTCTATATGTTGTCAGATTTCTTAAATCACAAGCTAACAAATTAAAAGTGATTTTAATCAATAGGTATTTGTAAAATAAAAGACTAAATAACCGTATAACTTACTTTAATAATAAAGGTGCTATGTTTCAAGACATTCACACCAATTATTAGTTTTAAATTATGCGTATTTCACATGAATTTAAAGGAAAAAGCGAAATCCCATACAAGTTTTATCAGTTTTTTCCCATCATTTATTGATTCTTATAAAATAATTGGACACTTAAGAGATTATAGACATAAAACTTGATTATATACTACTAGATTTTAACACCTTAATTAAAGATCATCTATTATATTCTAGACAGCTTTTTATACTGCTTCAAGTGTGTTTATGAGTTTTTAAAATTCTTTAACAATGGACTATTTTTATATGGTAAAGGCTAAATAGTTCCTACTATTATAATAATTGCTAGGAATGTGACTACAACATCTGAAGAGTATTTTTTCTAGAATTAAATAGTATCTCTGGGCTGTAACCTTTGAAAAGTGCTTGTATTCGTTGTTAACATGATTTTTTTTTTAAATTAAGGCTCAAATTTACCTCTTTAATATGAAAAAAGAAAAAAGCCAGTGTTGGCACCAATGGGTTCGATATTCTTGAACAATAAATATTTCCTTCAATCCACGCTTAGATAACGTTTTAATTTATCTTGAAATCATTAGTGTTTAAATTTTATAGATTAGGTGATATCTTGGTAGGAATTTTCGAACGAATAGATTTAAATAAAGGTTGGTATTCTTCAGTTCGATGAGCGTGTTTCTATATTATTTTGATTTATTTTAATAACTGTTACTTATAGTTTGAATTTTATTAAATAAATAATCAAGTTTCTTTGTTAAAATTACCCTTTGCAAAAAACAAGTTAGGTAAATTTTGCGTACATAGTATAGTTTTTTCAAATTATATGGATTAAATGATGAATACATACGATCTGATAAAAATTTACAGGTTGTAAAATTTTAATTTCATATAAAATTGATGTAACTTCGACAAATCCGTTAATTCAATGAGAAAATATCGTGGAATTTTATATACATCTTAACGGTATTTATTGAATTATAAGTACTTTTCATGTATTCTAGTGATTCTTAACAATACACAATTTCATTGTTTAGTAAATTTTTTAAACAAAATAAAATTTTATCTTTTAATGATTGAAACACAAACGAGTCTTAACACTGTATTCCCCACGCTACTAAAACAAAAGCTTATTATTTTCGTGCAAAGTATGGTCAAAATAGTTTTTATTTAGGTTTTCATGCGATTAAATTCTGCATTGTAGAAAATAGTTTATTATTTTGCAGGTTGTCAATTCATGCGATTAAATTCTGCATTGTAGACAACAATTCAATACTCATGTTTAAAACCTGAATAGGTTAAAAAAAAAGTTACAGTAAACGGCGTATATAATACATACATAAAAGTATAATATATTTTATTTATTTTCATGACATTACTGGTTATAGATGTCCAGCTCTATTTGGGTCTAATTCTGACCTTTTATATTATTTCATTAACTTTAGTAAATAAGGTCTTGACCTTATGCTTCACCTATTTATTTTATGGTTTTTACCGTTCTACAAACATAATTAATTCTCAGGAATTTTTATGTTTACGCATTTTTCCTGATAATAAAATAATTCGTTGGATCGATGAGCTATTTCTTTAAAAACATGAACTTTTTCAAAGTATAAACTGTTTGGAAGCAGAGAAAATATTGGTTATATACATACCTTCCACTACGTAGTAATTTCAGAATTTTGACATAAAATTTACTAAAGAAAATATCTAAAAAACGTTTTTTTCAAATCTATAATATATATAAAAAGCAACGTCTCTCCATCTGACTGTCTCTCTGTTAGTCCGCTTATCACTCGAGAAGCAGTTTCCGATTTACGTGTTTTTTTCAATTCATAAGTATGTTGTCTGGCCAAGTTATAGGATATATTTTATTACGTTAGGTAACATAAGGAATAAGCAGTCACGATACTAGTGAATCAAGTCGGAAAGAAAAAAGTTAGCCGCTAGCACACTCTCTTGCAATACGCTGCCTAAACCGTTAAATATTGAATAATATCATGTGGCAAAGAAATATAATATATATACAATGCAACGTCTCTCTGTCTGTCCGTTAGTGCGCTTATCATTCGAGAACCACTTATTCGATTTACATGTTCTTTTTTAATTCACACATATATTCTCTGGCCAGGTTATAAGACATATTTTATTACGTTAGGTAACATAAGTAATAAGCAGTGACGATAATAGTGAATCAAGTCCACGCAAGCGAAGCCGCGGGCACGACTAGTGAAGCATAAATCATTTCTAAAAATGCCATTTGGAAAAAGTCAATAACTTTATTTTGAAGTAAGCTCTCCATTTTTAGTGTTCCGTTCCGAACACTTATAAGCTCTGTCTGTCTGTCCGTGTGTCACACCCGGTTTTCTCCGAAACTATCTGAATTCATGGCCCCATCACTGTAGTTTTTAAAGTTAAATTTTGATCTAAAGGGTTAGTGTTGAGGGGTAAAATCGGAAGAGAAAAAAAAATTGTACCAGGTCATCGAGTGAAATGTCAAATGAAAGCTTGTAGAAACACGAGTTCAAAAATATATATAATGTAATGCTTGTACACACTTTTTTTGTATTAATTTTAAACAACTGCCAAAAATCTCGAAAAGTATCCCCCCTTATCTCGAAAAGTACTGATCAAAAGATTTTGAAAAAGGTCTGGAATATTCTCCATAGGGTGTAAATTGAATGAAAATTATAACTCATTTGGGGTGTGTTTTATGAAGTCATTGATCATTTTATACCTCTGTAACAAAAATTTTTATTTCAAAAGCAATCAACGTACGGAACATTAAGCCGACTTGCACTTGGCCGGTGTTTTAAG
Organism: Pachyrhynchus sulphureomaculatus; assembly: GCA_019049505.1. NCBI lineage: Eukaryota > Metazoa > Arthropoda > Insecta > Coleoptera > Curculionidae > Pachyrhynchus > Pachyrhynchus sulphureomaculatus. Next base: position 174,819,612 of record CM032446.1, read on the forward strand.
TTTTAAAACTACAAGAAAACGTACGAACCACAGGAAACGCTCACTAAGAGCGACATGTTTGGATATAATCGAATCGTTGGTTATTTTATCCCACCTCAAACAGGTAATTTTTTTAAATGGAATATTTTAAAATTTTATCTTCAAGTATCAATTTTTTATAGTTCTCTTATGGCCTTCGGTCATAAACGTAATTTTTTCATGCCATAATATGTACATGTTTAATCGCAACTAGTAACGCGTTGTTGTGTGTGATTTTTATTGGATGTATCCGAACATGAGGGTAGATTAATAAGCCTGGTAAATTTCTACAAACTGACGAGAAATTTCGTTAAGGGACATGACTGTTGGTAAGCGTGATTTCCGTAACGATTGTGTTTAAAGTTTTAAACAGATGCAACGCACAATTGAACTGAAGGATGGGATGGGAACTTTGCATCAGCATTCAAAATCATTTATTGTTTGATAAATGAATTGCCTGACTGAGGTTTTTTTTCTGAAGAAAGATAAAATTCATGGACATCACAAAATCATGTTTGGAAATATTGCAGCATAATTCAAAAGACTTCTGGCGTCGTTTTGTGACTGCAAATGAAACGTTGATCCACCACTACACCTCGGAGACAAAGCAACAGTCAGAACAGTGGGATGGCAAGAGTGAAAGTGCAGTGAGAAAAAAGAAAACAATATTATTGGTGGGTGGGTGGTTTTTTTGAGACTCACAGGATATCTATTTAGAATAGGGTAAAAAAGTAGACTAATGCGCGTTGGCCGTTGCAATGGCAAAAGTATACGAGCTGGGCTTCGAAATAGTTCATTACCCACCCTATTCCCAAGATTGCGCCCCAAAAGCCTTTTTTTTATTTCCTAATCTCAAAAATTGGCTTTGGGGGAATAATTTTTGTCAAATGAAGAGGTTATCTGTATTGAAAACGACTCTTATGTACCACTTTTATGTATGTTTTCCGAGGGAATAAAAAAATTGGAATCTGGTTGGACCAAATATATTGAGCTGAATGGATATTATGTTGAGAAATAAAATTTTTGTTTTTTTTTACAGGAAAATATTTTCAATATTTTATGGATGTTGTGTTGTTACCTTATATGTCATTAATATTTCAAGATCTGTATCTATACTAATTATAACATACGTGTGTAAAACAGAGAAAACCACATAAAGCACACAATTTAATAAAAATATTCATATAATCAGAATATTATATTTATGTCATAGGTTTTTCTCGAGTGAAGAGAATATTGAATTAAATGTTTACCAACAGCCTTACGAGACGAAACAACAACAACGTCAACAAGAAAAAATCGCTAAGCCGATTCAAGTGTCTTACAAAAAAGCAGTAAAAAAGATAAATTTAAATTGTCTGTATCCTATTAAATCCAGATAATTGGGTATTATGTTACTCTGTCAATTTAAGTAATTGGTTACCGATCCTTAAGATTAGAGCAAAGCAGAACAAAAGAAAATTAGTGTTGTTGATAGCGGTATAAATGTTGTGTAGCTTCTTTGAGAAAACGTATAAGAAATGTAACATTGGACTGTGGGGAAGAAAATTGTTTAAAACTATATTCACTGTTTCCTATATATTATAACTCTTTAATGATTATACACTTTTTAATAACTATATGTCAACTTTAGGAAATACAACTACTAACTAGATATATAAACACATTATTTTATTAAATTGCATATTTAGAGGCTGTGTACTGAACTAATATTTTCAGGTTTAAACGGGTCTAAGCATGCTTCTACAATTGATTAAAAAAGCAAAAAAAAAACGCCTTACTTTGCAAAGAAGATATATACATGCAGTAACCAATGCTCACAGGAAAACAAGTTTTCATTAAATTGAAATTTAGATACTGACAAAACCTTATAGTTCTTGAGATCTTCACCGATAGAAAATGTGCCTTATATCCATATCTGGGAACATGGATCAACGAGAAACACGAATAAACAGGAAATCAACAGTATAATACAACGGGCCAGAACGGCATTCTTCAAAATGAGACAACTGTAACTTGAATTTACAGCTCTAACTCCGAATGGCAAAATGCTACGTGATTCCGATTCCATTATATGGATTAGAGGTTCAAAAAAGTTACAATGAGGAAATTGGAATCATTTGAAATGTGGATTCATAGGCGGAATATCTTGGACACAAAGAATAAACAATGAGGAAGTGTTAAGACGAGTGAACAAGGAGAAAGAATTGATCATTGAAATAAGAACCAGGAAACTAGAATACTTTGGTCATATCAGGCGAGGAGAACGTTACAATATTTTACAACTTATAATGGGAGGAAAATAGAAGGTAAAAGACCAGCAGGAAGAAGACGCACGTCGGTACCAAAAATTATAATAACCATGATATTAGCCAACCTCCGAAGGTAGACGGCACCCTAAGAAGAAGATACATAACCATGACTTAGACACAAATGAAACAACAACTAATTTACTTTTATTAAGCTTCAACATATTAATAGGAACAATAAAAAAATCGTTGTGACTTTAAAGTTACTTTTAACAGTTATTTCAAGATGGCAACATTACGATCTGAAAAAAATCCTAAACTAATTTTTAATCCACATTGCTTTAATATTTAATCGAGACTTACAATTTATTACTCTGATAATATATCCCATAAAAACATTAGTTATTATGACGCATAGAAACTGTAACTTCTACATCATAATTGTGTCAAATTTTCAAAAGGATTAAGAATAGACGGCCATATATCACTAATTTTTAACCAATATAACTGAATACAATTAGAAAGTGAAACCATGTGAAATCAGCCTAATTTGTTTCAACCATAAAGAAATTTTAAAACAGAAACCGTACTATTTATTTATTAGAGTTCAATTGTAAAATAACAGTTGTAATCTTAAGAAAATATGTTCATTTAAATTCTTGGTTTAAAAAAGCCGGCCAAGTGCAAGTCAGATTTGCGCAATTAGTGTGCCGTACGGTGATTGCTTTCTAAGTAAAAAAAAATTGTTACAGAAGTATAAACTGATCAGTGACTTCACAAAACACACCCTAAATGAGTTTTCAATATTTTTTTTTCGATCTTTGTTGAAAATAGGTTCAAATATTTGGAAATAATCATTTATCAAACTGATAAATAAAAATCTTAATTAATTTTTTTTTATTGAAGCGTTCGTTACTTCGTGACTGTACATCATCATTATAAGAGGGTAGAATGATTAGTCTGGTAAATTTACAAAATGACGGAAAATTTTGATAAACGGCATTATTATTGGTAAGCGTAATTCTTGTAACGGTTGTGTTAAAAGTTTCACACAGTTCAACAAATGCAAGGTGCAATTGTTTATTGATGGCTGTCGTAAATGGTTAGTGTTACACTAGGATGATCACAAAAACTCAATGTTAGAATCTTTTTGGGGTGACCCTCCTAAAAGTGGCCAATTGACTAAGAAATGAGATTGGTAAAGTTTCAGCTCAATTGAATAACGATAACCCGTGTCTCGTCAAGGTTGAAGTTTTGACTTTGTATGAAAATTGATTTTTTATGAAAATGTCTAAAAACATTGCAAGATTCAATTACATCAGGTCTCTAGATTTTATCTTATTTATTTTTTCTATATGTACATAAAAAAGGTTTTAGCTAAAAGTGTTTTTAAAAGTAAATAGAGCAAAATCCAAATTGAAAATGGAGGATTTAGGAGAAAAGAAAAACAAAAGTATAAAAATGAGAAGAAATAATTTTCAAATGCATTTTATTATTTAAAGTTTAGTGATAAAAAAGGAAGCAATATAAAGGAAAGAAGTTATTATTATTATTTACATTTACAATTTATTATCAGATCAAGGTGGTAATGGCTTAGATAAGGTGACCTTTGAAGAATCAGGAAAAATTTTCCTACATTCAGATACAGCTTGTAACAGAAACTGCGGTTGTTCTTCATCTTTCGTCAAACAGGAATTGGAGTCTTGAATTAATTTTACGTCTCTTTCAGCTATGTCACTGACAACCTTAAAACTGTTTACTCTTTTGTTAGATTTTAAATAGTGTGAATTATACCAACATTCATCGGGATCAATATTTAAAAAGTTTGTGTCAATTTAAGTTTGATAAGAAACAAAATAATCAATTTTTTTGTCCAATAAATCATCCACTTATTTGAGATTGAGCCTTGCTTTTACATCCCTATCATCGTAACTTTTTTCTTCAACGGAAATTAATTTTAGACATTTTTCAGCTATGCTTGTTTCGATATTGTTTTCTAAAGTTTCATCAAAAAATGAAAATGCGACTAGCTCTGAATTGAGACACCACAGATGACTTATCATTTTAGACAGTGTCTTGTTTGCAAGTTCTTTATCAATTTGTCTGTATTTCACAAAAGATTTTAATAATTATGGGTCTTTGTTGGGGGCCAAAGTGGGTTTGGAGGCATTGAACCACGCTTTTATATAAATATTGATTATAAATAAACAAATGTCTGTGACTTAAAAGCTTCTACTTTTTTATTTTAGATTCTTTTAGCTTTTTTGCAATTTTTTGTCTGATTGGTATTATTAGCTCTCACTCAAAAAATTAAAACTTCTTGTATTTTAAATCTTGTACCTTCTCTGGTGTTTAGTTTCACTTTCCGTATGTTATAAAATAAACTGCGTAAAACTTGAAAATTAAATGCTGTTTTAATGCCACTGATTTGATGAGACATGTGGCCGATTAAATACACCATTTCTTTCTGCCTTGAACTCGAACCCGAACAAGCATGGCTCGATGATGCTGTAGAAGACATTGTCCAGCAAGCCTTACAGAAAAGTCACTAAACGAGCGTTGTTGAAATGTTCACTGCTTGAAAGACAAACGTAAATTAAAACTCTCTGACTTCTCCCCAGGCATCCCAGACAAGGAACAAAAAAGAAGGTGTGTGGTTAATGACACTCCAGGTAGAATTCTCTGATAAAAGGGTCCTTAGCAATAGCTCTTATGTAACAAACAAACCTTTTAAAGAATAGAACTAAATATCAGGTAGGTACCCACTACCATGCAATTCAAAAATTATTTATAAAGTTAAAACAAATGACAATTTTATGTCTTATTATATATGGTATAATAATGTATTTGTATAATTGTTTATAATACAAAGGAAACAAAATATGATCAAAAGTATTTAAGTTAGGTATCTTTGTAGCCATTTTTCACTTTCGTTTTCTAAACAGGTCGAAGGTCGAATTTGAGGATTCGAATCATTTCCCGTCTTGGATGATGAATATCTTCAAATGTAAAAGTTTTAATAAAAAAGTTGTAGGAGTAAAACTTTAAGACAACAACATTTCCTATGAAATGAAACGAGAGTCAGGTTTCTAGGACAAATGGTTTTCATTTTATGGAGGAAAAAATACGACTTTTGCAAGCTTTACCTCGATGAGGCACGGGTTAACGTTATCTAATTGAGCTTAAAACTGTGCAAATCTTATTTTTTAGACAAATGACAGATTTTATGGGGATCCTGCCGGCATTATGATGAAGATATTTTCCCCCCTATACTTTGTGTTCACCCTAGTGTTACACGTTTCGTAGAAATGGATAAAGCCGAATATCGTACAGTGATAAAACATTTTTATTTAAAAAAGTGGGCTGGAAGTTCATCGGGACTTGGCATCAGTACGAAAGACCAGGTATTACTTGATAAATCAGACGGCCGTACAAGCACTGCAACTGCTGTATGTTCAGGACGTCCGATTCCAGTTTCTTCTGAAAAAATGGTTGATAAAATTCATGGTATCGTCATGGAAGATTGTCGCATTAAGTTCGTGATATTGTTGAGGTGGTAGGCATTTTATATTTTATTTTTGTGCATTCCGGACAGAAAACGCACGAAGAAGGATATTTCAAAAACGTGTTTCGAAAATTGAATATAGACGAAACGTGGATTTACCATTCTGTTCGGAGACGAAACGGTAGTGAAAGAGAAGGTGAAAGTGCACCGCCAAAAGTGAAAAGAGTTTTATCGGCAGGAAAAGTGATAACAACTGTTTTTTGGGACTCACATGGTACCATCATGACTGACTATGTAGAAAACAGTGAATGGCTTTTATTACACATCGTTATTGGACCTTTTGCAAAGTGAATTGATGCAGAAGCGACCAAGATTAGCCGTGACCAGGACAATGCATTTGCTTACAATCGACCATCACAATGGCAAAAGTGTACGAACTGATAGTTCTCCACACACCATGTTTTCCAGATTTGACCCCAAGTGCCTTTTTTGTTTCCTAACCGCAAAAATTGGCCTAAGAGGAAGGCATTTTCCCCTTGAGGAAGTGGTTATTTGTCCTGTAAATGGGAATTATGCACAGTTCGGAACAATTTTTTGTTTCTAAGGTAATAAAAAAATTGGAATATCGCCAGATTAAGTACCAAGATAAATTAAATATAAACCGGAAATGTTTTTTTTTTTTTTAATATTTTTACAGTAAGGAAAAAATCAAAAAACCCTATTTTTCTACATAGCATCCCTTGTTCAAAACACATTTTTCTCACTAAGAAGGAAATATTTTCATATCGTCATCGTACAGTGAAGCAAGTTGCGTCAGGAGCCAATTGCGAACGATTCTACGCTTTCGTCATTTTCGAAATGCTTGTCCCCCAACGCTTCTTTCAAAGGGCCGAATTAATAAAAGTCATAAGGTGTCTAGTTTATTTGTCCCAATTTTTGTTGAATCAATGCAGCTCTGCGCCTTAATGTTCAAATCCGTGATGCTGGTCTGAGGTCGGCGAGAATGATTTTCCAGCGTTTCCGGTCATAGGAGAATTTCTTGTGCCAGTCACTGACTTGGATTTTCGAAAGCATCTTTTTACCGAACTGTTTCGTAAGTCTTTCCACAATTTCAAAAAATTAAAATTTTTCTAGCGTTCAAACTTGATAATAATGTATTGGTCAATCGACGCTGGTATCTCCTGCTCTGACATGGCGCGACTGTCGACAAGGTCGATTAAGCGAGTCGATCGAGTGGTCTCTCCCACTGCTGATACCCTTAGTTAAACAAATACTGGTGGGGCGAGACGATCAAGAAATAAATATTTGTTTGGGCAAAAAAATGTTACTAGTTTTCTTGTATAAGTTGATTTGTTTTGAATACAAGAGCTGATAGACAAGAATTTTGAAATTAGGTACAAGCAACATCTTTGTTCCTTTATACATAGAAAAATCAATTCAACCTTTGCTAATTATTGTTTGTAGGCAGTGCGTTTATATCCAGACAATAATTGTAGGAAAATTTTACACATTATTCAAAAATCCCAAAAATTATGTTGACTGGAAGTATTGAAATATATAAACACAAAAACAATAAATAAATAAATATTATTCATGACCAATTAGACCTTGATTAGTCCCTATAATACGACCTATTGTAAAATTTGCCTGTCTATATTCGTAGTTACCTGCCTAGCCCATAGTTCATTGCATTTGAGAATGTAGTGACGACTACGAAACCGGGGTCACACTGAAAGGAATTTTTAATGTAGTGGTTTGTTTAAAAGGACACTCAGTTTTTATTTATAAGCCTAATTTGAATGTATTTGTTCAATATTTTATAACATATATCATCAGTCTAAAAAAATTATGCAATATTTTTAAAGATAGTATAAATAATAGAATTATTATTATTTTTATTCACTTTTTTTTTTAATGGATCTAGCACACGTGCTACAAGGAAGTCCCTAAAGTCCTGGGCAAATTATTCCAAAGGAAAAGACTGCTTGAAAAGCGTTGTACGAGGGGTAACAAGCTGAACCTCATACGGATGTGAAGTATTAGCGCGACGTGTACTTCTAACATGCACCGCTCTGGGAGGAATTAAGCGGGCCACATCCTTCGAACACTTTCCATGAAAATACTTGTAGAATAGGCTCAAGTCGCCAACTGTCCTTCGATGTTCCAGCGAATCAAGGCCGCCGGTCAGTTCCGGGTCTCCAATCAGACGAACAGTTCTTCTCTGAACAGAATCCAACAAATGAAGTGTATGTTTGGGAGCGGAGCTCCAAACATGAGAGCAGTATTCCATAGTTGGTCGAATTTGAGCTTTGTAAAGAATTAACAGTTGTTGTGGAGTGTAAAGCTTTCTGGTTTGAAATAATATCTCCTTGCTATGCCTGCAACATGTTCATGCCAGGACATATTTGCTCCCAAATTAATGCCCAACAAATTGAGTGACGATGTTAGAGGTATGGAGTGCCCCGACATAACTATGTCGGGTTCAGCAACGTGACTTTGATCTACGATTTTAAACTATTTTACATCGGTATTTAAATTCATACATTCATACAGACAAGCATTATTTTTTTCTAGAATTCAGTTAAACTACTCTCCTGCCTTTGTTCGTGGCACCATACACGAGCATTAGCCCGGTCCAAGGAGAACCAGAGACACCTTCTCTGAACCCACTTGGACAATTCTCAGCCGGCGCGTCCACGTCGCGGGGGTGGTCCCGACTATCAAGTCGGTGGCTAAGTTCGGCTGAGGACCCAGTACAGCGGGGTATAACGCTTTACCCTTGCCCAGGGATACGGGTGAAGACCACACCGGCGATAAAGGCACAGAAGAGTATTTTCAACGTGGCGGACTCGGCGTAAGTGGCAATCCAGCTTTTAGGAGATAAGTAAAAGCAAGGGCACCCTTTTGTCCTTAAGGCGGATGAACTAAAGTTAGTCAACGGCATAGGATGAGGAAAGCAATGGAAAACTACCTCATTATTTTTCCACGAGAATCTTATGGAATGGACGATGTATGTTTGGATTTGGAGCCGGGCGACCCGACTAGCGATCGGCGCCGTAAGGTTTCCGGGCCTCATGGTGTGAAATGTGCTATCGGCCGTATGTCCGTAGGAGACCAGGCGGTATATCGAAAAACGGCGACTGGAATATATAAAGATCCATACTTTAAACTTAGAACGAAACATCGAATAGCCACATGGAATGTGACAGGGTTACTGGAACCGGGAAAACTGGCCGTGGTAGAAAAAGAAATGGGAGAACACAATATAGATATCTTGGGATTGAGTAAAACACACTGGAAAGGTGAAGATGGAGGTCATTTCACCACGTCACATGGTAACACAGTATACTTTGCTGGGCAGAAAGAACAAAATTATAGTGGTGTTGCTTTTATTGTACCTTCGAGACTTGATAACTTAGTTTTGTCTTACTCAGGTGCTACAGAGAGAATAATCACCATAAAACTGGACACTAAACCGGTTAGACTCAATATAATTCAAGTACATGCCCCTACAGCAGCAGCAGCAGATGATAATGTGATGAATTTTATCTAAAACTGCAAGAAACAATGCGAAAAATCCCAACAAGAGAAATTACCTTGCTTGTAGGAGATCTAAATGCGAAAATTGGGGAAACAAAGAATGATGACCATCTAGGACATGTTATTGGGCTGTATGGAATGGGAAAGAGAAATGTTAGAGGTGAGAAATTGATCAACTTTTGTATACAAAATAAACTGGCTATCACCAATACCCTGTTCAAACATCATATCCGCCGTCTTTATACTTGGAAATCTCCAGGAGATCGATACAGAAATCAAATAGATTATATAATGATAAGCCAAAGGTGGAAATCATCTATACTGGACACGAGAACTTACCCAGGAGCAGACTGTAATTCCAACCATCAACTTCTAGTTACAGTTCTTCGTATTAAATTCAAAGCTTCTCAAAAAAATATAAAGGTGCAACGAATGAAGATATATACTCCAGAAAAACAACAATTTACGGAACTAGTAAATAAAAATATCCGAAATATCCAATATAATGAAGATCCTGGAAATAATGAAGAGATGTGGAACAAAGTGAAAACATCGATAAAAGATGCCCACGAAGAAATAGCATCCCGAAGAGTAAGAAAAGGTATTAAAAAATCTTGGATGTCTGCAGAAACATGGCAACTTATAGAGCATAGGAAAAACGTAAAGAAAACTGGACTAAACGATGATCAGCAGATAAAAGAGTACCAAGATTTAAATCGACTTATACAGAAGAACTGTAGACAAGATAAGAATACATATCTCAATAACCAATGTAAAGAAGTACAAGCATATGCAGAGAAAAATCAAGTTAAAGATCTTTTTAAAAAAATTAAAGAGATAGATAAGGATTTCAAACCTCAAACTTGGGCAATCGAGGATAAAAATGGAACACTGCTTACAGAGAAAGAAAGAATAATAGACAGATGGAGAGAATATTGTGAAGATCTTTATTATGATGCACAAGAACAAGACATATACCAACAGATCAATACCACGCAGCAAGAACCTGAAATAATGAGGAGTGAAGTGGAGGATGCTGTTAAGATACTGAAAAGGAATAAGGCACCTGGCTACGATGACATCACGGGAGATATTCTTAAGGAACTAGATCATGACACAGTGGGATGATCTATAAAATATGTAATAACATCTGGAAAACTGGAATATGGCCGAAAGATTGGACGACTTCTATAATAATACCACTACATAAGAAAGGCTCTACCCGTAAATGTAGTAATTATCGTACATTATCTCTATTATCACATCCAAGTAAGGTAATGCTACATATCATAAATAATCGTTTAAGATATTATGTTGACCAACAAATCTCTAGAGAACAAGCGGGATTCGTTAAAGGACGAGGCACAAGAAATCAGATTGTTAACATAAGACAATTGATAGAGAAATGTAGAGAGTATAATGTGTCTATGGTAATGTGCTTCATAGACTATAATAAGGCTTTTGATTTTGTCAACTGGAAAAAGCTTTGGGAGGTACTAGAGCAAATGGGTGTTCCTTATCATCTGATTAAACTGATTAAAAACCTCTACTTGGACAGCACTGCAGTGGTGAGAATAGACAATACAATATCCGATCAGTTTCATCCTCGCCGAGGTGTAAGACAGGGCTGTGTTCTGTCTCCTACAATATTTAATGTTTATGGTGAATTTATAATGAGAAATGCGCTGAATGAATGGGATGGTGGAATCCTGATAGGAGGTGAGCGAATAAACAACTTGCGTTACGCTGATGATACCACCATATTTGCAGCGACCGAGGAAGAGATGGCTACACTTTTAAATCGAATAGAGCAAGAAAGTCAGAAACTAGGTCTGAGCATAAATAAGGACAAAACGAAGCTGATGATAGTCGATAAGTCTGACCAAATAGTAAGATCCGACTTACTCAATGGCATTGAGAGAGTAACAACCTTTGTATATCTAGGATCATCCGTAAGTAGTATGGGAGGATGCGAGAAAGAAATAAAAAGAAGAATATCTGTAGCAAGAAATGCTATGACGAGACTTACTAAGATATGGAAAAGTCCATACATAACTAAAGGAACGAAATTAAATCTCGTACAGACCTTAGTATTTCCAATATTTTCGTATGGTGTAGAATCCTGGACACTTAGAGTAAAGGAACGTAAATCTATTGATTCCTTTGAAATGTGGTGTTATAGGAGGATGTTGAGAATATCCTGGACCGCCAGAAGAACTAATCAATCTATACTGAATGAACTAAATGTAACTGTAAGGTTATCATCACTATGCATGAAAAGAATTCTTCAGTATTTTGGACATGTAGCTAGAAGGCCAGGCAATAATGTAGACCGGCTGATAATAATGGGAGAGGTCCAGGGTAAAAGGAGGAGAGGCCGTTCGCCAACAAGATGGTCAGATCAAATAAAACAAGTTATGGATCAACCACTCCATGTATCGTTGCACTTGGCAGAAGATCGAGAGAAATGGAGAGAAATAGTGAACAGAACAGTGAAGTCATTCCATAGAGATCACGACCCTCAAGACTGAGGAAACGAATGAAGAGAGAGACTCTCAAATTCTTTAATTTGATTTATTAAAAATATAATGTAAAAATCTTTCTTCCAATTGGTTTATAATAAATAAAATATTTTCTGGTGCCAAAACTGGTTTCCTGCATGACCATCTGACATCTGCAATAAATTCATTACTAAAACCGAAAATTTATTCCTAATATTATTTTAGCCAACAACTGTTAAACACACATATAGTGTATACTATTTGAGATAAACACATGCCATTATGGATAAATGTACGTTGTGGTTATTGGTTTGTTTAACATAAATTTGCATGTTATTTTACCATAACATCAATGAGACCAGGACTAGTTTTAGTAAACAAAAATAGTGACAAAATTAGTTTCATTCCATGTTCGAAATAATTACTCCTATCATTTTTCTGTACGTTTCTAGGTGGATCGAGTACCCTAGAGCCGCGCAGCTCAAGCCCGGACAAAGGAGGGGGATTATAGATGAAGTTACCAGCCAACCCATTTTAAATAACCTTGCACAATTAGTGTTCCGTACGTTGATGGCTTTTAAAATAAAAAATGTTGTTGCGGTGGTATAAAATAATCACTGACTTCACAAAACACACCCCAAATGCGCTTTCAACAAAGTTTGTTTCCAATCTTTACTGAAAACTGATGACCTGGCTCTGAGAGGCCATCAATTTCTATATTTTTACCACATTTCAACTTTCTATGACAAATAGTTTCGGAGAAAATCGGGTGTGTAACACACAGACAGACCGACAGACGGACAAACAAACGGACAGACACAGAAGTCATCTTATAAGTGTTCCGTACGGAACACTAAAAAGACCAAGTGCTCACTGAACTGTTAAGCAAGCCTCGGATAATTGACGGACTTTACAGAAAAACGACACGACTAGAACTAGGAAAACACAAGTGTGGAAATCGCATAAACTACGAATTGGATCTTGTAATATCACAAGATCTACATTTGTGCTTTATCAGAGCTGAAAAAAAAAAAAACACCAAAACTACATACGATTCTAAAGCGGGAAAGACAAAAAGATAAAAAGTTCATATGGATGAAGTAGATTACGTAAACAGTAACATCATGTACATATTACTCAACCTAGATAGAGAAAAAATATACATGATTAGTGTCTACACACCAGATACGGGTAAGCCGAAGGACCAAAGAAATAAGTTTTATGACGAACTACAAGAACCACTCGATAGCGTACCAAATAAGTCAAAATTCCCTATCTTGGGAGATTTCAACTCGAGAATCGAAAAATAATATCATTATCAACGACAACGGCAAAATGTTAATAATCTTATGTACGCAAAACGAGCTTCGTATCAACAACACATTCTATGAACATTTAGAATAACATAAATACACATTTGGCAATAGAAGATATCAAAATTCAATCATTAATTATCTTATAACTAATAGAGAAATACAAATCCTAGATGTAAGAACTCTTCTATTCGCAAACGTAGGAACTGAACATGGATTCGTTCTTTGTAGATATGGTACAAAATTATATCTACAAAGGAAAAAAACCTCATCTTTACGTTAAAAGATTTAACGTTTTAATAGAGTCGCTTAAAGATGAAAAAACAAAAATCTTATACAAGAACAGTGTTGAAAAAAAAAACAGCATGAATCCCATTTTAAAAGGTGAAAATGCAGACCATATTTGGAAAAAATTCAAAACAATTGTAATAAGTAGTGCTAAAGAAGCCCTTGGAATGAGACGAGTAAACATCAGTGGAAAAAGAAAAAACTAGCCATGGTTCAGCGATGAAGTAAAGACATTAGCGAAACAAAAGAAAGACTCATATATTAAGTATAGAGACCTAAGAACAGCAGATGGATATGAAGCTTACAAACTGGACAAACAGAGTCAATGAAGTAACAAAAAACATAAAGAAGGCAAATTGGAAGAAATTTTTTAATGAGGAAGTACAAGTAAATTCTATATAACCCATATGAACAATTTATTCAGTAGTGAGCAAAAAGAGACTGACGACTGCCAAATGGAGACAGATGCCAAAAAAGAGCTGTTGGAATGTTCAAGTGCGGAAACGAAAAAGTTTTGACAACTTTTTTTCAAAAAATAGTATTAAGCCAGAAAATTCCTGAAGAGTGGAGAAACAGTATTATAATCTCAATATTTAAAAAAGGAAATAAAAGCGACCCCGAAAATTATAGAACCATTACCCTACTAAATAACACTAGTAAATTACTAACCAGGATCATGACTGCAAAAATAACAAAAAAGATTAAAATAAGGGAAGAACAAGATTTAGAGAAAATAGATCGGCAGTTGATGCTATATTTACAATCCGATAATTGACTGAAAAATCATTAGAATTCAGTTAACCTCTATTTCTGTGCTAATTACTTAAAAAAAAAATTCGATACGGTACAATTAATAGGCATGTTACAAATTTTACAAGATCATGACTTCAACAGCAACTAGATTAAAGTAATTGAATAGCTCAATAAAAACAATAGGACACATATAATGAGACAACAACTAACTGAAGAAGTACTAACATCATCTGGAATTCGACAAGGCGATAGCACTTTTTAATTTAATAAGGAACAAAATAATAATAAGTGGCAATGAGGTCAATAGCGGATACAAAATGGGACAAGAAACTCTGAAAATATTGTGCTTTGTTGGTGATGCCATATTAACAACAGAAAATGGAAATTTCTTACAGAGACTAATATATCGTTTCTAAACAACAGCAGAAACTTATAACATGAGAATATCAGTGGAGAAAATATAATCAATGGTAGCTAAAGGCCCCATTAGATGTAAATTAGCCGCCTGTAACAAAACAATAGCATAGAATATGCAATGCACGTACTTGGAAGTAGAACTATCGAGCTCAAAAAAACTATATCCAGAGGTAATCAAGCAGATAAATAAAGCATCGAGAATATTTGGTTGTTTGAGGGACGTAGTATGGAAAAATGCCTACATGTCCACTGAAAGCAAAGTGCGTATATATTAAATCATGGTAAGACCAGTACTGACGTATGCAGCACAAGAGTGGAAACATCTAAAACAAAAACCCTCATGAGAACTACAGAAATGAAAACACTGCGCACTATCAAGGGACATCTGCGTCACAAGATGCTTAAAAACGAATAAATCAAGTTCTTGTCTTAAAAGAAGAAGTAAATTTTACATAATTATATGCCAAGCAGACCCTTATATACGGAAAGAATTGGTAAAGTGACCCAGTATTACTCTTGCAAACACACAGTCCTAAAATAAATTTTAAATTTGACTTTACCTAATCAAACAACAACCTAGGTCAAACACCAAGGTGAGCAGGGGACAGACTTAATAATATTAAACTAGAAAACTGATATTTGGTTAAAATTAGAAATAAAGAAAAAACAACCTAATTTTTAAGCTTTATCAGCTTCTTGCACCATCTGCTCTTGAAGACAGAGTTGCTCAAAATTTAGAAATTGATTTCAACTTCAACTAGTATTTGTGTACAAAAAATGAAATCGACATCGCGTTTCATTTGAAAGTTATCGTACCAAGATACATACAAAGAGACCGATGGCACTTGAATATGATGTTTTTTTTGATCTTGGAACATGAGGAAAAGCGAAAATTTCAAGGAGTGTTTTTTTTCACAAATACAATACTAGGAACCAGGAAAGTAAAAACTGGAGAAAAATACGCCATTAACAATTTATTTATACATATATACACCGTTGTTGGGTATGGTAAAAATCATCATACAAGTACATAATTCCCAAGTAAAGCTGCAAACCTTATCGAAAGCAGCAATCGAACGCCGAAATCCAGGCAGTGCTTAAAACTGACCATCAGTGCACAGATGGGAGATTTAATTGCTGATTTGATCATAGGATTTAGAAAATCTAACAAATTGAATAAAAGGAAGGCTAATTTAGATTTAATTTTCCTTGATACAAAACTTCTTAGAGTTTAGATTTTCAAAATCCTAGGATTTAATTCCTGGTTACCATTAATGTCAATTAATTAATGAATAAATCATTATTATAACTAAAAATGTTTAGCATTCAACTTCAGTGTGAATCACTACTTCTGTGTATGCGCTGCTGTACACATTTAGAGATAAAATTACGCACAATGATCGGTCCACTCAGTCCAGTGATTTCATTCACTCATTATTACTTTAAACAACATAAATCACCAGTAGATTTAAGTATAAAGTAAATATTTATCACAGTAAGTCTCTTGAAACATTTAATGCGTTTTGGAAGTCAATCGCAACTTTTTGTTTGAACTCATTTTTTGACCATTCGTCAAAATATCGAACTCTTTAGCATTATACCATTTTTCGAATGGTTTTCGCGATAAAGCCGGCCGATCTTCGGTAGAAGATGAACATTCTGGAAGAACTTTAGCTGCAACTACGCTCAAAAGCGTAGCTAACGATCAACAAATCATCTGTGAAGACCGTTGCCGGATAAATCCAAGCATCTCTTTGGAATTTTTTATTAGGCAGAAACGGCCAGGAGAAGTTTCCATCACGAGAATACCCCGGCCCACAGTTCGTTCTGTACGCAATGGTATTTGGAGATAAATTTTATGGCTATCATCCCTCACGTCATTCCTGTTCAGCTGATTTGTTTCTCAATATGAAGAAAAAAGATGAAAGGGGAGATACAGAGAATAGCATGCGGCGATGGGCGCAGACACAGCATCAGCTTTCCAGAAATGTCCGAGAAATAATTGTAAAATTAGTGCATTCGGATTCAAGGAAACTACTTTTAAGGTGATGAGAGTTACGATGCTTAAACGTAGTACTTCAGATTTTATCGTAATACCTATTTCATCTATAATCCAGAATTGCTTACTAGCTGAAAACAATATTTTTCTATAACCGTTATAATATATATATATATATATATATATATATATATATATATATATATATATATATATATATATATATATATATATATATATATATATATATACTAGCCGGGCCCGCGGCTTCGGTCGCGTGGACTTGATTCACCACTATCGTCACTGCTTATTCCTTAATTTACCCAACGTAATAAAAATATCTCCCATTATTTCCCCTTATCTCTCAATATTTCTCCTTATCTCCCATTATCTCTACATAATTTCGATTATCTAGGCTTAACTCTGCCCATCTCCCATTATTTCTCCTTATCTCCCATTATTTCTCCTTATCTCCCATTATTTCTCCTTATCTCCCATTATTTCTCCTTATCTCCCATTATCTCACCTTATCTCCCATTATCTCACCTTATCTCCCATTATCTAGGCTTATCTCGACTAATCTCTCAATATTTCTCCTTATCTCCCATTATTTCTCCTTATCTCCCATTATCTCACCGTAACTCCCATTATCTAGACTTATCTTTGCTTATCTCCCATTATTTCTCCTTATCTCCCATTATTTATATTTATCTCCAATTATCTCACCTTATCTCCCATTATCCAGCCTTATCTCGACTTATCTCCCTTTATTTCTCCTTATCTCCCATTATCTAGGCTTGTATCGAATTATATAGAACATATGTTTAAATTTATAAAAACACGTAAATCGGATAAGTGGTTCTCAAGTGATAAGCGCACTAACGGACAGACAGACAGACAGAAAGACGTTGCATTTTATATATATTCTAGATAGAAGATTATAGATAACCTGGCCAGAGAACAAATGTATGAATTAAAAAAAAACAAGTAAATCGGTTAAGGGGTTCTCGAGTGATAAGCGCATTAACGGACAGACACACAGACAGAGAGACGTTGCATTTTATATATATTATAGATTCTTTGCTACATGATATTATTCCATATTTAATGCTTTAGGCAGTGTATTGCAAGAGAACGCGCTAGTGGCAAACTTTTCTCCGACTTGATTCACTATTATCGTCACTGCTTATTCCTTATGTCACCTAACGTAATAAAATATATCCTATAACCTGGCCAGAGAACATATGTATGTTTAACAAAAGAGCACGTAAATCGGATAAGTGGTTCGCCACTGATAAGCGCACTAACGGGCAGACAGATAGACAGACAAACAGAGAGGCGTTGTATTTTATATATATTATAGATATTCTTTCCTACATGATATTGTTCCATATTTAATGGTTTAGCATGTTTAAAAAAAAGCACGTAAATCGGATAAGTGATCCTCCAGTGATAAGCGCACAAACAGAAAACAGACAGATATACGTTACATTTTATATATATTATAGATGTAATAAAATATATATCTATAACCTGGTCAGAGAACATATGTATGAATTTAAAAAATCACGTAAATCGGATAAGTGGATCTCGAGGGATAAGCGCACTAATGGATAGACAGACAGACAGAGAGTCGTTGCATTTTATATATATATTATAGATATAGATTATTATTATTATTATTATGTAACCTGGCCAAAGAATGTATGTATGAATTTAAAAAAAAGACACATAAATCGGATAAGTGGTTTTCGCGTGATAAACGCACTAATGGACAGACAGAGAGGCATTGCATTTTATATATATTATAGATTATAGATATTCTCTGCTACATAATATTGTTCCATATTTAATGGTTTAAGCGGTGTATTGCAAGGCAACGCGCTAGCGGCGAACTTTTTTCCGACATTATTCACTATTTTACGTCACTACTCATTCCTTATGCTACCTATCGTAATAAAATATAGCCTATAACCTGGCCAGAGAACATATGTATGTTTTAAAAAAAAAAGTACGTAAATCGGATAAGTGGTTCTCCAGTGATAAGCGCACTAACGGACAGACAGAGAGACGTTGCATTTTATATATATTATAGATATATATATATATATATATATATATATATATATATATATATATATATATATATATATATATATATGTATATATATACATATATATATATATATATATATATATATATATATATATATATATATATATATATATATATATATATATATATTCTTCTGTGATCTGTTACGAGCTTTACATTAATTCTTAGACAAAGAGGCAGATAGCATTGCTCAATGTCTCGATCGATAAATGTTCTAAAACTTCACTACACAGACGATCATTAGCGTTTAACTGATCTTGTGACTTTTTGCATACTTTAATAAAAAAAAAGCCAATTTTTAATTCTTCTTCTTCTTCAGCCTATAACTCGCCCACTCTTGGACATAGGCCTTTCCTAATATTTTCCACTTTACTCTGTCTTGTGCTTTTTGGTGAAAGTTTCTACCAGCTATCCTCTACCTCTACTTCGTTTTGGCTCTACTAGGTCGCCACTCTATGATTTTTAGTGGCCATCTTTCATCCTGCTGTCTTGCGACATATCCAGTCCATTACCACTTCAGTTTGGTAATCTTCTCTGTAATATCGGTAGCCCTTGTTCTTCGACAGATCTCTTTATTTCGGATTCTGTCACTCAGAGACAACCCCAACATTGACATTTCCAGCCTATTGGGGTTCTTCTGCGTTAGACACATTGTTTGCATTCCGTATATTGTTACCGATAGAATACAGGCATCGAAAACTTTCCTTTAAAATTAATGGGGATACTACTATCTCTCAGCACAAAGAAGAGTCTCCCAAATGCTGCCCAGGAGAGCTGTATTCGCTTGGTAACCTCCCTGTGCTGATTCTCTTTCCCTAGAGTGATTGAATTGCCCAAATAGTTGTATTCATTAATATTCTCTATGTCCTGGTTCTCAATCGATATATGTAGGTCTTCTAGGCTCAATATTTTTGTTTTGATGCCAACCTGTTTCGACTCAGTTGTTGAAGCAATGATTCCAATTCGTTCAAGTCACTTGATATCGACATAATGTCATCCGCAAATCGGAGATGGTTCAGTCTGTCAATTCTGATTCCTTTATCTTCCTATGGCAGTTTCTTAAAGACACCCTCAAGTACACGTGTAAATAATTTTGGTGTTATAGTATCTCCCTGACGAACGCCTCTCTAGAATTTAATGCTATTGGTTTTCGCCTCTTTATCCATCTTTATATGTGTTTTTGTAGACATTTTCGATCAGTGTGGTATATCAATTAATATTTATTTTCAATTCTTGGGCTTTGGGTTCGTTTTATGAATATTTGGTACTTAAAATTAAACTTAAATTGACGTTTCGCTCTTTGGTTTAGGGCATTTTAATTTTTTTTTTCTACAACAGATAACACTGATAAAGTCCTGCATATTTCAACAGTTTCCATCAAAAGTTGCAATTTACTTCAGAAATCGAAAATAACAATGAAATACATTTCCTGGATACAACTTTAATTAGAAAACATAAAAAAATAATCACTAAATGGTATACTAAACCAATCACACAAAAGCACAAAAGGTAAATGTTATTATCGATTTAACAGACCGTGCAATAGCGCTGACCTCACCAAATTTAAGACCGAAAGCACTGAATCAAATGAAATCAGGTTTAATACAAAATGGATTTAGAGAAAAAGACATCAACCAAACAATAAAAACAAGAACATACAAATTCTATAATAAAAAAATCAAAAAAGATGAAACCAAAGAAAAAAATCAGAACAAAATTCTCCCCCTACCTTATACACGCAATTTATCAGAAAAACTAAAGAACACTCTAAAAAAAATATAACATAACTGTTTGTCACAAAGCACAAAACAAACTAAGCTCACTATTTACAAACTTAAAAAGCCAGGTACCAACCATGAACCAATCCAACATAGTTTATTCAGTACCTTGTGCAGATTGCCCAATGCATTATATTGGTATGACGACCCAATTATTAAAAAACAGACTCAATGGACACAAGTCTACAAAAAATGCAACAACGGCACTTCATAAACACACAACGGAACTTGGACATGATTTCAACTTTAATGAAACAAAGATTTTAAACAGGGACATTAATATTGGAAAACTTGCAATAAAAGAAATGATCGAAATTAAAAAAATTGAGAAATTCACAGTCAATGATAAAAGTGATATAAAAGGAATTAGCCATATTTATACAAATTTAATAAGGTAATATTTTAAAGTGTATACTCATCCTTAATATATTAGCAAAAAGACTACCTGCTTAATATTTAAAAAAAAAAAAAATCACGGATCAATAATACAAAATAAAATCTACATCGATAAGAATGCCACTATGGCTCGTCAGTAATAAATAAAATATGTGAGATTCAAGGTAGGTTCCATGTGATTTTAATTTTTAAATAAGAACTAAGAATTTATGTAAATAGTTTATGGTTGTGTGTGTTAAATTATTTGTGTTGTACTAGTGTACCTAAATGTAATTTTATATTTTATATTTTGTAGAAATAAAGAAAAAAAAAATGAAAATGCCCTAAACCAAAGGGCGAAACGTCAATTTAAGTTTAATTTTAAATACCAAATATTCATGAAACGAACCCAAAGCCCAAGAATTTAAAAATAAATAAATAAATATATATATATATATATATATATATATATATATATATATATATATATATATTTATATAAATATATATATATATATATATATATATATATATATATATATATATATATATATATAACATATAAATGTTTGTAGTGTATTTTAACTCAATACAATGTACTAGTATTATCGTAGCTATGGAAACAACAGAGTTTGATTAGTCTGTAGTTGGACAAGATTCTAAAGTGGCATGTACTTCGGTCTTTGCCTTTATTGCCAGATAACTTTGATTGTAAAATAATTATTTGGGGTGGTGATGAGTTCAGAAGTCCACCACCAAATTCAACAGATACGGAAAATTCGGTCGTTTTAAATTTTCTACCAAAACAAACTACATATCAGCAATAAGAAAAACGGCTTGTTATAAGATATAAATAAAGCTTTCATTTGACACTCCATTCCATTTTTTTTCACTTCCGATTTCACTCCCCAAAAGTAACCCCTTAAGTCCAAATTTAACTTTTAAAATTACACGGCACATCAGTTCCTATATTAGTACCAAATTTCTACTTTCTATGTCAAACAGTTTCACACACGAACAGACAGACAGACACAGAAGTAATCTTATAAATGAGTTCATGGACATATTTTGTATTAAGGTCAAACATGCTGAAATCAATACTTGGTATTGAGAAAAACATGAATAAGAGAAAGTTAAGTAGAAGTTAGTTCCATAGGTGAAAAACCGACATTTTTGTTAGTACACTCGGTTAAGAAGTTAAAGTTTTTAACAGGAAAACACACTAGTCAATTTTTAATAGAGGTAAATAATCTATTTAATGATTAAAGTAAATTTTTAGTTATTATTTTATTAAACGTATATTTTGCAAATAATCTAAAAATTCTTTGTTTTTGTTCCTCCATTAAGGATCATTCAGTATTTTAATTAATCCAGATTAAGTTATTGACACATCCTTTTCCCTTACTGCATTCTTAATCACTCTGGTAAGCTCTGATTGAGGCTTTACGCCCATTTACCCACACAGTTTTTAGGGGTGCATGACGATCAGGCAAATCAATTATTCATTTGAATTAGGGCTTAATATTTCTGTTTACACTTTTATTTTATAAAGTCCCTAACAAATGTGATCATAAACATTATACTTTTCTTTCTTCTATATACTATATATTATACATAAAACTTATCTACACATTTTTACTTCAGTTAAAAGCTAAAATTTTAAGGGCCAGATTTTAGTGAATAGAAAAAAGCTTTTAATATATTTATTAACAATGTTTTCCAAATTTTTTGGATAAAATACGAGGGTGAATTGATGGGTCTGGTAAATTTCTATGAAATGTCGGGAAATTTTGTAAAGCTGCGTGACTGTTAGTATGCGTGATTCTTGTAACGGTTGTGCTCAAAGTTTCAAACAGATTCAACTCGCAGTAAGTAATCGGTGTTACATATTTCGTAGAAATAGATAAAACCGAGTATCTGATAATGATAAAACATTTTTAATAATAAAAGTGGACTGTGGCCCAGATAGAAACTGAACTGCAGGAAGTTCTTCGGGACTCTGCACCAGCACTAACACATTTACCATTGGATAAATGAACTTACGAGATCTTACGAGCTTGTGCGATACTGCACGTTCAGGAGGCCACATTGAGGTTCGCTCTGGAGAAATGTTCGATAAAATTCATAGTGTCGTAATGAAAGATTGTCACATTAAGCTAAGAAATTGCTGGGATGGTAGACATCTCACATGAAAAGGTACATAATATCCTGCATAAAGTTCTGAAAATGAAAATGGTGAGTGCGCTGCATTTGTTGACTCTAAACCAAAAACGCACGAGGAAGAATATTTCGAAATTGTGTTTGGAAAAGTTGCAGTGTAATCCGAAGAACTTCTGACATCGTTTTAAGACTGTAGAAGACACCTGGATGCACCATTATACCCGGAGAGAAAATGGCAGTCAAAATAGTCGTTTGGTAAAGGTGCACCAAAAAAAGCGAAAACAACTTTATCTGCGGGAAATGTGATGACAACTTTTATTTGGAACTCACAAGGTATCATCAATATTGACTATTTTGAAGAGGGTAAAACAGTGACTGGCTCTTATTACATAGTGAGTTTAAGCAGAAGCTGCACTGACTTAGCCGTTACTTAATGGAGATCCATAATAATTAGGAATAAAAATTTAAACAAATGTTTAAGATCACTACTTATGTTTATTATTGCTGACAATTGTTTCGACACACTGTGTCTTTTTCTGGAGTACGATGTAAATTAACTAACAAAGTATGTTACAGAATATATAGTTTACCTAATTACAAATGCTAAATTCATTAACAATATTTACCTTAATACTTAGAACAAGTTCAATAATATCACTCCCGTAAATGTTAAAGAATTACGTACGAACATGCTATGGGATAAAAAGCAAAGCCAATAAAAGTGAAGTACTAATTAAAATAGTAATCTCTGCATACCAAGACAACGAAGTACTCTGTTAACATTTCCTATTTGTCATGGAAATTTTGATAAAAGAATAATGATGTATTATTTTTTTTTTATTAATTTATTGTCGCGGCGACGTATGTTTTGACAGACCAGTCCGACTTCAAATATGTGTCCCTGGGAGTTGTCTATATCGCCAGTTTTTTCTGATCCAAACGACCTCCTACCAACAGCATGCCGTATTCCAGGCCTTAAGGTTCGGCCACGAATACCGACCGCGGTTGTCGTTTTTATAGCAATATTGGTTTGCCATTATGTGGCCTGAGGGACCCCATACGTACGAGAGTGTGTTTTAGGTTATCTACCAGCCATAACGATGACGTCATAAAAAAAAATCTGATTTTTAAATGATTGACGATGACTTTCACGAAATCTGATAATAGTTCGTAGTGTTTTTGCGATTTTTTTCCTCCAAAAAATCAGTAAATGCCTTTGGGACATTGAGCCATGACAAAGTTTCTCACTAAAAGAGGATACTGACCGAAAGGTATTCATTCATGAAAGGATATCTTGTTAAAAGGGCTCTCCATCTCTAAAGAAGGCGAAAATTCAGTCGTCTTCTGGAAAGTTGATGGCGAACACTGTGGAGGAATTTTGCTGATGAATATATGCATTCCACAATTAATCGAAAAGTTTGCGAAAGTATGATCCAAAACTCAAAGCAAGCCATTAGAGAAATATGTTTGAATTCATGGAGAACCAAAACTTTGCTGTTGCACGATAATTACAATGTCCAGACTTGGACCGTTCAAGGCATAACCGAAGGCTGTTGATCCCATAAATTACAATATTCATTCTATAGCCCTGATTTGGTGCCCTGCGATTTCTTCTGGTTCAACCTTCAGGAGAATGAAACGAGACGAGAAACGATGGTAGTTAGTAGGAAAATAATTGATCTCATCTCTGCGACTTTTTCTTAATAGTTAAGTAGACAAGATTAAAAAATTGTATGTTATGGTAGTGTTTGCAGATAGAACTTCCAAACCTTAAGTAGGAGGTTTTGAGTATTTGGTTTCTATCTTAGACTAGATTACATTGATTATTGTTTAAAGAATTATAATTGATCGTTGAGTAATAAACCTGAGGATTTTTTCTGGTTAATTTCTACTGTTCTAAACAGTTCAGTAATTTTCCTTTCTTTCCGTTATGCAAAATTTTGAAATCTTCATTGAAAATATGATTTTCCTCTGTTAAATGTTTAGCGTAATGAGATTTGTTATTTTTCATTTTATAGCTTTGTTTATGTTCATTTATTCTTTTATAAAAAGATCTGCCTGTTTGTCCTATATACGTTTTATTGCCACAGCATAATTCGTAAACCCCCGATTTATTTTCTTTTTTTTTCCTTTTATTATTTTTAATATGTCGAGCTAATGTGTTATTTGTACGGAAAGCGATATTTACATGATTTTTTTTGGAAATTTTTTTGTAAATATCATGTAAGTATCGCTTTCCGTACAAATAACACATTAGCTCGACATATTAAAAATAATAAAAGTAAAACAAAAAAAGAAAATAAATCGGGGGTTTACGAATTATGCTGTGGCACTTGCAACAAAACGTATATAGGACAAACAGAAAAAAAAAGAATAAATGAACATAAACAAAGCTATAAAATGAAAAATAACAAATCTCATTACGCTAAACATTTAACAGAGGAAAATCATACTTTCAATGAAGATTTCAAAAAATTTTGCATAACGGAAAGAAAAGAAAATTATTGAATTGTTTAGCGATTCAAGAACAACGTGAATCGCTTTTTCCGCACTCGTGCTGCTCCTGGAGCGCTTTAGGGACTTCCCTGCAGCACGTGTGCTAGGCCAATAAAAAAAAAAAAAAAGAACAGGTAGAAATTAACCAGAAAACATCCTCAGGTTTATTACTCAATGATCAATTAAATGGGGGAGGATCTCCTTTATTGAACTTGTTCTAGGTATTAAGGTAAATATTCCTAATGAATTTAGTACTTGTAATTAGCTAAACTATATATTCTGTAATTTGTTAGTTAATTTACATCGTGCTCCAGAAGAAGACACAGTGTGTCGAAACAATTGTCAGCAATAATAAACAAGTGGTGATCTTAAACATTTGTTTAAACTTTTATTCCTAGTTAAGCAGAAACGACCTTAATTCGCGCCCAAAAAAGTACTCCTTCACTAGGACAATGCTCACACAGTGGCCACTGCAACGACAAAAGTTCCCCACCTGCCCTATTTCCCTGATTTGGACCCAAGTGACTTTTTTTGTTTCTTCACATCAAAAATTGACATGGGAAAAGAAGTTTTTGTCAAATAGAGATTATCTGTGTTGTAAACGAGTATTGTGCACAATTCTAAACATCTTTTTTTCTGAGGAAATAAAAAAATTGGAATCTCGCTGACCCAAATGAATTGAGCTCAATAGAGATTATGTTGAGAAATAAATTTTTGTTTTTTCAAAAAATATGATTTATCTTGTTTTCCTACAAGTCTTTTAATCCACCTTCGTATATTCGCTGCAGAATAATGTCTTTTTTTAAACGAGTATTGTCAATAAAAATAAAGAAGGTGACAGAAGGGTACTAAATTTTGGTTTTAAATAATCAATGTATAAACCAAAAAAAAGCAAATCGGTCGATTATTTAGATAACAATAGCTTTAATATCTCTCGTGAAGTTTCATGTAAGTATGACTTTATTTCACGTTTAAAGTTATCGACCTTTTATAATGTACAGTTTCTGCAGAACTAAATCCTTGAGGCTCGTATCATTAATACAAAATGTTAAAAAATAACCTTGTGCTTATAGTAACTACTTAGTTTGGATCTCCTCGTAATGATTTATAATTTTTTTTGTATAATCTTAAATTTCGGAATGTTTTTCACCATCAAGTAAAAAAAAAAAGATAAATGGTGGTTTTAGCATTGACCCACTTAGGTAATAGCATAAGTATCTAGAATTTTGTTATATATTTAATAGTTTTAATTTAGTTAATGTTGTAGCAACGTCTACAGTCGAAAGATTTATTATTAATCATGTTAATATTAATATTTTAGGAAAATATTTGGTTGAGGACAATACATTGCCTAATTAGAGATCTGTTTTTATTAAACCTGATAGTCGAGTCAAAAAGAAACAAACATTTTTTTATATAAAAATAATCTGTCCAGGGAATCACCTACCTTATTTCTATAATAATCTTTGACTTCCTACATTAGGTATAATTACACAGACCCACAAAAAAAAAGTGGAGTATACTTTTGATGCGATATATCAGATCCGTAGTATTTTTGCCCGCTGATCACGAATCTGACGTCAGAATATCGCCATCACATCTCAATTTTTTTCTAACCTCAAAAAATAGGTAAAAAATTAGTAAAAATTAAGAAAAATATACTCCTAAAAAATTGATTCAAGCTTTTTCATGAATCCAAAGATGTATTAATATGTATTCGGACACGCTAAGCTAATATTCATCGGTTGGATTAAGCCATACAGTTCTGTTTTCTTTCTAACCTCAATAAATCAGACAGATATAGTGCTTCTCGAATGCAAAAAAAACGAATTCAAATTAAAATTCAACCGATTCTTACCAAATTTGGTACACGGGGGTTTCTTGGGTTGATGATCATGAATCTGAGGTCGGATTTGCAAAATTCAAAATGGCGGATCAAAGATGGCGGATAAAATTTTTGAAAACCAACCGATTCCTACCAAATTTGGTATACAGTTGGGGAATCCTCAAACCTGATACTCTTAAACCCTAAACCCTGAAACCTTAGACTCCCACACCCTGTAACCTCAAAAAAATAGACCTCAATAACCCTGTAACTTTAAAAATGAGACCCAATAAACTCAAAACCAGGACTTTTAAACCATATACTCTCAAATAGTAGACCCTTAAGCCCTAGAATTGCGAAGGTTAGACCCGCGCCTAACTTTCCTTTTTTTGGCTGTATCTTGTTCTTTTTTCCGCGAATGACCTATTCATAGGCTTTCTGCCCAAACGCTTTTGAGGACTTGTTTCTCTTTTTAGCGACCAGCAATAGTCCGCTAGCATATGGTTATCCCATCGTCCTTGATACCGATTTTCTATGATTTTCAGATTTTGGTGAAAACGTTCCCCTTGCTCCTCACTGTAGTCACCAAGATTATCTGGGAAATCATCGATGTGGGAGTCCAGGAAATGTAATTTTAGATTCATTAAGCAACCTAATGTTTGAAAATTTTTTACCATTTTCTCGACTATTTCTTTGTACTTTGTACTATTATTTCCCAAAAAGTTTGTTGCGACTTCTTTAAAACTAAGCCAAGCAGCTTTTTCAACTTTATTCATTTTAGTAACAAATAATGAATCTTCTTATTTGTGGCCCGTCAAATACGCCTGCCTTAATTTTGGCTTCAGAAAATTTCGGAAATTTTTTATGCCAATATTTGAAACATGGGCCGTTTGTATCTAATGCTCTCGTGAATTGCTTCATAAGTCCAAGCTTAATGTGAAGCGGGGGAATAAGAACTTTTCCTGGATCTACCAGTGGTGGAAACAATACATTATTTTCACCAGGAGTGAACGATTCTCTTGTTAGCCCAATTTTTTTCTTATAATGACGTTCCCTGTCTCTGCTATTCCACAGACATTTATAACAGGGATAAAGTGTAAACCCTGACTGTTGGCCAAGCAATATTGTTACAATTTTCAGATCTCCACAAATTTTCCAGTTATGATCAGCATATTTTATTTTTATCAAAAGCTGCTTCATTTTTTCATATTGCTCTTCCATAACTGTGGAATGAGCAATCGGAATGGGAGCGTAAACGTTGGTATTATGCAGCAAAACTGCCTTAATGCTCCGTTTAGAAGAATCAATGAACAGTCTCCATTCTTCAGGATCGTATGAGTTATTTTGAAATTCATCCATTAGACCTTTTACATCGGTACAATATGAAAGTGACAATTCCTGGTCCATTGTGAAATATTTTCGAAATTCTTCATCTCTGTTTCTATAATAAGAAATCGTAGCTTCTGGCTTAAGTACATGTCTTTTCTTTGAAAAGGAAGTAAGATGCTCTGAACCATCTTTGGATAAGCCTAAATCTCTGACTAGATCACTAAGTTCTGACTGTGATACGAGTATTGGTTCTGGTTTACGGTTGTATGGTACAAATTCTTTATCTGTGTCACTAGTATATGATAGGTTGTCACTAGAACATTCATTAGTAACAGTGTTTGAATCTTTTTCGACAGTCTCAATGTTTTCGGCATGAACTGATAAGGTGAAATCATTTGTTTCCATAACATCAGCATCAAGTGGTTCAGGAGGCGGAATTAGTTTAGTTGGTCTTGTTACTGTCGAAACATCGTTATAAGTAATAGTGCTTTTATTTTTTCGGTTATGCCTAGATACAACATTCATACAAAAGTAGCAATCATTTTCACTGTATGGTCTATTCCATATTGCTGGTCTGGAATATTTAATCGCCTTCTTATTGATGTACAACATTATTTTGCAAGAACTGCAAATGATGTGGGGAACCCAATCTGTATCCTGGTGCTGTATTTCAATGTTAAAACAATCCTTATATAAGGTTTTAATCTTATCCGTTATCGGTGACCCCATTTTACTCAATACGTGTTGACAGCAAATATAACAAAATGAATCACTGTTTTTATCGCACTTATGAAAAGTCCTTGTACCGTGAGACCGTTTTCTTGTAGCATTATACTCTACATGAGCCAAGTCACCCACACATGAAGAGCTACGGTCGCTGGATGACGACGGCTGCGGGCCCGCTTTCCCACCCTGACCAACCGCCGATACTGGGTTTCCGAGTCCCTGCATCGTAATTCTCTTTCTTCTACCTGCCATGATGGCATCTAAGCCGTTATCTAGGGACTCTGTCGGCTAGTGGAGTAACACCGTTGGCCACCGTCACCACGTGGAGGTGCCCTGGATGCAGGTAGAAGAATAAAAATCGACCGATGAATTTTCTCGGCGTTCAAAATGGCGCGAAAACATCTGCCATCTTGAATTTTGCAAATCCAACCTCAGATTCGTGATCAGCGACCCAAAAAATCCCCGTGTACCAAATTTGGTAAGGATCGGTTGAATTTTAATTTGAATTCGTTTTTGCATTCGAGAAGCACTATATCTGTCTGATTTATTGAGGTTAGAAAGAAAACAGAACTGTATAGCTCAATCCAGCCGATGAATATTAGCTTAGCGTGTCCGAATACATATTAATACATCTTTGGATTCATGAAAAAGCTTGAATCAATTTTTTAGGAGTATATTTTTCTTAATTTTTACTAATTTTTACCTATTTTTTGAGGTTAGAAAAAAATTGAGATGTGATGGCGATATTCTGACGTCAGATTCGTGATCAGCGGGCAAAAATACTACGGATCTGATATATCGCATCAAAAGTATACCCCACTTTTTTTTTTTGTGGGGCTGTGTTATCCTTCGAAAAAAATTTATAATAATTAAAAGCTTAGAAAATTCTATTCTAATGAAGTGTAAAAATCTAGTGCTGAGTTTAAAAACCTATTCCAATTAAAATTTCAACTTCTAGAACTGAAAAAATTTTAGATGCGTTTTTTTTTATGGGTCTAGCACACGTGCTACAGGGATGTCCCTAAAGCGCTGCAGGAGCGGCATGTCTGTGGAAAAAGCGATTCAAAAGGAGTGCTAAGTAAAGTATCCTGTTTAAGTAAGTAAGCCTAAATACCTCCTTATTTTAGGTTAGCTCGCGTATACCATTAGTGACGTACGGGTATTAGACAGTTTTCATTGATTCACCTCAGCTGATGTTCCTTTACTAAATGGATTAAAGAGTAGCTACATGTTATGCTAGTGGTAAATACAGTCTTGGGTTGTTCAATTTGGTATGCTCAGATTCTTTATATAAAATAGTTTTTGAAAAGGATGATATGAAGAGTGAAATTTCAGATGGTTATGATGAATTAGCTTAATTTGTATTTCTGGCATGCACAGCTTTGGCAGATACATAGATAGATAGATACAGTAATAATAGGTGGCTCAAAATTCTATAACACTTAGACTTCTTATGGTCCATCCTACGAGGCTAATTGCAGCTACTCTGAAAGTATATTAGCATCCCTCGAGAGAGTGTCGGGTAGAATACCACCCTCGGTACATTCTGCCTGTCATAAAAGGTGACTAAAAGAACAAAAAAAATTGTAGATGCCCAGATCTTTCCAGGCATTGCTCAGTGTGATATCATCACATCAGATTAGGTTGTGTGAAGTCACTTAATGTTTTTTGACTGTACCCATGTCCCCAGATTTCGCAGTGGGGAAAGAATAGCATGTGAAGATCCTAAAATCAAAAAATTGCGAAAGTAAAATAGCCTTCGGTTCGGATTTTTGGGCAAGGGCTGGTTCGGGGACGTCGACATGTAAAGACCGTTATTTTAAAGTAGAGTCCAGTCCACCAGCACCTGCAATCAAAAACCTTATGTAGTCGCTCTCTGCGAAACTAAGGTCAGACCAGCACAATTAGCTTTCTCTATCATATGCACGATTTCTATTCTCAGTTTAGGCGTCAGTGTCTTTCTGTCAGAAGCGATCTATCTTGCCAGCGAGATGAGGCTCTGAAGCCCTGAAACTTTGATGTAGTGCAATTAAAAATAACGACTCGACAAACCACAAGGCTTATCTGCTGCCTCTATCGATCACCAAGTGGTAATAACTTTAGAACACTTCTCGCTTCTCTTGTAGACACCATCGATCATTAAAGATTAGTTATATAAGTGCCAAAATTGCCATCCTCTGGGACTTTAATGTCTGCAACATTAACTGGCTTAAGTATTCAAATACGACCGAATAACAAGCTGGATCATTCACAATCACTTGTGGTTTTAAACAGCTTATTGATGAACCGACACGGATTTCTGATCGAGACTAAGCGTTCGCCAGTATTCCTTACCACCAATCCAAAGATTGACACTCTCACGGTAAAACCTTTATTAGGTTCTTCGGCCCATCAACTGCTTTCGATATAGAGTATCATACCGATCAGTGACAGAGAGGCATTTAAACTGCGCAAGATTTGACACTAGAAATCGACTAAATGGGAAGAACTCTTGGAATATTCTCGAACTTTCTCTTGGTTAGACATTTCTCTTAGACCCGCCCACCCCGCTGACCGCGCTAAGGAGGTTTCCAATGTTATTTTGGCTAGCATGAAAGCTTCGAAGAAATGCTCTTCCAACGGAAAATCTTGGTTTGACAGAGAATGCAAAAACGCTGTTGCTTCTAAACATTTTGCCTAGCAACAATGGCGTGAAAAACCTTACGTCATAAATCGTAACATGTTCATGCCCAGAACCGGTGCAAGGAAATTATCGACCAAAACCAAGGAGGCACACAATCATCGAATTACAAATAAATCCCTTGCCTGTCCCAACAATTTTAGGTCTTTTTGGTTGGTCTCTAAGATCATTAGTTTAAATTTCGCTAAATCCACTATACTTCCACTGTCGCGGCCAGATAATACTATTGCAACAACACCTGTTGAGAAAGCCAACTTGTTAGCTGAATTCTTGGCTTCACATTCTACAGTTAAATTCCCAGGAAAAACACCACCTCCTATTCCCAATGTGTAGTCAGGGATGCGTAATATTACCTTCAGATAGCATGTTCATTTTAATGAAGCTAGACACGAAAAAAGCTTCTGGCGCTCAAAAAAATATGCCATTTTTCTGTATACTTTTCCACCTATCCCACATAAAGGGAATATGTCCTTCCTACTGGATCTTCTGTTTGAAACAACCCAAGGTTTTCAACCGTGGTACACATGGTGGATTCTTGGCTAAGCTACGATCTTATGGTAAGTCTGAAAGGTCTTGTTTATGGCTCTCGTGTTTCTATAGAGAGCGTTCTTTACAAATGGCAGCAGATGGATTTTTTCTAATACATTTACATGAACACGTTACATGCATATCAAAGAGAGCGTCTTAAAAGCTCGGAATATTATTTTGAACTAGAAGGCTTCACACTTCACAACAACTGCTCCCATGTTGGGGGCCCGTCGCCCAAACCTACTCTGCATTTGTTGGATTCTATTCAGTAGAGAGCTGTCCGCCTAGCTGGAGATCCAAAACTCACCAGCAACCATGATTCCTTGGAACATAGGAGAACGGTTGGCGACTTGAATTTGTCCTACAACTACTTTGATGGAAAGTGTTTGATGGATCTAACCCGCTTAATTCCTCCAAGAACGGTACATACGCGTCACGATCACATTAGTTTGAGGTTCAGCTTGTCACTCCTCAAGTAGTCTTTTATATGGAGAACTTTTCAACTAGTTTTTAGTATTCCGTACGGAACACTGTCTGTCTGTCCGTCTGTCTGTCTGTCTGTCTGTTACACCCGATTTTCTCCGAAACTATTTGTCATCGAAAGCTGAAATTTGGTAATAATATAGGAGTTGATGGCCTCATCAGAGCCATGTACTTTTGAAAGTTACATTTTGACTTAAGGGATTAGTTTTGGGGGGTGAAATCGGAAGTGAAAAAAATTTTTTTTACTAGGTCATCGAGTGTGGTGTCAAATGAAAGCTTGTGAAAACATGAGTAAAATATATATACGAGGCTGGTTTGAAAAGTCCGTGCAAAAATAAAAACTACTTATGTGTTTGGGGTAAACCTTTTTTATTTTTCGACATAGTCTCCTTTTACGCTTATACACTTCGTCCAACGATGTTCTAGTTTGTTGATCCCTTCCGAATAATAGGATTTGTCCAAGTCTGCAAAATATCCATTAGTGTCTGCAATCACCTCCTCGTTTGAATAAAATCTTTGTCCCGCCAGGCAATTCTTCAAATTGGGGAACAAATAGTAGTCCGAGGGAGCAAAGTCTGGAGAATAGGGGGGATGTGAAACGAGTTGGAATCCTATTTCCAATAATTTTGCGACCACAACTGCTGAGGTGTGTGCTGGTGCGTTGTCGTGATGGAAAAGGACTTTCTTGTGGGCCAATCGCGGATGTTTTTCTTGCTGCTCGGTTTTCAAACGGTCCAATAACGATGAATAATATTCACCTGTAATAGTTGTACCCTTTTCCAGATAGTCGATGAGGATTATCCCTTGCGAATCCCAAAAGACAGTCGCCATAACCTTTCCGGCCGAAGGAACGGTCTTCGCCTTTTTTGGTGCAGATTCCCCCTTGGTAACCCATTGTTTAGATTGTTGTTTGGTCTCAGGAGTATAGTAATGTATCCATGTTTCATCCACAGTGACGAAACGACGCTTAAAGTCCTCCGGACAGCTGCAAACCATCCTTGCAACACTTCACACGATTCCGTTTTTGGTCAAGCGTGAGCAATCGCGGCACCCATCTTGCGGATAGCTTTCTCATGTCCAAATGTTTATGCAAAATATTATATACCCGTTCAGTCGAGATGCCCACAGCACTAGCAATCTCACGCACCTTAACTCTTCTGTCATCCATCACCATATCATGGATTTGATCAATGATTTCTGGAGTCGTAACCTCCAGAGGCCGTCCAGAACGTTCAGCGTCACTTGTGCCCATATGGCCAGTCCGAAAATTTTAAAACCACTTATAAACTGTTCTAATCGAAGGTGCAGAGTCACCATAATGTTTATCAAGCTTCTCTTTAGTCTCCTGAGGCGTTTTGCCTTTCATAAAGTAATGTTTAATCACCACACGAAATTCTTTTTCGTCCATTTCTTGAAAATCACTCGACTTCCTTGATTCACACGAATGCCAAACACAAAGAAATAGACCAACATGGCTGAAACTTGGTGTGCGTTCATTCAAGAGATGCTACTAACTAAACATGACCTCGATACGCGCCGGTGGTGCCATCTCTCGGACTTTGCACGGACTTTTCAAACCAGCCTCGTATATATATATATATATATATATATATATATATATATATATATATATATATATACAATGTTATACTTGCGCACACCTTTCTTTGTATTATTTTTAAAAAATTGGAAAAAATGGCTGCCCCCCCTTGTCTCGAAAAGTACTGTTCAAAAAATTTTGAAAAAAATTCTGGAATATTCTCCACGGAGTGTAGATTGAACGAAAATTATCATGAGTGCATTACTTCTAATAATTTATCTGCTATATAAAAAAAAAAAAACAAAACTTCAAGACCATCAGTTTTCAGTAACGATTGGAAACAAACTTTGTTGAAAATTCATTAGGGGTGTGTTTTGTGAAGTCACTGATCATTTTATACCTACATAACAAATTTTTTTGTTTTAAAAGCAATGAACGTACGGAACACTAATTGCGCAAGTTCAACTTGCACTTGACCGGTTATTTTATATGGACAACCTCATCTCTTTGAAATGAATTGCTCCTTGCAGGACATGTACTGCGTTCTCGACTTCAATGTTCCTAATAATTAAGATTTCTGAAGAGTTCCGGTCTGGATAGAATCTAACAAATGCGAAATACATTACGAGACTTAGAGGCTATATGAATGTGAAAGTTTCACAGGATGTGTATAAGAAGCCACTAGAATAAAATTTAATAAGGCGATAATGTTGTAAACATTTCCACTGTCTGTAATAAGTCATTTATTTCAATTAAGTGTAAAGTGGAAATTTAAGTTCAGTTTCAACTTTATTAATGAACTGAAAGATATAAATAGCAAAGTTAATTTTAAAATTATTAGTACGTATTCATTAAAGCAGTTGCTTTTCTGCATCTGTTAATTGAAACCTAAATTAAGGTAGTTGGTTGTTAATTAGAAAGATTAAAAAGGTTTATAACTAAAATCTAGTTTTGTCGCAAATGCTCCTGTAAACACGGAATATAAAACAAAAAGTTTTAGAAGAAAACTTTAAATATAAATACATAAATGTATTACTTATGCATATTGATAGACACGATATAAATAACATGAGCGGACTTGGGTGGATTCAGATTTTTGTTCATTGT
Organism: Pachyrhynchus sulphureomaculatus; assembly: GCA_019049505.1. Lineage (NCBI taxonomy): Eukaryota > Metazoa > Arthropoda > Insecta > Coleoptera > Curculionidae > Pachyrhynchus > Pachyrhynchus sulphureomaculatus. The sequence goes on from CM032446.1 coordinate 174,855,338, forward strand.
TATCATCAATAATCTTTTTAGTAAGGTATAATTCAACATTATCAGTTAGGTAATGGGATAGATTAACTCATTCCATGTTGGGTGAAAAGAGTGGCATAATTGATGACAGCTTTTTGTAAACTAGGTAAAAGTTAAGTTTTTACGAAATTCTAATTTAAAGAAGAAATAAATACTATTTAAAAAATTTTCGAGTATCCTATGTGAAAATTAGTAACATCATAATATTTTACTGTTCCGTATCAAAATTGAAAAAGGGAACACTTATGGAATCACTTCGGTGTCTGTCAGTCACAGTCTCCGAAATTATTTGACACAGATAGTTTAAATTTGTCTCAAATATAAGAACTGATAGCCCAACAGCAGCAGAATAGTTTGGAAAGTTAAATTTTTACTGAAGGACTTAGCTTTGGGGGGGGGGGGGATGGGTGAAATCGGAAGTAAAAAAAAATTTAAGGTAATCGAGTGGAGTGCCAAATGAAAGCTTGTGAAAACACGAGTTCAAAAATATATTTGATGTAATATTCGCGTAAACTTTTCCTTACATTAATTTAAAAAAAGGAGTGTCAAAAATCGCTGACCTTTCACCTATTCTCTAAGAGTACAAATCCAAAAAATTCTAAAATGTTCGATATAATGCAGTAATTGTGTGAAAATTGTCACAAGTGCATTATCTTCAATAATTTATAAGATATATAAAAATAATCTTCAAGTTTTTTGATACATGTCTCGTACTTGTATACAAATCCCCATCCTGTTTAATAAAAAATCGTATTCACTGTATAGATAAAAGTATAAACACGCATGTACAGAAAGAATCTAAGATAATTATTGGGGAAAATTTTCACATAATTTTTTTGGAATGTCTATCCACGTATTTCAATAGGACTGAGCTTTGATACAAATGATACAAAATACTAGTTCTATTAGAGACAGAACCTTGATAGACAATGTATTTGGCAATTTTCCTAATGATATAGAAGTTCACGTTATAGAAAGTTTTTTTTAGCCATAACAAACAAGTTTTTATTCGAAGTCTAAATAGTGATTTCTGGAGTTTCTTTTGCGAAGTCACTGATCATTTTATACCTCCGTAATAATTATTTTAAAAGCAATCATGATACGGAACACTAATTACGTAAGTCCGACTTGCACTTGGCAGGTGTTTTAAAGTGGTAATGTTTTCAGCTCACCAGTAAAACAAAATCAACACATTTCTACCAACTGTAGATAATTCTACTCTTAGTTCCCATAAAATTATCATATTTTTTCCAGCTTGAAAAATATTTTACTCACAATTTTACAATTTTACAAACTTATAGAACATTTTGTTAACAAATCAAGTTAATAAATTTTAGATATTTCATTATCATTCAATTTGAAAATCTATTCAAAGAAGTTCATAAGGCCTAGATCAAAATCAATCTCATTTTTATAAGATTATATAATTTTAAACAACATAAAACTCCGTATAGGTTCTAGATTATTGAACTCATAAATCCACCGAAAGTAGTAAAATTGTACAAATGTGTAGAATATTTATTGTGACAATAACTTTTACTACAAATAATTTTTTATATATATATATATATATATATATATATATATATATATATATATATATATATATATATATATATATATATATGTTGTATTATTGGTTGGTAAAGTGTAGGTGTATACACCCTGGACTATTACATTCTATTCGGAAACTAAAATAAATTATTACATTCTTATAAAGTGAAATTTGATAAAATATTTTTTTCATTTAGTTATGGAATATTAAATTTTAATAAAAGGAAATGATATTGGTTTAACAAATAGGTTCCAGCATATACTTAGCTGATTCTTAAAAGTACAATTAATTCTAAAACAGTATTGTACTTACCAGTAGGATCCAAATTTTACCGGTGATTTATAAAAAACAAGAAAAAGTAAATTAGGTCATAGATCTAGCGATTTCTACTAGCCTGTCAGCATGGTATGATTAACATTTTATTGTAACATAGTCGATTTTCTAACCGGACAATAAGTGTAGGACATGCAGCAAAGAACCAGAAGTCACACAAAGATTTATTTTCAAAGCAGTCAGTTCACGCTTTGACATGTTTTGAATTTACTGGAATTTTGCCTTATTAACCACAAGGCGTTTACGAGCCAACAAACCTGATATGCAAGTAGTTCTTCTCGATAGAATAACATAAATGATTAAATATTTGAGTGTTCAGCTGCTTCTGAAACATACATAAAATTCAAAGAGGGGGGGAAAAGCATTTCAAGCATAAGAATTTATACTACAAACTTCATGCTGTGTTCTCACTATATTGAGTAATAATGATAGTCGAAGTTATAAGTGTTTTAGGAGGAATTAAAAAACCGTCACTAGAAAACATACCAGCCTTCTGTATCTCAGCGGATAAACTTGCATTAAAGATGCAGAAGGCATCTTAGTGTTCTCGATTACTCAATCAGATGTTTTGTCGATGGCCACTACCCGAATGGACGTGAGGCATGGCCATCGGCGATGGATTTTTCTTTTTATTTCGAATAAATATTGGTTTTGAATAATATAAAAAGAAAAAATATTAAATAAATATACTTCAGTGATACTATGCTAATAATAATAAAACTTTATTAATATAATATGTCAAGAAAGTATTGTTTATGATAATGTTCAACTAGCTAGGCATTCTGTTGCGGGGCCGAGAAAGGTATACTTTTTTGAATTAACACAGTAAAGTTTAGTTCCCTTCGGTGATTCATATTTAGTCAATTATGACTTCTAATATTTTCCATTTTTGTAAAAAACAGATAAGGCAACAAGAGTTTTAAATCCTTTTTATGCGGTTTTTATTAGTCACCATATCATTAAAGATATTATTTCTTAAATCTTTTAACCCACAAGAATATGATTAGTATACGATAATTTAAGATTAAAAAAGCAAGATAAATTTCAACTGTCCATAATTACATTACAGCAAAAATTGAAGCCTATTCTGAAGATTTGTGGTTTCATCTTGCCAATATTAGATTAGGGTGTCTACATGCATTTTATCTACTTTTGGAAGCGAATTTTACTAAAAAGAACTCATTGATCGTCTGGCACTCTTTTTTTTATCCTATCTAATTTTAACAGAATACACCTCCTTAGAACAAGAACAAGCAGACAACATCGAAGTGAGTTAGAAAACAAAAGTAATTGAAAATACTCTCATTATATTCGAAATTTCTAATTTTTTTTTTTAATTTTAACATCTGAGGAATCGAACCAGTAATTTTGATAATAATTTTACCGCTAACGTAACATATAAATTTACCATCTTAAAAACCCTATAAATTTCTAACTGAACTTTGACATGTTTTGAAATTATAAGGTCTATAAATAATAACAAAGTATCTTAGTCCTGTCTTAAGGGTCCTGTTCACCCAACTGAATTTTTAGTGGATTATCTCTGACAAATATAAGCTTCATTTATTATATATATATTTTTCCCAAGCTGGCTATACATGCTTTATTGTAACGGAAATTGACAAGGGCATTTCTCTATATTAAAAATTTTAATAGTAGTAAACTGAAATTGTTAGTATAGGAATGATTTTATAGAGAGTGGAAACCGAGATATATACAAGATATTTATTAAAAAATGTTATACCGACAGCTAAGCACGAGAATATACACGATTAGATGAAAGGCAAAGATGAAACTTTAGCTTAAATACATTTCCAAAAATATGTATCACATTCTGATAGAAACAATGTCGAAACGAAAGAAAATAATAATATCAACGTCATTTATATTTTTTATTCCCAATTTCTGGCACTTTTCACATGTTTGTATTGATTTTTTTATTTCAACTTTATTTCAGGTAGAATGTGATAATATATTTTATATTTTTGGAAATGTATTTAATCTAAGGATTCCTATGTAATTTGTATGCGTCTTGTTATAACCATTTTTGGAAAATATCTCGTCTATATCCCGTTTTTTTTACTCGCCAACAAGAGCATATTTCTACTAATACTTCAATTTTTTCCATACGAATTCTTGACATAAATAAATTCCATTTTGTTTGCATGTTTGTAGAATGGCTCAGTTAGAACGGGCATTTTGCCTTTCTTATTCTGGATAATAACACCCTAAAAAGATATATTAGCGATTTTAGAAATAAGAGTTTTATGAAACTTAAAAATAATATATAGGACTTTCCATTTAAAAATACAGTGTTTGAACAACGATTATATAAAGATTATTTCTCTTCTAAATCAGGAAAAATTCCTGAAAAGCGCTACAAATCCTGCGTTTCATCTGTTGCCTAGGTGGTTTATTTATCATCACTAACGCTGCAAATCTTCGAGCTGAAGTAACCTAAATACACGACATCATTGCCAAAAAATATCTATCCAGTTATTTTCATGTTATAAGTTGTGAATTATATCTAAGTAGTTATTAATTAAAAAAGAATATAGCCATATTTAAAACTGACCAAAACCCCATCCAAAATCATACACCTGTTAGCAAAGCGATCTAATACATTTTTAATTATTTTTTTTTATAATACACTGTGTTAGGAGTTTTTATACTATACACCAGAATTAAGAATATAGTTCTAAAATTCTAATAATATTTTTGTGTTATTGTGTAATCAGTTCCCAGTTCACTTAGTGTTTATGTTAAAACTGAAAATAATAAAAAACAAAGATGATTTTCAGATGTTCTGACTTCCAAAATTTAGAAAAGGATATAAAACTATTATATATACGAGGGCTAAATCTGGCGAATATGACTGATACGAAAACAATTTGCATCCTAACTCATGCAATTTTGCCATGGCGATGAAATTAGTGTGCACGCATGCATGTCCTGATGAAAAAGAATTTTTTTCTTCGCCAAATGCGGAGGTTTTTCTTTCACAACATGATAAAAAGGAACCAATAAGTTGACATAATACTCTCCATTAATCGTTTTGTCCTTTTCAAGGTAATCGACGTGAATTATGCCGCGTGTATCTCAAAACACAGCGGCCATGACTTCGTTGGCCTATAAAGTTGCCTAGGCCTATTTTGGCGTCGGTTCGCCACAGAAAATCCACTGTCTGGACTGTTCTTTGATCTCCGATCTGCTATGATGAATCCACGTTTCGTTATGAATCGACGCTAGAATCCATTCCAATTGTGCTTCGACATCGCCAAACCTTGAAGTTTACACACGTGCATGTGTATTGTCAATTGTGAGCAATCACGGCAACCATCTTGCGGAAAGATTTTTCATATCCGAATGATTTATTAAATTGTGCTGCATTCATTTAACTGAGATGCTCACAGTTTCAGCGATCTCACGTAGTTTCACTCTCAGATTATTTATGACTATATCGTGGATTTTCCAACCATTTCTGATGTGGTGACCTCATTTCGACGACTTGAACGTTCTTCATCAAAAATGCTTGCACGGCCGCGTTTGAATTCATTTGTTAAATATTTTATGGTCGATAATGAAGGTGCAGAGTCACCATAAACTTCGCTGAGTTCCGCTGTTATCTCATCATTCGTTTTCTTTTCAAAAACAAATATTTTTTCACTGCTCGATATTCAATTTTTTCCATTACTGTAGAATCACAAAAGTTGTTCTATTTAAATGGCTGCCACTTACAAACTAAATCGCGCAATGACTCGAAAATTTGACAGGATTCTTGTGAAAGGTTATGTTTATGAAAAAATATATATATTTTTTAAATAGTAGCAGGATCTCTGGCCAATGCCAAGTACTTATCATACAACTCTCTTATATTCCGAATTTTGTCCTTAAACGTCATATATGTAACGGTAAATAATTAGGTTTAAAATTTACCAATCAAAACACGAGAAAATTTTTTTTGGTACACTATTGAAACTCTATCAAATTTATCCCCTATTACTGAAGCGATACCTCTCAAAAATAGTAAAGCTCTTTTATACCTCCTATTAGCTATTATTTGGTGTATGAATTAATTTTGAGGAATATTTCGGTAAAAATATTGCCTTATTGTTTAAAGTATTGTCCATCGCTAGCCACTGCTTTCTCTCATCTTTGTGACCGCATATGAAAACGACGTTGAAAGAACGACTCATCTTCTGAGACTATCCATGAATCGACCCATTTTCTGGTATCCTCGTAAGAATGGAAGCGCTGTTCAGACAGGCCGTGCGTCATGCATCGAAACACCTGATAACACATCCCATCCAAGCACTTATAGCGTTTCCTTGACGGGTTTGGAAACATACGGCCGTGCGTTGACATGTTGAAAAATCAGTTTCTCGTGTCTTTTGGCATATTGTGGTCATTTTCCTTAAGTGCTCGGATCAGTTGAATCAATTGTTGCCGGTAACGTTCCGCAGCAATAGTTTCGTTGGGGTGAAGCAGCTCCCCCTCCAGCTGATCCTACCAGATACACAGCATAAGCTTGGAGCCATGAATATTCGGTTTTGGCGAGGGTGATGATGGTTCACCGGGCTTCAGAAATGATTTTTTGCGCTTCTGATTATCGTAGCGTATCCAGTTCTCATCACCAGTTACGACACGATGCAAAAAAACATTCCAATTGTACCGTTGAAGCAGTTGTTTACAGGTCAAAAATAGCCTTTCAACGTCTCTCGATTTTAATTCGTACGGCACCCAATTTCCTTGCTTTTGAATCATTTTTAATGCATATTAGTACTTGGAAATGGTTGTGCGATGTACTTCTAATGATTTTGCAAGTTCTTTTTTCATTTGGCACGGGTCTTCATCGAGTATTGCCTCCAATTCCTCATCGTAAAACTTTTTCAGTTGGCCTGGACGTTCTTTATCTTCCGTGTCAAAATCACCACTTTTGAAGCGTCCAAACTGGTACTCATTTATTTTTAACGATGATCACCATAGATTTCCGATAGCAATCGATCACTTTCAGCAGCACTTCTCTTCGAATTAAAGAACAAAAGTAACGCTTCCCGCAAATGGTGTTTTGTTGGCATTTAACTCGACATATTCAATGCACAAAAACATATGTTGTTTACACTTCGGCAAAATAAAATAAAAATGAAAGTCTAATGATAGTACTTAACCATGAATATAGCAACAGTATGCCCCGATGCGATATAATAAATTACACCCTTCCTTAGAAATCCCTCAAAATTAATTCACATTCCTCATTTATGTGTTCCAAATCGATACCCCATTTCGTTCGTGAGTCATGTTAACAAATCAATAGACCGATGAAAAATGGAAAGTATGTTTTTTGCTATTTGATAATCCTTAAACGTTAAGAAATTCAAAATTCTCGGAGGGTATTTTCTAGCGATTGGTCAAATTTAAATTTAGTTGATAGATTTGAATCTATACTCATTGTTTTCATTTTTTGTTACAAAACTATAGGGCTGAAATCGAAATAGAAAACTAGGTTTCTTCTAAAGAGTTGATTGATCGATCCGTTACTTTGTGACTGTACATTTTAACAATAAAACTACTTAATTACTTTGTTAACTGTCACTAAATATATTTGTAAAGATTTTACAATTGCGTTATCGCGATTTCGTAGTACAACTACATTGTCAAACGCTTAACTAAGACTAAAAACAGATTTTTGGTATTTTTATGTTTATATGATGAACAGATGTGGGTCTATTATATGTTAAAACAGTTGGAACAGAACAGAATTTGCTGTGTCTAATTGACTATTCAGTAAATTTATATTATGGTCCTTTGAATGTCTGTAAATTTCGATGGATTCTAAGAAATTGAGTTTTGACCCTTTAGGTGCCGTTTGTAAACAATTGATATTGGGAAATGTTTCTAAGAAATGTTTAGCAAAGTGTGATTTTTCATTTTTTAGTCTATAAGAGGTATTATGTTCTGTGAATCTTGTTTTGAAATTCCGTCCCGTTTGGCTTACGTAACAGCTATTGCACTCTTGACAATTAAGTTTATAAAATACAATAAATCAGGAGTTTATAAACTTAACTGGCAAGAGTACAATAGCTGTTACGTAGGCCAAACGGGACGGAATTTCAAAACAAGATTCGCAGAACACACAATGCCTCTTATAGGCTAAAACATGAAAAAAATCACACTTTGCTAAACATTTCTTAGCAACAGGCCATACTTTTCCTAATATTATGTATTTACAAATACTCCATATGGCACCTAAAGGGTCAAAACTCAATTTCTTAGAATCCATAGAAATTTACAGACATTCAAAGGACCATAATAAAAATTTACTGAATAGTCAATTAGACGTAGCAAATTCTGTTCTGTTCCAACTGTTTTAACATATAATAGACCCACATCTGTTCATCATATAAACATAAAAATACCAAAATCTGTTTTAGTCTTAGTTAAGCGTTCGACAATGTAGTTGTACTACGAAATCGCGATAACGCAATTGTAAAATCTTTACAAATATATTTAATGACAGTTAACAAAATAATTAAGTAGTTTTATTGTTAAGTTTCTTCTACCTAATTTTTGCAGCTAGAAAATTTAAAAAATATTCCAATATAATTTTATAAAAGTCAAAAGCATTATTACACGATATTACATTAAAACTTTAAGGTGAAGGAAAGCTAAAGGCTTCTTATTTCGGAAAGGTTTGATAACTAAGTGCCTATAAATGTTAAAGAACATCAAATAAATTTAGATAATAGGGTCCTTAAGTTATATTCAAAGAAATATATTGATTTGTAAACGCTACCTAATGTTTGGCAATAAATTATTCGTGAAAAGATTTAACTTGAACTTTCTTGAGTTATCAGAAAAAAGAGTTATTTTACGGCCTATTGATTTATCTTGTAATTAATACACATAAATATCGCATTTATTGGCTAGTTATTAATAAAAATATATTAACCTGTTACCTGTAATTTATTTCTAGCTGAAATGTTTTGGTTTTCTGTAATAGTAATACAATATTTTTACATCCCTTGCTAAGAGAACTAGTACATCATTAAAAAAATTACTCCTCGAGTTTTCGTAATTTCCAGTTTTGACAGAAGCACTTCTGCTCAAATTTTCTTTGTGGATAAAATCTCATCATGTTGTATCATTGGAACTTGCCCGCACGTTGTGGTGTCATTTTGTAACCTGCTAAACTGTCCTCAGTTTGAGGCATCTTTTTTTGTACTCTGTAAGAAGTTGTTTGTCCCACCCTTGAGCGCAATTTTGTACCGTTTGAATATTGGATGCCCCAAGCTTGAGCACAATTTTCTTGCAGCCCCGCTTTAATTTCTGATAATGAATCGAGTGAATCCTGATTTTAAAAGAACTAAAGAAATTAAACACACACTAGCTCAGTTTTCCTTGGTAGAGAGATATGGGTAAGAGATAATTGTCTTACGTCTTTTTGGAATTATTTTCTATTTTTAAAAAGCTTTAGCTGTACAAATTTTGGGCACCATCCATTTTAAAATAGAAAGGATCTAACTTCAGCTAAAAAAATGGAAAAATACTGAAAGAATGTATTGTTGGTAAATAAAAAAACAGTTTGGTACAGCCGTTCTTATCCTGAAAAGTACGATAGGTATTCAGTGAGACACTAGCTTTAATCAACAAAAAGGAAATTTATTCATGTTTTTAAAATAAAAAGTTCTAACCTTTGCAGTTTTACAAAAAAATTCTAGCCTAACTAGTAGTTATTACATTTAAATTCTGAACTATGACTACCCCCGAAGACGAAAAATAGTGCTTTTCACTTCACTTTTTAGTCAGTTTTAAATTGCTGTTAAGGCACTACTCAGGGATAGGTCTATTGAAGGATGTTTTGGTAACTTACTGTTCTTATTCCGGCTTTGATGGAATACGACCGATTTCACACTTTTCTAGAAAACACTTAGAGAGCCCACTACGGCTTTTCGTTAAGAAACTTGTGCTTTACTTAGCTCGCATGATGGTTGTTATGAGCCTTTACTGTAGCTCAGTCGAAGGAAGCCTACTTGGCGGCTCCGATGAAAATTAGCCTGGCGCGGCTTGATGGTACTGCCTTCTCGGCGGCTAGATGGAAATAAGCCCGGCTGCGGCTAGATGGAAAACCGCCTGCACAGTCGGTCTTCAGGTCCTTAAATAAACCATCCAAACTCTGCCGGTAATATCGCGACGCCGGAACCAAAACAGCAGATACACACTTTTCACCAATCGCGACGTGGCGGTAGGTTCGGTCAGGAACCCGCACAACACACTATACCGAACGTCTTGGAATCTCTGTTTAATATACCGTTCGATACAAAAATGAAAATAAGTACAATTTGAAGTGAAAAAATCAGTAACATTACATGGTCTTAAAATCTAGGAAAAAATGAATGTTACATTTACCCCCTTCCAAAAAGAAATAGACTACACTAGTCTATTAAACTTAGGCTACTTATGAAAAGGTACAAAGTGGTACACTATCACTTAATACTAAGGTCAGAACTTAAAACAAAAGTACAAACTTCGGACCTTACTACTAGACTTAATTCAATTAAGCACTAATATTAAGTACAATGAAAACCAAATGAAAATCTTTGCATGTACACAAGAATCTTATAACTAGACTTAACTTAATTAAGCACTAAGGTTAAGTACATCAAAAAGTAAATAAAAATCCTTGCATGAACATAAGAAATACCTGTTCAAAGTAACAATCGCGGTCTTCTTATATAAAAGAATCAGCTCTATTATTGTTACCAAAACAAAAAAAAAAATAACTTGGTCTAGACTCTTGTCTAAATCAAAAAAGTGAACTGAAATAAAATATGAACACCCCCCTTAAAATATTTTAAGGATTGTCTGAAAATTTTCTATTTCAGCAAAAGAAATTTATAAAAATTCTTAAATAAAGAAAAAAAATAAAAAAATGATTCTAGTGCAAACACTTACACTAAAAAGAAAAAGTCTTGTCAGACCATTTAGCACTAGGCCAAAAAAAAAAAAAATATCTGGATAAATATCCAGACAAACGCTCGGGAAAAATCGCTATCAATGCTCTAGCTCATCGCTAAGAGAACATTCTAAATCTAGTATCACTACTAGTCGCACTCGGAAAATAATCGCACTCTATCGCGCAATGTCGACGTCCTAAGACATCTAGACATGCTAAAATCGCTAGGGAAAACGCTCTGGTTGATCGCCAGATAATCGCACTCTATAACGCAATGTCGACGTCCTAAGACATCCAGACATGCTAAAGTCGCCAGGGAAAACGCTCTGGTTGATCGCCAGAAAACACCTCGGCTCCTCGCCAAGAAAACATTCTGGTACATCGCCAGAAAAAAGCCTCAGCTCCTCGCCAAGAAAACATTCTGGTACATCGCCAGAAAAAAGCCTCGGCTCCTCGCCAAGAAAAACACTCTGGTATATCGCCAGAAAAAAGCCTCGACTACACAAAGTCTGCGTTCTAAAAGAACAATCTCGCCATTAACATAGTGAGCAGCTATAAAAGCTAACAATGCCACTATAGGCACAGTGAATAGCTATAAAAGCTAAAATTCACTCTAAACACAGTGAATAGCTATAAAAGCTAAAATTCACCAAACTGAATGATCCTGCTTCACAAAGCAATGTTCGCTAAGAACAGAATGATTAGTCTGCGCACAACTAACATTCAAGGAAACATTCCCAACATAACTATATGAGACAGCAAGTCTCGAAATAGGACCTCCCTAAAGTCATAATCCTAAATATAGGAGTCCATACGCAAAACGACTCAAGATCTCGCATTTTGAGCACATGCTCTCAGGCAACCAACATACACCGAAATATATACAGAAATATATACAGAAATATATACAGAAATATATACAGAAGTACATTCAGGAGTTCAAATCCCAAACTCTTGGTTACGATAACTCCATACTGAGCTTGGTGAAAGCTCTTAGCAAAAGCTAATCAAATCTTCGGCACATCGCCCCAAAGTGACAAATCTGCCTAGAAACATGAGCCGGAAAAAACGCCCTCCGTCATTCTTCAGGGTGGCTATACAGAGATATAAAACTTAACCAGCATTGCGCCTCTTCAAGTTGCATGAAGAACCCTCGTGTACTGGTCTCGCCCTGGAACAACAACGAAAAACATTCAATCCATCCCACATAACAGGAGACAAACACCTCACCACGATATACTGAATGGTGGAGACAATAAAATACTGAAATGGTGACCCTGGAGTCCACCAACAAAAGGGAGTAGATTATAGCATCCACTAAACTAAAACGGTGTCTACCACACCACCATAAGTCAAAAAAAAATTAATCAATAGGGTGTTCCGAAACACACTACTGCCAACAGCCTGTCACCACTAATAGGCTAATTGGAGCTGAGGTCGACTACAGTAGCTAGGCTCTCCTTTGGTTTAAATAGAAATAACCATTGGGTAACAAAACCCCTAAAGGTCCCAAAGGTCAAACGTTCACCCCCATAGACTACCCTTCCAATCAGTCTGTTCCTCAGGAAGACTAACTCCCTGCCAAACGTCGTAACGGCATCTGTTAGCACCCGGTGCATCACAGCCTGTAAAAACAGATAACTCATGGGATACAACCAAAAAGGTTTATAAGGTTAACTTAACCAAGCTTCTAACGGAAATTTCCAAAAAACGAAAATGAGCTTAAAAAGCTACATGAAGCAAAAATTTCTCTATTTTTCGGTGGCAACGCAACAAAACTGTTGAAGACGACAAGAGCTTTTCCAGCTTAATCAGAAACAAGAAGAAAACATCGTTGACAGATAAAATATTCGATCATGGTGTTAATCGTCTTCCTAGACAATAGCCTCTAGAAGAAACTGCTACAGGTATCAGGCATAACCGTTTTCTGTCAGCCCAAACTCCTAGATTACCTCTTGGAAATCTAAAAATTCGGTTAGGAATCTTCCTTCACTGCGCTTAGCCTCTCTTGACAAGGTTCTCATCTCGGTATCAGATTTTGATCATTTCTTTGTGAAACGACTGTCTTACTCTGCTCTCATCTCCTGTAAATGATCAGCCTTTAGTTCTCCTGCAGAACTTCAATTTTCTATCAATCTGATAGTAAACCGAAAAAACTCAACATACGCCTATGAGTCCATGCAAAAAAAATTTTTAAAAAAATTAGTGACTCAAAGGTAACGTTTAAACGGCTCTGAAAAGAATAGAATATACCCTCAGTTTGTCAATTCAGAAGAAGATCTAAATCAAAATAATCCAAGTCTTAGACTTACTGGATAAACCAAAATCAATTTACTCTTAATTGCACCCAACATATACCACTAAGGTAATAAAAATACACCCACTCGGGTAACAAAGTTTGAAATGGCTCATAAAAATTTTTGTCTCTACATCTCACTACACGAGCTACATCTTGCGCTTGTCCTAACTCAAGATCACCTTGGATTGCCTCTAATCAAAATTTCGCTTCCAAGTGTCAAGAACTGGATATTATTTGGGGTCATAAGCAAATCAAATCCCGCGACCACCGACATACCAGTCTTATGATATATCCTGAGTGTGACTCCTTCGCAAGCTCGCAAAACTGAGCCGATGCTAAACATCAACCACAATCAACCTAAGTTTGGATATGATCAGTACCCAAAACCTTAGCATTAAACAACAAAAGTAAGCTATTCTCTGCTCAACTTTTATAACAGTCAAAAAAAACGAGGTCGTCACCTCTACAGAGCAACATCAAAAAAAATAAAGTTAAGCAATTAAGATAATGTAAATATAAATTATTCTTCTTCTGACAAACTTTCATTAGGGTTAGGTCCGTTGAATGGTTTTAAGTCTTTAATATGCCATCGTCCTATTTTAGTCCCATCTAAATTAACTAAACCATAAACTAAATCTGAAATCTTTTCTCTAATCACGCAATGCACATACTTAGGTACTAACTTAGATGTGAATTTATCTGCTGCACTGGAAAGAATTTTATTTTTTCGCCAAACGTGATCACCTATATTAAAGGCAAAATCCCTTTTTCTAAGGTTGTAAGACTTACTGTTCCGTTCATAAGCCTTATGTATCCTACTACGCACGTCGGTGAAAATATCTTTTAAACCCTTTAAATTTTTCGGCGTACGCACCCCTGTTACTCGGAATTATTTCGCTGTCAACATTGACATCCAAATCTAAATTTTTATAATACGATCCAGATAGAGGTATATGTCTGCCGTAAACTAAGAAAGACGGTGTAAACCCGGTTACTTCGTGTCTTGCGGTGTACACGGGATTAAAACGGATGTTAAAACTATATGTCTCACTTAATCTCTTAAGACACTCAGAAGTAAATTGAGTACCGTTATCGCATATCGAAAGCGATGAAACTCCGTGGATTAGAAAAATATCGTTTTCCAAAATTCTCTCTATATATCCAGCTTTAGAGCTTTTCAAAGGAAATAGCATGGTATACTTTGTAAACCAGCAAGAAACCACGAGAAGCCATTTATTTCCCTTTTTTGAACGTGGGAATGGGCCTACTAGATCAGCTGCTATGACTTGAAAAGGGTAATTAACCGTTTTCTCTTTTCCCATCAGTCCCATAGGTAGTGCATTTGGAGATTTCTGCGCTCCACATACTTCACAAGTCCTCACAAACTTTACGATGTCAAAACGCATTTTTGGCCAATAATACTGTTCCTGAACCCTGTGAAGAGTTTTATAAAAGCCAAAATGACCAGAAGTAGGAGGAGTGTGACACATGTCTATAACTTCCTCTCTCTGTGGTTTAGGAACTAGTATTTTCCACTCGGGTACATTAACTTTTAAAGGCAACTGGTTTGGGATAAATTTGTACACGAAATCATTCTCCACCTTCCACTGCGGAAAATTTTGAGGAAATTCTTTAATTTGCTGCCGTAAATTGTCGTACCATGGATCAATGCGATCTACATCAACTGTATCAATTCTTACGCCAAACTGTGCATTAAGACTGTTTTCGTCCACTGTATGATCTGGGATTCTTGACAAAGCGTCAGGAATAACATTGTGGACTCCTTTTCTATGAATTAAAGTAAATGTGTGTTGTCTCAGCCTAATCGCCCAACGCGCTAGTTTGCCACTAGGGTTTTTAATAGAATTAAGCCACAATAAGCTATAATGATCTGTTATGACCGTGAAAGGAACACCTTCTATGTAGGGTCGAAACTTTTCGATGTTAAAGAGTACTGCTAAACATTCTTTTTCAACAACCGAATAGTTACGTTCAGCCTTTGACAAAGTTCTACTGGCATACGCTATCACTCTTTCCTCACCATTGATTTTCTGTGTTAGGACGCCCCCTAAACCGGTATTAAAAGCATCACTAGAAATATAAAACTGTTGGGAAAAATCTGGTTGGGATAAAATTGGAGCTGAAACCAATAGCTCTTTAATCTTTATAAAAGATTCTTCGGCTGCCTTTGTCCAATCTATCGATTGTCCTTTTTTTCGTCCTTTCAAAAGATCATTAATAGGTGACAACAAGGTAGAAAAAATTCTCGATAAAACGTCTGTACCATGAACACATTCCTACGAAGCGCTTAACTTCTGTAGTATTAGTAGGTCTCGCATAATTAACCATGCTTGCTACTTTATCCGGATCGGTACGTAAGGAATTTGAGCCTACAATATAGCCTAAAAACTTTAGAGAAGTTTTGAAAAAATCACATTTGCTCAAATTTATCGTCAGTCCGGCCTCTTTCAATTTATCTTTTACTTCCTTAAGTAAGCGAATATGCGATTCGAAGTCTTCCGATGTTACTAAAATATCATCGAGATAGGTAAAAATATGTGGCTCATATTTCGGACCAAATATGGCGTCCACTAAACGTTGCTGAGTTTGAGCAGCGTTCTTTAGACCAAACGGCATAGTTACGAACTGAAATAGACCTGGGCCTACTACTGCAAAAGCGGTCTTTTCCTTAGAGGATTTGTCAAAAGGAATTTGCCAGAAAGCCTTCCTAAGATCTATCGAAGATACATACTTAGCATTCCTGAATGATGTCAAAATTCTGTCGATGTTCGGTAATGGATAGTTATCAAATTTGCTGACCTCGTTGAGCTTTCTACCGTCAAAGCATAGACGATATCACTCCGAGTTTCAACATTTCGTCTAACTCCTTACAAAATTCTGTCGATGTTCGGTAATGGATAGTTATCAAATTTGCTGACCTCGTTGAGCTTTCTTCCGTCAAAGCATAGACGATTTCACTCCGAGTTTCAGCATTTCGTCTAACTCCTTATTCAATACTTTTGACATGTTCGGAGACATGGCGATGGGCCTTGTCTTTACAGGATTGGCATCAGCCGTATCTATAGACATGGTGATTTTATTCGTTCGGCCTAACCTATCTTTACTACTTATTTCATTGAAAGAGCTTATTACTTTTTCTGCTTTTAAGCGTTCCGTCCGCGAGAGATCATCTAGGGTACATAGACGCGAGAAAAGGTTTTCTAAAGAACTTTCTGAATAACAATCTTTAAAACTTGTTTGAGAGTTGACTTCCAGGGACTGTGGATACCACGAATTATTTTTAAAATTTACTAGAATTCCAAATTTTTGTGCAATATCACATCCTAAAACCAAAGTATGTGCTAGAGAAGGTACTACTAGAGCAGAGATTACTAAACAAAGACCATTGCAGACTAGCGGCAACTCAACCGTACCTAAAACTTTTAGACGGCTGCCATCTGCAGTGGTAACACTTCTATTTTTGACATGGCATATTTTTATACTTAAACGACTTAAAATTTTAATACCATTCTGACCTATAACGGAGGCATTTGCACCAGAGTCAAATAAAGCCGAGAAATGGGCACCTAATAGATTTATCTTGATATGCGGTCTGTTATCTGAATATTTATGCTCGAATAAAGGAGACATGTGACCATTTGGAGAAGCAGGAGTTTTAACTTGAGGAGAATTTTTATTAGACGAAAAAAAAAATCAGAAACTTTTTGTAACTATTAAGTCCAATCTGATCTATTGGAATATTTCTTTACTTAAGATCCTCTTTAGAATCTTTCTTTTGTCCGCGACCGGACGTTCTGAGAAAGTACGACGGATTTTCAGTTCATAGTCTAACTCATATTCCAGTAGGTGATTGACTTTAAAATTGAAGGCTTCCACTATAAATGAATAAAATTTAAAAGAACTGTTTAAAAAAGTCGTGAAAATATTTCTCCTGTGCTCCCAATAGTCAAAAAAAATAAAAAATATGTAAAGGCACTTAAAATATGTAAACTTCTTTACTAAACATTAAAAAAAATCTTCGACAATTTCAAAAAAAATTTTAAGTATTGCCTTGTATTAAAATTCTTTTTACCAAATATGTTAAGAATTTTCAACAAAAAATCTCCAAATACCGTTTCGTATCAGCAAAGTATTTTTAATATTCATGCAAAACATCGGTGAGAAAAAAACGTATAGTTTTTTGTTCGGTTAACCGCAAAATAAATCAAACACTGCAAAACATTAAAGTAAACCAGCACATCTGCTAATCTGAACTATAAAGCTAGCTTTTAAGAAAAAAAAACAGGGATCACTTATCTTAGAGTCAATTAACAAAATTCAAATATCTATACCACCATCAGATAAATTGAAATAAAAAAATTCTACAAATTTCCTGCTTTTGTCTTACTGCTATAGTGTAGTTTCGTTTAATAAATATTATGAAATAAAAATATCTGCAAAGTTAGAGCTTTTACTTTGTTCGAAAGCTAGTACACTGAACCCTTTAAAAAATAAAATTCCAAAAGCCCCGCGTTGACAGCGCTATTTTGTATCATTGGAACTTGCCCGCACGTTGTGGTGTCATTTTGTAACCTGCTAAACTGTCCTCAGTTTGAGGCATCTTTTTTTGTACTCTGTGAGAAGTTGTTTGTCCCACCCTTGAGCGCAATTTTGTACCGTTTGAATATTGGATGCCCCAAGCTTGAGCACAATTTTCTTGCAGCCCCGCTTTAATTTCTGATAATGAATCGAGTGAATCCTGATTTTAAAAGAACTAAAGAAATTAAACACACACACTAGCTCAGTTTTCCTTGGTAGAGAGATATGGGTAAGAGATAATTGTCTTACGTCTTTTTGGAATTATTTTCTATTTTTAAAAAGCTTTAGCTGTACAAATTTTGGGCACCATCCATTTTAAAATAGAAAGGATCTAACTTCAGCTAAAAGAATGGAAAAATACTGAAAGAATGTATTGTTGGTAAATAAAAAAACAGTTTGGTATAGCCGTTCTTATCCTGAAAAGTACGATAGGTATTCAGTGAGACACTAGCTTTAATCAACAAAAAGGAAATTTATTCATGTTTTTAAAATAAAAAGTTCTAACCTTTGCAGTTTTACAAAAAAATTCTAGCCTAACTAGTAGTTATTACATTTAAATTCTGAACTATGACTACCCCCGAAGACGAAAAATAGTGCTTTTCACTTCACTTTTTAGTCAGTTTTAAATTGCTGTTAAGGCACTACTCAGGGATAGGTCTATTGAAGGATGTTTTGGTAACTTACTGTTCTTATTCCGGCTTTGATGGAATACGACCGATTTCACACTTTTCTAGAAAACACTTAGAGAGCCCACTACGGCTTTTCGTTAAGAAACTTGTGCTTTACTTAGCTCGCATGATGGTTGTTATGAGCCTTTACTGTAGCTCAGTCGAAGGAAGCCTACTTGGCGGCTCCGATGAAAATTAGCCTGGCGCGGCTTGATGGTACTGCCTTCTCGGCGGCTAGATGGAAATAAGCCCGGCTGCGGCTAGATGGAAAACCGCCTGCACAGTCGGTCTTCAGGCCCTTAAATAAACCATCCAAACTCTGCCGGTAATATCGCGACGCCGGAACCAAAACAGCGGATACACACTTTTCACCAATCGCGACGTGGCGGTAGGTTCGGTCAGGAACCCGCACAACACACTATACCGAACGTCTTGGAATCTCTGTTTAATATACCGTTCGATACAAAAATGAAAATAAGTACAATTTGAAGTGAAAAATCAGTAACATTACATGGTCTTAAAATCTAGGAAAAAATGAATGTTACAATGTATTAAGTTATAATCCTTGAAGTATTTTTGAACTGAGATAGTTAAATTCAGTATTTATTTGAAAACCCCGTGTTGGCGACGGTAGTACTACGTAAATTACTTTAATTTTATTTAGTAAATTTAATTTATTTGCTATAAATATTTTATAAAGGAGCAAAATTTTCATATTTCCTTTAAGGAAAAATAATCTAAAAATAAAAAAATTGTAATAATGTACATATATATATATATATATATATATATATATATATATATATATATATATACATATATATATATATATATATATATATATATATATATATATATATATATATATATTTATATATATATATATATATATATATATATATATATATATATATATATATATATATATATATATATATATATATATATATATATATATATATATATATATATATATATAGAACATCAACGAAAACCAGATAGTAAAACAAGAAACGAAACTGATTATGTTTTATCAAATGACAAGAACAATGTAATCCATATGACAGTCTTGAATACGATAAGCATTGGTAGTGACCATCGGATGTTTAGAACAAAACTAAGAATAAATCTGAAACAGGAAAGACACAGATTGATAACGCATACAAAGGTAAAGACACCAACAGAAGAAGAAAGAAAAACAACACATAGATGAGTATTGGAAAATTATATAGAACACATAGACTACCAAACAGAACTTGATGAACTAAACACACAAATAACCACAGCCTACTTATGAGTAGAAAAAAAAACCGGTAACATCGAAAAAAAAAAACAGAAATTAAGCAAAGAGACACAATCTCATGAAACAGAGAAGACTATTAAGAAATGATCCTATAAATGGCAGACTAGAATTGGCTGAAATAGAGAAGAAATAAAGAAAACGATCAGAGAAGACGTCAGACAGTACAGAGAATCGAAAATAGAAGAAACTCTGAAAGAGTTTGAAACACCTAAATAAACAAATGTATGAAGGGAGACATCAAATAATAAAACTTATAAATAAAGATAACCAAGAGATCGCACAAATCCAATGGAGATAAAGGAAGCTACAGCAAAAATATTATCAAACACTATATGACACAAAAAAATCGCCACCGCCCTGGAAACAAGAGGGAAATAAAGTCATGTTAGAAATACATGTCGCGCTAATACTTCACATCCGTATGAGGTTCAGTTTGTTACTCCGCGTACAATGCTTTTCAAGCAGTCTTTTATATGGAGAACATCATTCCTTTGGAATAATTTGCCCAGAGCTGTGTTTCCCACCGAGTAAAGTTTACAGCGATTCAAGAACAACGTGAATCGCTTTTTCCGCACACATGCCGCTCCTGGAGTGCTTCAGGAACTTCCCTGTAGCACGTGTGCTAAACCCATAAAAAAACATTGTGAGAAATTCCCCATATAAAAAAACGGATGAAATAATGAACGCCATAAAATATATGCACAACAAAGAACCAGGGGACGACGAAATAACTATAGAAATGATAAGGTAATGAGGAGTATCGATAATACAATCTCTTCAAGCTCCATTTAACAGATGCCTATTAGCAAGTAAAATACCAACACCTTGGGTAAACGCTTATTTTTAAATGTGAAACAAATTTAAACTAGGAGAATTACTGACCTATCAGTCTGTTATCGGTACTATACAAAATTCTCACTAGAATCATAACATATAGATTAACGAACAAATTAGACAGTTATCAACCACGTGAACAAGCTGGATTTAGATGCTAGTGGAAAAAGCAAATGAATATAAGGTCACCTTGTGGACAGCAACGGTTGACTACGAAAAATATTTGATTCAGTAGAGATATAGGCAGTCTTTAACGCCTTAAGTAATAGAATCTATGAAAGATACACAACTACTCTTGAATACAAATATAAAAGTTCCACATCACAAATAATATTTGAAGGAAAAACAAATAAAAGCAAAATTAAAAGAAGAATTATATAAGGCGACCCAATATCCCCAATGTATTCACGTTGAATCTAGAACACGTGACCAAAAGGCTAAAATAGGAAAAGAAAGGAAAACTAATAGATGGTGAACGATTAAATCACTTAAGGTTCGCAGATGATGTCACTCTTATTGCCAACACAAGAGAAGAATTACAAGAAATGCTGATGGAATTAAATAACAGGTCTCGAGAAATAAGTCTAAAAATAAACTTCACCAAAACCAAATATTTGATCAACGAAACTGAAGATAACAGCCAGTAACTATTAATAGAAGGTAAAAGAATAGCAAAGGTACAAACATTCATATATTTATGACAACAAATCAGAATATCAAAAAATAATTTAAAGGCTGACTTGGATAGAAGAGTCCCGTTAGCTTGGTCTGCGTTCGTAAAGTTACAATCCACATTTAAATTGGTATTAACATATGGCACTGAAATGTGAAGTTTACATAAAAGTATAATATATAAACTCTAGGTAACTCAAAGAGCAATGGAGAGAACAATGCTAAAATTAGACTCCAAGATTCGTAACATCGAGATAAGAAGAAGATCAAAAATGAGAGATGTAATACAACGAATACGTATATTAAGATGGCATTAGGCAGGGCGTATCGCAAGGAATGATAACAGATTGCCACGTTGTATGGTTAAATGGAGGCCTAGAGCACAGAAAAGATGCAAAGGTAGATCACAGACAAAATAGACGGACAACATAAAAAACCACCGGAACACGATTGGATGCGAAAAGCAAACAGAGCTCATTGGAAATAACTTGGGGAGGCTTACATCCTACTAATAGATGGAATAAGCTAATGCGGATGATAGATATACATATATGTATATATATATACATACATATATATATATATATATATATATATATATATATATATATATATATATATATATATATATATATATATATATATATATATAAATATATATATATATATATATATATATATATATATATATATATATATATATATATATATAAATATATATATATATATATATATATATATATATATATATATATATATATATATATATATATATATATATATATATATAGACGTATATACATAAATTTGTCTCGATTAAAAAGGATTATAGATAGTAGGTATTATTAAGTGCAGAATGGACATTCTAAAACGCTGTATCAGATTTTTATAGTTCATAACATAGTTGCAAACTGTGAAACATGAAAATTTTTAGTTATTAAATTTTCAGGAGCAATTTGTTTTAGAAATAGGACATTATATAAAAAATATAATTGATGGTTAGTTATAAACATGTAACAATATTCTCTTTAAAATTATAATTTTTCCTTACCACTCAGTTTCGAGACAACTTGTACATATAAAAAAATTTTCTCCAGTTTACTTTATTAATTAGAACTCCTTCACGTTCTTTTTTTTATAAAATCTGTAGTAAAAAAAAAACTTTATTAACTGCAAGATGAGAACGAAAAACACGAATAGCTCTAATCCTTCAAACGTACCGTTGCTCAAAACTAGTAACAAAAACACTTTGCTAACTTTGTCAACACAATATACTTTAGACACTACATGCCAAAGATTTGTTCTTTCTTATATTAAAAAGTTAGGAGTTATTAGAGACTTTAGTAAAACTCCGCAGCTATTTTCTTTTATAACAAAGTTATAATATGATCTTTAAAAGATCAAACGAATATATTTTAAAACTTTTGTATAAACAATAATTTTGTTGTAAAAAAAGTAAATATTGTTTTAGTTATAACAGGATATGCGTAAATTATTACTGAAAATGAATAATTATTGTCAAAACAATTTGTGAAATAACAGAAAAGACAAATGCATAATATGTAGATCAAGGTTTAGAGCGATCAACCCCATCTAAAAGCAAGTTAGAAAACTACTCTCTTAGTTACTATAATTTGGTATATTTTTTTTTCATTATAATACAACGTGTAGCTCCGTCACGTATAGGATGTGTGGTAGAATGTCTAAATAACTTTATGTATAAATATTTATTATTTAATTTAAGGAGATTGAAGCTCTAGTACGTAGTATTTGTAAATATTTACTTTCCGGTAAATATACGGCTTATACGTTGTTTAAGAAGGTTTTGAATTTTTGAGCCTATACTACGTACTTCAAGTTATTATTTATTGGACTGATCTGGTCCTTTAGAGTTAGTAAGAAACCTTCCATTTCTGGAAATGTATCTGTCGCTATGGTAGGCAGTAGTTCGACCCAGCTTTGTCGACAATTTCCTGAGTAACCTGATTTGGATATCGTCCACGAAAAGGTTTTACTAACCAGGCGTACAGCTTTAGTTAGTTTCTATGGTTGGTGATAGCGCAATGCATGTTCCCTTAGCCATACTAATATGCGTAACTAATTAATTGAAAGGTTTAAAGAAAAATTAATCATATCTGGAAAATCATATCCCCTCTCTTATTGCGAATCAAATACAAATTGATTTTTAAAACAGTTCAATTTATTAATTATAGCTGCCATTTTCTTACATTTATGTAGTAATATTACCTCTCAAGATTTGTTACTCTTGTGTATGTTGTTTATTTGCTGTTCTTTCTGTATATTTTTCTGATTTTAATTTACTTTTTTATGGGTAAACTAACCCTAGCTAACCTGACGCAAAGACGAATCTTCTGAAGTAAATTTGAAATTCCCTCCATTAAAACTCTACAAGGTTTATACAAACTCATACTTTAGTATTCAAACCCATAATATTATTTGGACTTTCTGAGTAGTTATTAATCTAAACATTTTGTTAATAAAAAGCATCTTGCTTGCCTTAGTAACTTACTGAAAGTTTTAATGTAACACTAGCTTCTTCTTGGTGAAGATATTAATTAAAATTATAATGGTTAAGCCGTTTTAAGTATCTAGTTAGAAAAAGTAACTAAAGTTTCTAATAATTCCCAACCGTCGATTATACTAGAGAACAATTTCTTGGCCTGCAACATAGTAAACATTTTCTGTTGCCAAAGCGATTCTGTGTAAATAATTAAAGGAACTTTTAGATAATATTCTCATCTTTGTATGTTTTTTAAGTTAACATGTAAGTTTCCAGAAAGTTTAATTTGGAAATTACAAATACGAAAAGAAATAATTTTATAAATAGACATAAGTTCAGGTTAAATATTCAGAACTCGACCTTTTTTACACGTGAAGCAAATAAGACCAAGTACGTCTCCTTACCATATAATCGGAAATATAATAGGGGACCCAATAAGTTATTTAATAAGGTAGGCTTCACCTTAGTCTACAAGTCATTAAACAATTTAAGAAATATCTTAGGAAATCGCAAAGACAAGATTCCTAATTGTAATGTGGCATTTATTAAATTAGTTGTAATAATTGCGACAAAAAGTATGTTGGGTAAACTAGAAGGTAAATTAAAATACGATTAAGGGAAAATTTAGCCCATTTAAAATACGGTAGAACAGAAAAGTCAAGCGTCGCCGAACATACCCTTGAAGCTGAGCATACTGTAACATTAGATGATGATCTAAGATTAATTAAAGATGTATCTGATATAAGATTGTTTAACGTATACGAAAGTATGGAAATTATAAAAAGTGAGAGTAGATTAAGAATTGGATAGATTTGGCGCTTCCTTGATGAAAATCCATTTTTAGAAAATGTAGAAAGACGAACTGGTTTTCACTGTATTTTATGAATTCAGGTACAATTATTTAAATAATTGTATATATATATATATATATATATATATATATATATATATATATATATATATATATATATATATATATATATATATATGTATATATATACGTATATATATATATATATATATATATATATATATATATATATATATATATATATATATATATATATGTATATATATATATATATATATATATTATATATATATATATATATATATATATATATATATATATATATATATATATATATATATATATATATATATATATATATATATATATATATATATATATATATATATATATATATATATATATATATATATATATATATATATATATATATATATATATATATATATATATATATATATATATATATATATATATATATATATATATATATATATATATATATATATATATATATATATATATATATATATATATATATATATATATATATATATATATATATATATATATATATATATATATATATATATATATATATATATATATATATATATATATATATATATATATATATATATATATATATATATATATATATATATATATATATATATATATATATATATATATATATATATATATATATATATATATATATATATATATATATATATATATATATATATATATATATATATATATATATGTATATATATATATATATATATATATATATATATATATATATATATATACATACATACGTTGACCAAAAACGACCGAGAGTCATAACATCCAAGTTGATTTAGACTCGCTTTGAAGAGGATTCACCTTTCTCGTCTAGTTACTAAATAAATAAATTTATTAAAAACCTTCTTAAATGACTAGACCAGGGGTCGGCAACCTATGGCACGCGTGCCATCTCTGGCACGACAAGCAATTTTGAATGGCACGCGTACCTATTGAAAGTTTACACATTAATTCTGTAATCTGTGACATGTTTCGAAATTAAGTAAATAATCGAAGACAGTATTTCTTTAACGATACAAACAAAAACGATATATTATATAGGTCACTAGGTATTATTACCAAAAACTACAAAATATATATTTTGTAATTTATAATTTTACTGAATGCATTGGTTTGGCTTTAATTTCGGCAAGTATTAAAGACGGCAAGCCTCAAAATATAAGCCTACACAAAGGCACAAATAAACGTCCACAATTCAGATCAAAAAGCCGCTATAAGGCGGTTTTTGTTTGACTTGACTTCAATCGTTCCGACGCGCGCCGCAGCTCTTTTTATATTGCCGAACTTCAGTTTTTGTTAGATTTAGCTTCTAGGCGGCCCTTTGATTACAATGGGCGCGTTGTAGATAATAATTTTTGTTCTAAGAAATTTAATAAACGTAATTATTGTAATTTCCTGGAAACATTATTTTTCTATATATAGCAAGCGGCTACACGTTTGGATCATTTAGTATAGAAGTAACATCCGTTCCAGTCAATAGTCGTCGAAAAGTTTAAAAATTAGAATTACGTTGCGTTATGGCCGCGAAGAAACAGAAGGTAGACGTTTGATCATTTCAAACTTCATGGACAACAGATTACGGTTTTGTACAGCAAAACGATCGGGCCATTTGTGTCCTATGACGGAAAAGCGTAGTTTTCCGAGCATCTAGTGTTCAACGACATTTCCAGAAAAAACATGAATCGTCATTTAAAGATAACGCTGATAAAAGGGAGGCAATACAAAGAGCAAGTAAACAATACGAGAAACAGACAACATTCTTTAGCAAAGTTTTCCAAGGAAAAAACCAGGTAACTGAATGCAGTTTCAAAATTGCATAATCGTTGGCACAAAAGGGTAGGCCGTTTACTGACGGAGAATTTATGAAGCAAACGTTTTTAAGTACTGGCGAGATTTTATTCGACGACTTGCCCAGTAAAGATACAATATTGGCCAGGATTAGGGATATACCGGCATCAGCGCGGACCATCGAGAGACGAATTACCGAAATGACACAACCTGTCCAAAAAACAGCAGAGAGACGCTATCAAACGGAGTTTTGTATTTAGTGTAGCATTGGATGAAAGTGTCGATATTAATGACATTGCCCGTCTGGCAATCGTTGCGCGATACTTCGATGATGGCAGTGTGTATGAAGAGCTGATTTGTCTGCTCCCATTGCAGGGAACTACAAGAGGAGAGGATATATTTTCAGAATTTGTTAAACATTTTGAAAAGCGGAACATTGATTTAAATAAAATTTTTTGCGTAACGACAGATGGCGCTCCTGCTATGATTGGGAGACATAAAGGATTTATTTCCTTTCTTATTGAACGCATGGGTCGATCAGTTTTGAATTTTCATTGCATAATTCACCAAGAGAGTTTGTGCGCTAAAATCTCCGCTGGAAGTTTAAAATCCGTGATGGATAGGGTGGTTAAAATAGTTAACTACATTGTCGGTAGTTCTTCACTGATCCATAGACAATTTAAGGCGTTTCTGCAGGAATTAGAAAGTGCATATTCAGATATACCATTGCACAATAATGTGCGCTGGCTCAGCCGTGGTAAAGTGCTCTCTAGATTTGTGCAATGTCTGGGCGAAATTAAATCGTTCTTGTTGGAAAAAAAAAAAATCAAGTGGATGCTTATCCTGAACTAGAAGATAAGAACTGGATCTGTATGTTAATGTTTCTTACTGATATTACAAACCATCTCAGTGAACTCAACTTAAAGTTACAAGGTTCAGGAAAAACAGCTATGGATTTATACGAATCCTGGAAATCGTTCATATTAAAAACAGATTTATTTATCAGCGATATTACTACAAACACATATAAATATTTTCCAAATTTAAAAACTTATATATCCAGTGTCGACGATGGTGCACTAATAGACGAAATTCTTAAATATATGACTAATTTAAAAGAGGAGTTTATCGAGAGGGGTTAGGATTTTGATAAATATGGTCCTATGTTCTCTTTTTTAATCAAACCAGATTTAATGGATTTTTCCAGCAGTTGCTTTGACATATCTCTTTTCTCATGGATGGACATTAATGATTTTGATCTTCAATACATTGAATTTAAAAGCACGAGTTATGGAATACGAAATTTGTAGAATTAAGAAGGGTATTAGAAGGTGACTGCCAGAACCATTCAAACGAGATACTCAGTTGTTGGATGAGTTTACCAAAGAAATTTATTTGTCTTAAGAAAGTAGCGTTTGCCATGCTAACAGCTTTTGGATCATCCTATATTTGTGAACAACTTTTTTCCCATATGAGAGTGATTTTCAACCCGTACCGAAGCAGGCTGACAACAGACAACTCGGAAGCATGTGTGACACTGAAAATAACCAGACATGAACCGGATATAAGAAAACTCTCTAAAGAACTTCAAGCACAATGTTCACACTAGGTCCTAGGACTAGTATAATAAAATTATTTGTTAAATGTTAAAATTTTTTTGTAATTAAACCTTCTAAAAGCAATATTTTAAGTTAATTTAAGTTAATTTTTGTTAATTTTATTTGTAGTAAGTACCCTTAGTTAAAAGGTTGCCGACCCCTGGACTAGACGGTATTGTTTGCGATTAATAATATCAACAGAGAATAATATTTAATCAAATTATTATTAGGTATTTGAAATTGTCTATAAGTTTGGAGAAATAAGACATGCCATTACATGTTCTTGAAAATAAAATAACGGAAATACGACAAAATAATATCTAAAAAATAAAACGCTCTTTACGTATTTCTAAAATACTGTACTCCAATGCAACTTATTTTCACATATTTGTTTAATTTTTTTAAAAACCTCACCTTCTTCGAAAAACAAAATAGAACCAATTCTTACTGTATCTTTTTGCTATCGAAATAACCAACAATCCCATAATACTTTATCAAATGTTTTATGGCGTTTATTCCATTCCGTACCTCGTTATAGTGATAAGAGTGGCGGCGCGTTTGAAAACGTGTTTTAAAAAAAGCGCGATTGGCTTTTCTTTTGAACTTGGTTACCGAAATGCTTCAAATGCATATGGTGATGTTTCGTAAGTTGAACTGAGGGAGGTTACTACTCAACTGGGGCGCGACTTCATCAAATAAAATACTAAGTGGTCCATGAGATTGATCGCATAGGAACAAAGAAGTCCGTATTAAATTGTTTATAATATTTTAGCCGCGAAAGAATTCTTTTATAAATTGAATTTCCGCGTGTTGGTCGTCTCATTGTTCTTAAATTTTTTGATCAAAAATCAAGTTTATGTTTTGTATATTTACTTTATTTAACACCGTGTAACTATTTTTTTATTTCCTTGACTTCATTTGCCAATGAAAGAAAAGTCATAAGACACCACTGAAAATGTTGAAATGGCTTAACTAACCAAGCGGTATTCTAAAAACCGATACAAAAAGTGGACGAATTAACTGACTAAAGCTAAGAGAGAATGTATCAACAAATATCTTGGATATAACAAGCGCAATGACTCAAGGCTTTTTGCATTATTTTATTGCATTGTTCCAAATAGTATGAGGTAGAATTTATCCCTCTTGACATTTCAATTTTTTATTTATTTATAGCTATTTCGATAAACTTTGATATTACTAAAAGCAGGAGAGAGCGGTTGGTAGTTGTTTGGCACGGTCTTCTTTCCTTTTTTAGGTATCGGCCGAACTCGAGCGCTTTTCCATCTGTGTTAGTTAGCTGACACATTCATGGCATACAATATTAGTTATTCTATCAACTCCAGAAGCTTGTTCGACGTCTAATTTTTGTAAGATACAATTTATTCCACGTTGACTGTCAACAATATTTGAATTTATTCACTTAATATTGGGAACACCGAATGGTGTTTTTTCCGCGAAATTAACAGAAGAATTTGAGGCAAAAAAGTTGTTAGTATGTAGTATGGATAAACAATTCAGTTTATTTTTAAAGACAAAGTTACAGATGAAGACATTACTTTAATTGGTTTATATAAAAAATTCTTTAATAAAATTACCAGCAACAAAACTTACAAACTGTTTTAGTTTCAAGCAATTTCCTATTTTTACAACTTTTAAGACGAGACTTTCCAGTCTGTAAAATGTATCTTTATCTAGTTAAAATCCAAATTGATATTCCGGCGAACTTCTTGAATAATAAAGAGTCTGGAAACCTCGGCGGTAAATACTCGATAAGTCCAATTTCGCTTGCAACAAAAGTTTGCTGCCTCCTCTTGTTAATATATCATACGTGAAGCTGCTGATATGCGAAATGTAAATATATGAAAACGAGAACCGGGCAAAATCCCAAGACAATCGGCGAGAGGTTGCCGGTTGGTCCGCTGTTACTTTAAAGTATCATGGGAAAGTGCAGGGGCGTTGCTCGGAACAGTTTTACGAAATGGGATACCTAGTTTATTGGAATATATGTATCTTCTAAAAGCTGTAATATTGTTTTATTTATGTATGCGTGTTTAGGGCGTACCTGAAAGAACTTTAAGGAATATTTAACTTTGCGTTCTATTTTTTTTATCATAATTGATTTATAGCGAAGGCATTTTACTGAAGGTAAATTGAAAGGGTATGTACAATATTAGGACAAAAAATCGAAATATCAATAAATAATTTAGAGGCTGACTTGAATAGAAGAGCCTATGCGGTTACAATCCACGTTTAAACTGGACATACATAAATACAATAAAAGCCAGAGGGTTAGATCAATATGTACTGCCGGTATTAACATATTGCACTGAAACATGGGCTTTAAAAAAAAGTGTAATATATAAACTCCAGGTAACCCAAAGAGCAATGGAGGAGAGAATGCTAAATATTAGACTCAAAGATCATATTTCTAACATCGAGATACGAAGAAGATCAGAAGTGACAGATGGAATACAATGAATATGTATATTAAGGTGGAATGGGGCTGGGTAGAACTCAAGGATGAATGATAACAGATGGACATGCCGTATGGTTGAATGGAGGCCTAGAGATGATGATGATGTACAAAATTATTCACATTTGATATGTTGTGATTTGCAAAAACAGGTATTCCTGTATTAATTAGTACAAAATCATTATTTGATGATTTCTGTTACAGACTTCCAACAAGTATAGAGATATTATTGAAAGTATTTCTTAGGGTTTGAAATCAAATAGGATCTCCAGGACATTTTGTGTTTTCTGGGTTATTAATATAATAGATTCTAATAGTTGATTGTCGTGGCCGTTACTATGTGGTAATTTATCATTTTAACGGAAAGAAATAAATACATAATACATAATAAGTGTTTTATTTCTTTCTGTTAAAATAATAGATTCTTAAAAAACTCCAGTAAGCTGGTCTATTTATAAGAAAATAATATTTTCAGTGGTGCTTCTTAAATACTTTCTTTTTAAAACTAAAAGAAGGAATTTTGATATGTAACATTTTGTAACGCTTATAATTAGGATGGTCACCGAAAAATTTATTCTATGTTGGGTAGTTACTAAATACCTAGTGCAGGTTAAATGGGGTGGCCATAACTGCGGCTATAAATGCATGCCTTTACCATATAGTTTCCCCCTTCCATATATATATATATATATATATATATATATATATATATATATATATATATATATATATATATATATATATATATATATATATATATATATATATATACATATATATATATATATATATATATATATATATATATATATATATATATATATATATATATACATATATATATATATATATATATATATATATATATATATATATATATATATCGGGTCTTCCATTAGGGACTTGACAACTTTTTTTTGAAATAAAACGTAACCCATTTGAGACATTTCGAAAATTTTACTATCGGCTTGAAGTACAATCAAAACATTTATGTATGGAATTCGACTTCATTCATATGTCCACCACGGGCACGTTTGCAGCGGTCGATTCGTTGAACCCAATTTTCGTCGACTCGGCCACACATTTCGACGGAAACGGCCGCTATCTCTCTTTCAGTATTGGCTCTGAGCTCCTCTAACGACACAGGCTTGTTAGCATAGACCAATGATTTAACGTACCCCCATAAAAAGAAGTGTAGAGGTGTTAAATCACACGATCTAGGCGGCCATTCGACGGGACCATTTCTCGATATAACACGTTCACCGAATTTAGATTGCAGTAAGTCGATTGTTACACACGCTGTGTGGCTTTTGGCGCCGTCTTGTTGAAACCACATATCGTTAATGTCTAGCCCATGCAATTGATCAAAGAAATAACGTTGCAACATGCCTCTGTAGCGATCTCCATTGAATGTAACGTGACGGTTATTTTCATCAACGAAAAAGAACGGCCCAATGACACCACCGGCATGAAAACCGCACCAAACAGTAATTTTTTTATGGATGAAGTGATGTTTCTTCAAGCAATGAGGGTTTTCACCTGACCAATAACGCATATTCTGTTTGTTGACGAAGCCGTTTATCCAAAAATGCGCTTCATCACTAAAGATGATTTTGCGATGAAATTGGTCATCTTCTTCCAACATTTCTAGAGCCCAATTCGAGAACGTACGTCGCTTCATATGATCGAGTGGCTTTAGTTCTTGAGTTAAATTTAACTTATAAGGGTGCAGGCCAAAATCCTTTTGCAAAATTCGCCATAGTGTGATCTGAGCGATGCCTAATTCTTGAGAACGCCGTGAAATCGACTGTTTTGGATCGTTTGAGATAGACGCTTGAACGGCAGCAATATTCTGGCCACTTCGACCAACCCGTTGTCTCACTGGCACGGGAACATCCAGCAGCGAATATGTTAACTCAAATTTTTTCACTAGACTATGAATTACTTGTCTACTGGAACGAGAATTGCGACCAAAAATTGGCTTTAACGCTCTTAAAGTTGCAGTCACCGACTCCAAATTTTGGTAGTAAATTTTAATTATTTGTAAACGTTGTTCGTTCGTGTACTTCACCATGATGGAAATGTTGACTTTACTGAATGTTTTGACGTTGACAGTTCGGTGATTTGGTTAAGGGTGCGTTCACAGTGAAATTTCAAATTTGTCAAGTCCCAAATGGAAGACCCTTTATATATATATATATATATATATATATATATATATATATATATATATATATATATATATATATATATACAACTCTCGAGAAATAGGTCTAAAATTAGCCTTTACCAAAACCAAATATTTAAACAATGGAACTGAAGCCAGGAACTGTTAATAGAAGGTGAAAAACAGAAAAGGTACAAACATTCATGTATTTAGGACAAAAAATCAAAATATCAAAAAATAATTTAAAGGCTGACTTGGATAGAAGAGTCTCGTTAGCTTGGTCTGCGTTTGGAAGGTTACAATCCACATTTAAATTGGACGTCCCAAATAAAATAAAAGCTAGAGTGTTCGATCAATATGTATTGCCGGTGTTAACATATAGTACTGAAACGTAGGCTTTAAATAAAAGTATAATACATAAACTCCAGGTAACCCAAAGAGTAATGGAGAGGAAAACGCTAAATATTAGACTTCAAGACCGTATTTCTAACATCGAGACTAAGATCAAAAGTGACAGATGTAATACAATGAATATGTATTCTAAGGTGGAACTGGGCTGAGCATATCACAAGGATGAATGATAACAGATGGGCAAGCCGTATAGTTGAATGGATGCCTAGAGAACATAAAAGATGCAGAGGTAACTGTGCTGGACATGATTGGATGCAAAAAGCAGTGGACACAACTTGTAGTGACGTACATCCGACTATGGATGGAATAAGCTAATGATTCGAAATAATATGGACCAAAGTGATTTCAGATAATCAAAATTTCGGTTAATCCGGATTTTTTTATAAAGTGGAAGTTTAGAATGAATACAACATTGTGGATTGACTTAAAATCACTTATATGATATGCTATTACGTACATAGGTACTTATTAAAACAAAGAATAGAACAATTAGTTTACTTATTTTATGTATATGTACGGAAAATCGAAAATAAAACAGTTTCATTCTTAACTTTAATATCTTAAAAATGAGGTAATTTTTAACTGCACTCGTTTTGCGTTAGTTCTGTTTTTGGCTGCAATGTCTCTCCAACGTTTGATAAGCAAAACATCCGCGGCGATTGCACTTTCTTGTTGTTATACATAAGTTAACGCTTTTTCTAGGGTCTCTAGTCCTTCTGAATGTGACATTTTTACTGGAATATTGTCAGTGGCTTCTACTTCGTTATCATCATCGTCATCACTGTCTATTTTATTAGCATTTTTGCATACACTTTTAATTGGTCAGTCATTTCATCTTCCACACTATCACTGTTTAACCATTCACAAACATCGATTTCCGTAACACTTTCACGTCCTGATATTCTTGTAATAATTTAATGTAAACTTTCATTATCTTCTGTTTCTGCCTCTGAGTAATGAATGACTCTCCTCTTGTGGAATCAATTTTGACTAAGACTGAAGTTATCCAATATATAACATTTTTCAAATTTATCTTTTTTAGACAATCAGTATGCTCCAATAACAAACGCCTGTAATTGCGTTTTAAATTTTCCAGTACACCCTGAGCCATAGGCTGAATGAGAGAAGTTACGGCAGGAGGCAAAAACATTGCTTTTATTTCCCCACTTTTAAGTTGCTCCGCACTTGGGTGAGTGGGGCGGTATCTAGTAACAGAATACATTTTCTAGGATATCCATGTTCTTTTAAAAAAAGTTCCATTTTGGGAACAAAATCTCCAAAACACCAGTCTTTAAATAGAATCGCGTTTATCCAGGCATTGTTTTGATTTTTATAAAAAACAGGAAAAGCATTGCGACGAACATTCTTAAAGGTTCGTGGATTTGCTGACTTACCAATACATAATAATGGGAGTTTGTGTCTTCTAGAAGCATTACTGTATGCAAGAACAGTAATACGTTCTTTGCTACGTTTGTAACTAGATGCTCCAGCTTCCGTTTTTGAAGCTAAGGTATTTGACGGCAACATTTTGTAGATCAAGCCTGTTTCACCACAATTATAGATTTGGTCTGGTTGTAAATCATGTTCTTTCATAAACTGCTCAAAATTCTCTGCAATTTTTTTTTGCAGCAGATACATCAGCCGACAATCTTTCACCACAAACTTTCAGTTAACGTACATCACGTCTCTTTTTCCACCTGTCTAGCCATCCATCATGTATATGATATTAATGCATCAGCAACTAGCAAGTCCACGTCGATTTAGAGATGTCGGCACCAGAAAATCTTTCGTCCCAACTACATATGGGTAGGACGAACACCTTGCGAACTCTCAATTACAGTCAGTTACAGACCATTAATAATCCACTCTTCCGTATGGGACTTTTGCGAAATGCCTCTTACTTTCCAGGGTTGTTTTGTCTGGAAAATCGCAGATGTTTCGCCAAAGTCCTTAAAATGTCACATTATTCTCTAATCAAATTAATTAATTGGTCGTTAATTAATTTCTCAATAAATAATTATGGGTTTAAAAATAATATCACTAGTTATGAAATTTTATTTCTTATGTGAAGTTTAATATTTAATTAAAGATGTTCAGTTACCGGTAAACAAAAAAATATGTTAATCTGCGACAAACCCAATGTTAAATATAAATTTACACTTGTCTATTCTGTGTTGATGCTCTGATCAGTGGTAAAGTCTCTGGCTAGTGAGAAGTGAATTAAGTAATTCATGATTGTGAATTGATAAATATTTGTACCTAAAGAACTCTTCCTATTATTTTTCCTTCCTATACTGATATTCGGTCATTATAACTTATATTTTGAGAATACTTTTAAAACTTTAATGTCAATAGAGTTTGTAAAAAGTGTGATAAAAGTTTCCGTCTATAGTGGTTTGGAATATATATTAAGAAGGAGGAATTTCTCAAATCTACTTTGATGGATTATAACTATTAGAAATGGATTTAGCGTGTTCGTATTTTAAAACTTCCGAAACATATCTAAAACTGCTTTTATAATCGTTGCTATTTGTGTTATGGTGTCTTAGCTTAAATTCGCTTTTATAAGAAAAGCGACAACAGGAAATGGATGTGGAGAAGTCCTGACTCTGAAACAAAAAATGAAGTAGTCTTTGTCATTTCCAGAAATATAATACAAGATGTCACAGTGGTTAATAGGTGTACTATAGGGAGCGACCATAGACTCATGCCTGTTAGAGTATTCATAAATTTGAAAACTCTAAGAGCAAAAGTATTTAACAATAGATCGAAACCAGTTGAAACCATTAAATTATCAAAAAAGAGGACATCTAAAAATAACAGGGCTATTACAAGGGATTAAAGACAATACAGTTGTGAAATAATAGATATGAAAGCTGACGAACTAATAACTAAAGCAGCTTCCGCTGCAAGAGGACAAAATTAGTCACAATAAGAAACGATTCTTGGAAAGAAGAAGAAATATGAACAGAGATGAGCACAAAATAGAGTGGACGAAGCTCAACAAGTTAATTTGAAAAGAGATCAGAAAAGATATAGGAACGCACAAGCATAAAGCGATGTTGAAAACCATTGTAGGAAATAAAGGCCCGAAACTAATAAGCAAAAAAAAACGGAAGAAAAGAGATTATTAAACTGCAAAATAGTGACAACAAGTAATAAAGAATAGAGACAAAGTAAACTCAGAAATAAACACCTACTATAATGAACTCTACAGGTCCAAAATGACAACCAATGAAGAACAAAGAAAACGGACTGAAAAGAAAATACTAAATATAGGTTCAGAAGAATTGCCAGAAGATACTGTAGAGGATGAATGCGAAGTAAAGCGTAACAAAGCAGCGGGTCCTGATGGTATTTTATCAAAAATGCTATTGGAGGCCGGAGAGGACTTGAAACAAGAGTTCGTCAAACTTTTCAACATATGTCTAGAAACTGGCGAAATACCAACATTATGGCATACATATATAATACTTCTACGCAAAAAGGGAGATATCATAAAGTTAGACAATTATCGCCTGATTAGCTTACTATCAAATATTTATAAACTTTTGATTAAAATCATCTCCCATATATTAAAAAATAAGTTAGATTCCTACCAGCGATGCGAACAGGTTGGTTTTAGATCCAGCTATAGCACATGCGACCACTTATAGACAATAAGAAATATCCTAGAGAAGAGTAATGAATACAATTTCGAACCCTACATAGCCATCATAGACTATGAGAAGGCTTTTCACGACTTGAAAGGGCTTAAACAACTATAGAATTGTATTCATCAGTAGTAATCCACTTGAGTTACAAGAAATGATAAATGAGTTAAATTACCACTCAAAAACAATTGATCTTATGATGAATAAAACTAAGACAAAAATAGTAACCAACACTAATAACGACATAGTTATAAATTTTGAAGGAACAGCTTTCGAGATTGTTAAGGGTTATGTGTATCTGAGGCAAAAAATTACTAAGTCGAGAGACAGTGTCTCGGATAAAATTTCAAGATGAATCAGGCTTGGATGGTGTGCATTTCGGAAATTAAGTTATATATATTCAAAGATAAAGCCGTCCTATATAAGTTAAAGGCCAAAGTTTACGATCAGTGCATCCTACTCGTAATTACATATGGCGCTGAAACTTGGGCACTGAATAAAGCCGATATAGAAAAACTAGCTCGGACCCAGAGGGCACAAGAAAGACAAATTATCAGGATAAAACTAAAAGATAGAAAAAGAAACAAGTGGATACCTGAACAAACGAAATTAAGGGATATTATAGAGAACGTAGCAGAAAGAAAGTGGAAATTAGGGACGCACTACCGATGATCGATGGACCAGGCAAACATTAGAATGGAGACCACGATAACGGAAAAGGAGGGTAGCGGGATGCTATACAGAGGGTTGAGGCCATTAGATGGATGACAACAGCTACAAATAGATTGAGATGGAAATTTAGGGGGAAGGCCTACATCCAGCATGGGATAGAATTAGGCTCGTAGTGATAATGATGGTGATCTTAAATTAAGCTATAGGTTGGAAATGATATATCTTTTCAAAGTTATAGCAGATGATCATTATATGAAGTATCCTGTGTATGACAACTTCACTTAAAATTAATTACAGTAATATAAAATTAAATCATATTTTAATGAAAAATTACTTATAATTTCCAATAAATGCCCCACAACAGGAACATTATGCAGGTAACTTTTACATGAATGTTCTATAGCATCTGTTAAGGACAGGAAATTTAAAAATTTCACCATTTCTTTTTAACAGTCAAATTTAATGAAAACTTTCCCTCTAAGTAAATTTTGGATTTTTAAAGAACTTTATTGCCTAAGATAAAAATTGTTTTTGTTCCAATTGAAAATAGGCTTCGAATTTAATACTTAATACCCCAAATAGGAAAACAGTAACCGAGAACCCTAACTCTAATCCACGGACGTCATCAAGTCTGAGCACAATAGGGAAAACGGCGCCGGCGGAGAGGAAGCCAACCAAGGCAAAATCGTCCTTGATTTATGTGATTATCTTCCACACTTACACCTTTGGGCGATCTATTCACATATTCGCAGGGCATTAAAATTATTCTGCCAAATTAACCCCTAGTAAAGTTTTGGGAATGAATCCAAGTTACGACTTAATTCACTTAGATGCCATAGGGATTCGATATTATAATTCTCTGCGGGGGTGGAGTGGGAAGTTTCATCGGGATAGCTTAATACTTTCAAAGTTTAAGCTCAGGAATTTTCAAAAATTGTATAGAGTTTTGAATGTATTGCCAATAATAATTAAAATAATACCGGACCCTGTAAGACTTGAATCTTTTTCATACAGAATTCAGAAAAGAATTATCAGGGCTAGAAAATACATAAAAAAAAAGCTTTCGTATCTCGCTTTAAATATATAATTTGTTTACACCGTTTCAAGTAAATTAATCTCAAACTAGTTCCCATGGAATTTAAAGTTTTTAATTGTCCAATTTACTTTTATTTTTAGCTCTGCTATATATTATGGTAAATATTACTACAAATATGATATTATCACAAAAATTGAAATTTAGCATCTTTCAGCAAACTGAAAAGTTAATAATAGCTTTTAAACTTATAACACAATTTGACTGTTTTAATCAAAGAAAAAATTAATTTTTCAGTTAAAGCTTAATTATTTACGACATACCGATGACCTTCCTGAATTTAAATCACTAATTGTTAAGTTTAAAGTAGTTTAAAAGTTGAGAATATAACTCTGAAACGAGAACGTAAGTAATATTAATATTATCACAGACGAAAGAATTTTTTTCTGTAAGGTTATGTAACTCCATGTAGATTTTAGACCACGAAATAGTGGGAGGTAAGTGGGAGCTCAAAGCTTCGTAATAACAAGGTAAGATTCCACATTTAAATAGTACGTAAAATTCATGGGCAGATGTGATAATAAAATAGGCCCGATTTTGGCTCCTTATCAGGTTTTTATTTCCTGTTAGGTAGCTTTTGTTTGAGTTTCAAGTTTATATCAGTTCATTTGTATATGGTATTATTAACATTTTGGTAAAACTGTGATTAAAAATTTTTGCTATTATTTGTCGAATTAATTCAGTGTAAGTTAGGTTTTATACTTAAATGTATTTTCCAAAAATTTTAGAATAAAAAATTTACATATTCTCGTACCAACATTAGAAAATTTTGACCTGGAATTTCATTGAAAAAAATGAACTTAGGACAGGCACTTTCTAGGGATTCTAAAGGAAACTTGACTGTAGGAAAGTTATCACAAGTATTTGTAAACTGATTTACCGTCTGCAAATCGGTGCATCTTGGAGCAAAGTAGTTGAATACTTTTGACAGTACTCAAAAGAATTAATATTATATTTAACTGAACCTGATAGTTAGTTCAGGGTAGATGAAAGTGAAATATGGTTTCTACCGGTGCAAGTAATATGTTGTTCTATTTTTATGCAATATCTGGTATACTTAGAAATAGTAGAAATAATATACGTGTTAAGTACATAGAGTCTTTATAGCATAACATAGTAAACAGTAATTTTTTATTTATATTATTATCGTCTCATGTACCCAAGTTTGTGAGAACTATATATATATATATATAATATATATATATATAATATATATATATATATATATATATATATATAATATAAATATATATATATATATATATATATATATATATATATATATAAATATAAATATAAATATATATATATATATATATATATATATATATATATATATATATATAAATATAAATATAAATATACATATATATATATATATATATATATATATATATATATATATATATATATAATGCATATAATAAAAATGTTTTGTATAAATTATGTATATAGTATATAAATATATTTATGAAAATGATATTAATCATTTCTCAAGAAAGTTGTATAACGTTCAACAGAAAAGCACCTTTCAAAACTAAATTTTAAAGTTTAACATGTATATATATATATATATATATATATATATATATAATATATATATATATATATATATATATATATATATATTACTGTAAACAAAAAATAGACTTTTGAAATAAAACGCAAACGGGTTATTTATTTTTCCAAATTTATTTCGTCCCCTTCAAAGTAATCCCCCTTGGATACAATGTATTTATGCCAACGTTTTTTCCAGCCCTCGAAATAGTTGTTGAATTCGATTTCCGGAATGGTCTTTAAAGCCTTCTTCGATTCGGTTTTAATCTCCTCCATAGACTCAAAACGATGTTCTCGAAGCGGTTTTTTGACTTTAGGGAATAGCCAGAAGTCCGACGGAGGTAAATCAGGCGAATAGGGCGATTGCGGAATGATATGAGTTGAATTTTTGATAAAAAAATGGCGAAGAATCAATACTGTATGAGAAGGCGCATTATAGTGATGAAAAAACCAAGAGTTATCTGCCCATAATTCCGGCCTCTTTCGAACGTTTGGGAAGCCAAAAAACCATTTTTAAAACAAAATTTAATGCAATTTCTTTGCTGAATATTTTCACTCATGTTAAAAATAGAAAAACGCACTTTTATTGTTGAACGAATGCAAGCGAATCTTATTAACTACTGACGCTATGCTCTTAAAATTTGACACAGATGGCAGTTAAGGTCTTATCAACCTAACGAAAAAAAATTTATCCGATTTGGAAACGCCCGGGCGATTTATATTTAAAAGTCTTACTATTTTTTGATCACAGTACTATATATATATATATTATATATATATATATATATATATATATATATATATATATATGTATATATATAATATATATATATATATATATATATATATGTATATATATATATATATATATATATTACTGTGATTAAAAAATAGTAAGACTTTTAAATTTAAATCGCCCGAGCATTTCCAAATCGGTTAATTTTTTTTTTCGTTAGGTTGGTAGGACCTTAACTGCCATCTGTGTCAAATTTTAAGACCATAGCGTCAGAAGTTAATAAGATTTGCCTGCATTCGTTCAACAACAAAAGTACGTTTTTCGATTTTTAACATGAGTGAGAATATTCAGCAAAGAAGTTGCATTAAATTTTGTTTAAAAAATGGTTTTTTTCGGCTTCTCAAAAGTTCGAAATGATAAAAAAGTCATTTGGTGATGATGCTCTATCCAGAGCAAGTGTTTCTGATTGGTATAAATTGTTTAAAGAAGGCAAAGAACGTGTGGAGGACTAGATGTTAAGAAAAAAAAATTAAGCCTTAAAATTAAGCTGAAAAACGAGTTCTGTCAAAAAGTCGTAGTTTAACAATGTAATCTTGGTACAAAGGTGCATAATTTTTATGTCAGCTCAACTTCTAAGGGCTAATATAATAAATATTAATATTATGTAATAAATTTGAGCAAATTTGTAGTTTTTTAAGTTTCTTAAGTCCTTCTTCAATGCACAAAATAATTCTTTTATAAATTATATGGCGAACGTTCGCGAGAAGCTCTTCCTTAATTTCATATACAGGTTTTGGGGATAGTTTATTCTAAATGTTTTTTAACATATTTTCAAAAGTCCAAAAACAAGATTTTTAAAAATTGTTACAACGTCTTGCAACGCAATATTGGTAGAAAGAATATACTATACATTCATGTTTTGCTATTAAGTCAAGCAAAACTATAATATGATAGGCTTTCATGTATCTTTGTCGCAGTTGCCATGGATTTCGTGTTTTGTTCCTTTGTCGCATAAAACATCAAACTGACATTAGTTTGTTCACTATTATTAATGTAATAATAACAGTTTTCTAAATTTTTTTCTTTAATAAAAATGCCAATTAAATTGGCTAAGAAAGATAAAATAGAAATAGTTTTGATCGTGGGTGATAACTTCAAAATTCAAAGAGAAGCTGCCGTCATTTTTAATCAACGACTTCCTGAAAAAAAGTTATAACGCATACAACAGTAGGAAGAATTCTTAACAACTTTAAAAATACTGGATGTGTGGAGAATAATTTGAAACGTCAACATGAACATTGGGTTAATAATAAGGATGCTGAGTTTGCAGTTATGCAGAGTGTGACTGAAACGCTTAGAACTTCAATTACCAAAATGTCGCACAATGTAGGTTTATCTTATAATTCAGTTCAAAGAGTGCTTAAGAAAAATAGGTTTAAACCTTATAAACCAAAGTTTGTCCACACTCTCAAAGAACAGGATTATGATAGGCGCATGTATTTTTCTTTCTAGCTGCAAAGTAAAACTGAAGAAGACCCGTCATTTACAAAGTATATTTGGTTCAGTGATGAATGTATTTTTAATTCTAATGGTCTGGTCGCAAAAT
The DNA here is from genome assembly GCA_019049505.1 of Pachyrhynchus sulphureomaculatus. NCBI lineage: Eukaryota > Metazoa > Arthropoda > Insecta > Coleoptera > Curculionidae > Pachyrhynchus > Pachyrhynchus sulphureomaculatus. The sequence goes on from CM032446.1 coordinate 174,897,751, forward strand.
TGTAGATGGTGGGCAGATAGCATTCCAAATTTTAAAATAGATACATGAGATCAATATTCCTTTAAAACTAACATTTGATGCGGTATTTTTGTGGTATTTTTAGTATCAGAATTATTGGCCCGTTTTTTTAGAGAAAACCTTACAGCCGCGAGGTACTTACAGTTTCTAAACAACGAAATTTCCAATGAACTGGGAGATTTTTAGATTATATATATATATATATATATATATATATATATATATATATATATATATATATATATATATGTATATATATATATATATATATATATATATATATATATATATATATATATATAAATATATATATATATATATATATATATATATATATATATATATATATATATATATATATATATACATATTATATATATATATATATACATATATATATATATATATATATATATATATATATATATATATATATATATATATATATATATATATATATATAGCGCCTCTCCCAAAATATAATCCTGATTTAAACATATTGTATAAATAAAAATATATTTTAACTTAAGCCTAATTCGGTTTCACTATCACTGTCATTAGCTGGGATAATTATCAGTGGTTTTATATTATTTACATAAATATATGAATCTTCAACTTTAACAATGTGCTGAATGGAATCCTTCCAGCTTTCACAAGGTATATCATTAGGAACCTTATTTAGTAGGCGACTATGGTAACGTGCATTGTCCATAACTATAATACTCTGTTCGGGAACATTTGTCAAAGGGGAATTTTGAAACCAATTTTCGTCGTGTCTTAGTGATAGTCCAAACTAGAATCTTTTATTTTTTTTTGCAGATAATAGTAGACAATTTCAAATCCAACCCTTTTCAGTGCCAGCATGCAAAATGGTTATTCGTTTACCTTTATTTGAAGGTGCGTTAATCTGACATTTTGTACTGCTGTCAACCCACCCTTTTTACACAGTGTCATGGGTATCGCACCATGTTTCGTCAAGGTAAATTATTGGCCAATTCTCCCGATCGATACTTTTTAATTTTCTTGTAAATAAGTATATCGCAAGATTCGCAATCTTTGTGACTCCATCACTACTTGCCGTTTGTTAATTTTTCGAAACTTGAATCCCATTCTTAAGAGAATTCTGTGATCGGTCACAAGGTATATTGGTCCTGTCCTGCAGCAGTCTTAATTTTATTTTGTCTATTGTAGGCACCAATTGCTCTTCATACATAGAATATATTTTTCTCCTGATGACGTCTTTTTCACAATCGTCTACATGATGCATTTGAAAATCTTTCCGTTTTTTCCTGTTCCTGAGTGATGGTTTTCCTACAATATCCTTAATCGTAGACATTGGTGTTTTTGTTATTTCACTGGTTTCTTGCAAAGCACTTTGTTTATTCAAATTTCTTTTTACCAAACTGTCGTAAACATTTTTCACTATTTGTTTAGCGTCAAGTGATAAATCTTTTCTCTTGCGATAGCCACTATTGCAATTTTCCCACGGACGCCACATAATTGACATAGGACCGTTACATTGTAAGTTGTAAGTAAAACTAAAAATAAAAATAATAAAAAGTATATTTGGAATTATAATGGGGACCTGTGGTCATTAGGGCTTTATTATCAAATACTTAAAGGGCTCAAAACCGGGTTGCCAGGTAGTAAATATATAGGTAAAAATAGATCCAATATGATTGCAGGTGCAAGGCAGTACACAAAGCAGGTAAAATAAAAATATTATCGTAATACCTGACAACTATGCACAAAACCTTAATAGGGTCGTTTATTGCCCCACTGAAAAAGCATAAAGGCAGGATCTTATATCTTGAGATTTATTATATTTACATATATATATATGTATATATATATATATATATTATATATATATATATATATATATATATCTATATATATAATATATATATATATATATATATATATATATATATATATAATATATATATATACAGTCGACACTGTTTATGGTGAAACTCTATATAGTGAAAAACTTTATAGTGCAATTTTTTCAAGACCTACATACATAGCAATATATACGGATTTTCTCTTTATATAGCGAAAAACTTTCTATAGTGAAATTTCGGTCAACACTTTGGTCTTTCACTATATACAGAGTCTACTATATATATATATATATATATATATATATATATATATATATATATATATACTTATGTGTTTGGGGTAAACCTTTTTTATTTTTCGACATAGTCTCCTTTTAGGCTTATACACTTTGTCCAACGATGTTCTAGTTTGTTGATCCCTTCCGAATAATAGGATTTGTCCAAGTCTGCAAAATATCCATTAGTGTCTGCAATCACCTCCTCGTTTGAATAAAATCTTTGTCCTGCCAGCCATTTCTTCAAATTGGGGAACAAATAGTAGTCCGAGGGAGCCAAGTCGGGAGAATAGGGGGGATGTGAAACGAGTTGGAATCCTATTTCCATTAATTTTGTGTCCACAACTGCTGAGGTGTGTGCTGGTGCGTTGTCGTGATGGAAAAGGACTTTCTTGTGGGCCAATCGCGGGCGATTTTCTTGCAGCTCGGTTTTCAAACGGTCCAATAACGATGAATAATATTCACCTGTAATAGTTTTACCCTTTTCCAGATAGTCGATGAGGATTATCCCTTGCGAATCCCAAAAGACAGTCGCCATAACCTTTCCGGCCGAAGGAACGGTCTTCGCTTTTTTGGTGCAGATTCTCCCTTGGTAACCCATTGTTTAGATTGTTGTTTGGTCTCAGGAGTATAGTAATGTATCCATGTTTCATCCACAGTGACGAAACGACGCTTAAAGTCCTCCGGATTCTTCTGGAACAGCTGCAAACCATCCTTGCAACACTTCACACGATTCCGTTTTTGTTCAAGCGTGAGCAATCGCGGCACCCATCTTGCGGATAGCTTTCTCATGTCCAAATGTTTATGCAAAATATTATGTACCCGTTCAGTCGAGATGCCCACAGCTCTAGCAATCTCACGCACCTTAACTCTTCTGTCATCCATCACCATATCATGGATTTGATCAATGATTTCTGGAGTCGTAACCTCCACAGGCCGTCCAGAACGTTCAGCGTCACTTGTGCCCATATGGCCAGTCCGAAAATTTTGAAACCACTTATATACTGTTCTAATCGAAGGTGCAGAGTCACCATAATGTTTATCAAGCTTCTCTTTAGTCTCCTGAGGCGTTTTGCCTTTCATAAAGTAATGTTTAATCACCACACGAAATTCTTTTTCGTCCATTTCTTGAAAATCACTCGACTTCCTTGATTCACACGAATGCCAAACACAAAGAAATAGACCAATATGGCTGAAACTTGGTGTGCGTTTATTCAAGAGATGCTACTAACTAAACATGACCTCGATACGCGCCGGTGGTGCCATCTCTCGGACTTTGCACGGACATTTCAAACAGCCTCGTATATATATATATATATATATATATATATATATATATATATATATATATATATATATATATATATATATATATATATATATATATTATATATAAGGATATTTGATAGGATTTTAAAAACTGGAATAAATAATTGTTTATTTTGACCACAACCTTTTTGTTTCATCGTTTAATTCACAAGCCACCAATTCTCTTAAAAGTCAGAATTTGTAGGTTTTAGATCTTCATATTCTTACCTCAGATAAAATCCATAGTAGGCTTATAATAGGTGGTGCATAATTTTTTACAAAACATAACATATTCTATATTGTTTTTAATAACTACCCATACTCTCCGTAAAAAGAGCTAATCGGCCGCAAAAGTAGGCATGAAATAATTTGTTAATCCCACCAAAAATAACACTTGTACTGTGAATAAACTTTTTAACTTTTTTATATTTTAATTATAAAGCTATCTTGTCATGAGTAAGCAACTTTTCTTATTTAAAATATATTTATCGTAATTGGAACATACAAAATCTTAGAACGTTTTTTTAAAAAAGTATTTTAAGAGTAACAGCTCTTATTTATACTCTTTTTGGCGCTGTAATAATCTATCAAGATGAAACCTTTTCCATTTATTTTTTTCCCCGTTTTATGCACAATTTTTTAAATTAAGAAAACCGGATTCGCCCTGTATATATTTGTTTCGTATTGGATCAGGAGTATTTTTAAATGACAAGATCTATTGAATGAACCATTATATCTGATAATCGGAAATACCAGCATTTTTAACAGTCAATAGCATTTGTGGAACCAAGTCTAAATTAGTAAATAGGCTAAAGTAGGTTCAAAATTAAAAAAAAATTACTCAAGAGCGTTTCAAACAACTAAGACCTATTGTTCTCGACAAAAGAGCTGGCGTTCGCAATTAAGGCAAGCATATATGATACCAAAAATAAAAGATAATACGAATATCGCCACGTTTTCAAAATCCAGTATTTATTTTTGTATGGGAAGTAAAAATCCACAGAGTAAGGAATTTTTCTTGTCAGACGGTGCAAAGTTTTAACCGTTTTTCTCATAGACAAAAAACAATATAAAGCACAGCCGAGCACTTCAATTTGTTATTTGCTAGCCAACTAAGGAGATCTATTCTAGGTAATTGTAGTGCTTGTTAGCTACTCTTATGTTTAAAACTTAACCTTTTTAAACTATAAAAATTTGATATTACCTCATACAAAGTACTTCGAGAAATTGTTACCAAACGAACCAGGCTAATAAACATATATCAAGAAATACTAAGCATGGATTATTCGAACAAAGTAAGTTATTCTTTACCTTTTTGAAATAGCCGCAGCAGAGTAAGAATTATTTTACACTTTTCAGTAGCTTTTTCAATATTCTTTTAAAAATGTGATAACCGAAATTATCTTTTTTGCCATTTAATGTAGAAGTTCTAACATTAAAATCGAGTGAATATATATATATATATATATATATATATATATATATATATATATATATATAAATATATATATATATATATATATATATATATATATATATATATATATATATATAATATATATATATATGTATATGTATATGTATATGTATTTGTATATGTATATGTACATACATCTCTCTTTTCAGTCTCAATTCCCTCCAGGGAATTTTGTTGCTTTGTAGGATGTTCTGCTCCACATTTCTCTATCCTGCGCTTCGTGGACCATTGGGTGAAGTGGTTTATTCGCAAGATGAATAACTTGGGCCACCCATCGGGACGGAGAACAAAGTCTTCTACCTGAAATGTTTCCTTGAAAAAAATGAGTTTTTCTAAACATTCCTGATCTTTTCCCATGATATGGCCGAAAAATTTAATGATTTTTTGGATAAAACTTGAAATACGTTGCTGAATATTGAGCTCTGATATAATTGAGTCGTTGGTCCACCGTGCGGTCCACGAGATCCTAAGCATTCTTCGCAAACAGTACATTTCTGTGGCATCTAGTTTTTTTTTTATTTCTTAATGTCCAGGACTCCCAGTCATATGCGAGGATAGGAAAGACGAGACAATTTGCCAGTCTGATATTCACTTGTTTGGATATGTGGTTATCTTGAGCTTTTGCACAGCAACTTTTGTAAGGGCACACTTTCGATGGATCTCCCCTTCTGCTGTACCGACATTACTAATTAAGGATCCCAAGTACACATATGCACTAACAGCTACAAGGCGGTCAATTTGTCTGACATCTGGTCTGTTATTAGTTTGCCTATCGACAATCATAATTTTGGTTTTATCTATATTCAAGTCCGAGCTTCTGTATATATATATATATATATATATATATATATATATATATATATATATATATATATATATATGTATATATATATATATATATATATATATTATATATATATATATGTATATATATATATATATATATATATATATATATATATATATATGTATATATATATATATATATATATATATATATATATATATATATATATATATATAATAAAAAATAAACAGAGCACACAAATAATCCTCAACACAATAAACAAGCACATAATACCACAGTACATAACAGACTTAAGCACGATCGAAGACATTCACACAATAATATATGCAGCAGCAATCACCACTATAACACAAAATAATCAAAAACTCCCGCAACGACAAAGAGACCCCAACAGCAGAAAACCTAAATTTAAATGGCAAATAAGAATAGAAAACAAAATCAACAACATCAGAAGAGATCTGGGACACCTTACCCAGTTTATGAACGGGAACGCATCCAAACGTGTCACACAGGGTATAGACAAGATCAAATCTAAATCTCTCAACCGAACACTGCCAGAAATCGTTGATACTTTGAAACAAAAACTATCCGTATATGCTGCAAGACTCCGTAGATACAAAGAATCAAACGAGAGGAAAGACACCAACAACCTCTTCCGAAGAGGCGAAAAACAGTTCTACCGAAAAACTATGTACAACGAGCAGACAGTAGTAACTGAACCACCAAACAAACAAGAACTCGCAGATTATTGGAAAACTGTCTGATCAGAACCCAAACTACATAATAATAACACCTCCTGGATCAAAGCCGAAGAAGATAAACACAAACGTGTGACAGAACAAGAAAATTCCACACTAACTACAGAAGAAATTACAGATACAATCAAACACACACAACTGGAAATGCCCTGGGATAGACAATATACAAAACTTCTGGTACAAACAGTTTACCACACACCAAATCAACAAAGCCATTCTACAACCACACAGATTCCCCACTTTTCTTACACAAGGAATAACATACATCAAACCCAAAAGTTCAGACACCACAAACCCGTCAAACTACCGACTTATCAGCTGTCTTTCAACCCTATACAATTTCCAAGAAAATAGAAACAACACCTAACAGACAATAATATTCTCACAGAAGAGCAGAAGGGATGCAGGAAAAATAGTCGAGGATGCAAAGAGCAGCTGATCATAGATAGCGTGATTATGGGACAAACCAGAAGAACACAGAAACCTTCACATCGGTTACATAGACTATAAAAAAAGCCTTCGACTCCATTCCCCACACCTGGTTAATCAGAGCCCTAGAAGTCTATAAAATCAACCTCAGGCAATTTCTCGCGCAAATTATGAAAACATGGAAAACCAAAATACGCCTAAAAAACACAAACCGAACGCATCCAAACAGAAGAGCTGTACATCAGACGGGATATATTTCAGGGAGAGTCGCTCAGCGCTCTATGGTTTTGCCTCTGTCTCAATCCACTCTCAAATATACTAAACAGAACAGAGCATGGCTTCAACATCAGACACTAAAAAGTGAATCAACATAAAATAAACCGCCTCCTATATATGGATAACATAAAACTCTACGCTGCCACAAAAACACAGCTGAAAGAACTCCTCAAAATCACAGAAATATTCACCTTAGATGTCAATATGGAATTTGGTATAAGTAAATGCAAAGTGCTCCATATCAACAAAGGCCAGTGGAAGGGCCACCATGAGACAGAAACCATCAACAATGAAATACTCGATAACATGTTCGACAAAGAAACATACAAATATCTAGGCTTCCAACAAAGCACCAAACTCAACCACACTCACATCAAAACAGAGCTCAGAACCGAATTCCAAAACAGACTGACGAAACTTTTACAAACAAAACTCAACTCTAAGAATCTCACTAAAGCCATCAACACGTTCGCTATACCTATACTCACATATTCATTTGGTATCATCAAATGGTCACAAACAGACATAGAAAATATTCACATCCTTATACGATCTCAATTCACCAAATACAGGAAATTACACCCCAACGCAAGCAAAGAAAGACTTACCATCGAGAGGAAGGCAGGAGGAAGAGGAATTATAGAGATCAGATCATTACACACAAAACAAATACAAGCACTTAGGAAATTCTTTCACACCAAGCAAACCAGCCTCCATACAGCAACAGTCAAAGTAGACAAAAACTATACCCCACTCGACTTATCCCGGGTAGACCACCCAGCAGATACACACAGTCACACCCAATTACGACAGGAAAAGATGAAAACGTGGTCAGAAAAAACACTCCACGGAAAACACAGATACCACATAGAACAAGACCACGTAAATAAAAAACAATCATACACCTGGCTGCGGGATGGGCAGCTATTCCCGGAAACAGAAGGCTTCTTACTTGCCATCCAGGATAAAGTCGTATTAACCAGAAACTACCAAAAGCATATTATCAAAGACCCAACTATTACAGAAGACAGATGCAGAAAATGCCACCAACAGAAAGAAACGATCGAACACATAAAAAGCGGATGTAAAATATTAGCCGGAACGGAATACACAGCCAGACATGACTCAGTGCAAAAGCACTAGCCACAACATACAAGCTCATAGAAAACACAGATCCCTACTACAAATACACACCAACATCCGTACTTGAAAATATAGATTACAAACTCTACTGGGACATCAGTATCCATACAGATAAAACAGTCTCCGCCAATAGACCCGATATTACTTTTCAGTGCAAAAAAGAAAAAGTCACCTATCTAATTGGCATAGCTGTCCCCAACGACACAAACATCCAAACGAAATACACAGAAAAAATTTCCAAATACACAAACCTTGCAACGGAAATAAAAAGGCTATGGAAACAAGAAAAAGTCATCATTGTCCCCCTCATTATATCAGCCACAGGCCTTACACCAACAACATTCACACCACACTTAGTACAATTAGGACTCAACACAAACATACACAAAAACATTCTGAAGTCAGTGATTTTGAAAACATGTAACATTGTCAGGTCATTCCTTAATACACAATGGTAATGCGTTTGTGCTAACTTGGTTTGCGCCCGTCAGCCAAACATGGAACCACATTGACCAAATGTGAGAAAGAAAAACAAAACAAAAAAAAATAATAATATCTTTATTACCAACAGTAAGAACCATTTACAGGGAAAACGAGAAAGAATATAAATGAAATTTTCTCTTAAAAGTAAGGTACTAAAGTAACAACAAAAAAAAGAAGAAAGAAAGAAATAAAAATAAATAAAGAAATTAAATGAATCAGCTCAGTATAAATTAGAATAAAAGTGAAATAAAACAAATATTAGTTACATACATCCAACAAGCAAAACAAGCTTCTGAAAGAATTATTATAAAGGTCCTATACATTGAAATGATCTAAACATATTGACCTAATCTTATTTTCGGTGTCTGCAAAAATGTCACATTCATTACTAATTATGTTAAATTTTTTGCACATAACATTGATTGGTTCAATTAACCTGAGATTAGTCCTAGCACGTGAATAAACAAAAGTAGCAGTATTTCGTGAATTAATTCTAGGCACCAATATAGCCACCTTCGATAGCAGCTGAGGACAGTCGATGACTCCGTGCAACAATCTATACAAGAAAATTATAGACGAACACTCTCTGCGAGCCTAAAGTGATTGAAAATTAAATCTCTCCAATAACAAAGAGTACTCTATTCCTCTCATTGGATAGACACCATCTACCTTATATGATAAATATGTTAGAAATCTTTTTTGAACTCGTTCTAGCATTAGTTTGTAGCATAAATAATATGGGCTCCAAATAAAAGAGGCATATTCTAGTTTGGATCTCACATAAGACTCATATAGCAGTATTAAAGATCGTTCACTATTAAAGCTTCTACAGTTGCGCACTATAAAACCATATAGACGATTGGCTTCCAGCGTTACGTTATTAATGTGATTAGAAAAATTCATTTTGTTATCGAATACTACTAAGTCCCTTACACTATTAGTGCGCTCGAGAGTTGACGTTCCTAGTGAATATTCATATGTTATTATATGGTTTTTCCTCGTCACCGACATAATTTTACATTTAGAAATATTCAAGTCTAATTTATTGTGCTTACACCAATCCTCAAGCACGCAAAGCTGAGTTTGAAGCACTTTACAGTCCTGAATACATGAGACGGACGCATACAGCTTGAGATCATCAGCGAAAAGCAGCCTGCCGCAATTCGGAGTATCACAAAAGTCATTAATATATAGCAAAAATAGTAGGGGACCAAGACTGGATCCCTGTGGCACGCCCGAGGTTGCGGTATAGGAATCGGAAATATATCCATTATAGTGTACTGACTGAGAGCGGCCCCTCAAATATGAAGAAAACAAACTGCACGCATCCACACCAAAACCCATACGCCAAAACTTCTGCAGCAAAACGATATGAGATATTCTATCAAAGACTTTAGAAAAGTCCGTGTATATTACGTCAACCTGCCCTCCTGCGTTTAATATGTTCTCTGTAAAGTTTGTATACACTCCCAAGTTTGTTACAGTGGATCTACCATCAATAAATCCTTGTTGATGGGTTGACAGAATACCTCTAACCTGAGTATAAATGCGATTATACAGAATTACTTCAAATAGCTTTGAAAAATTGTTCAGAATAAAAATAGGTCGATAATTGTTTACCTCGCTACGTTCGCCGGACTTGAAAATGGGGCACACCCTCGTTTGCTTCCAGCTCCCCGGAAATGTTAACGTCCTTAACGCCAGATTATATATGTATTTTAGAGGCACCATAAGTGCACCCATACAATCTTTAACCATAAAAGATGGAATACTATCAGGTCCTGCGGTCAGCCTATTCTTTAATTTTTTAGCAGCGTGTTGAATCTCAGTGTCTGTTACAGAAGCTAATGAAATGTCAACACCACCGAAAAGCTGATAAGCACTCTCCGGAACAAAATCGATTTCATTCCCGTTAGGCAAGAATACACTTTCAAAATAAGAAGCGAACACATTTACTATGTCTTGCGGCTTTTCATACCAAGCATCGCGCAAATGAATTGCTCCAGGAATCCTTGATTCTCGATGCTTCGGATTAATAAAGGACCAAAACTTTCCTGAATCACTGTTAATTGCTTCCTGGACACCAAGTATGTACCTATCAAAAGCTGATTTGCACTTAACCTTAATCAATCTTCTAATATTTGTAAATTCGATATTATACCATTGATCACCGGTTTTTTTATATTTTGATCTCATTGGGGATTTATGTTTAATATCCGTAATTATTTCTGATGTATACCAAACAGGAAATTTTCGTTTGACATTTTTGAGAAGTGGAACATAAGTATCTAGTTGCTCATAGAGTCTGTTGTAAAACTCAGTAACTGCGATATTAACGTCAGTAGACTTACCCAGATTGGTCCAATCGGCAGACAGCAGAGAGTCATATAAAGACAAGAAATCGGCCCGTTTAAAACTGTATGCTCTTATTAAACAATCAGGGATACTCTGAGGTATATTACTGCCTAGATTAAAAAATTAGTGCCGGATGATAGGCATCCTCAGGCATAATCGGAACAAGGTTATGCACAACTGAACATTTAAAGTTACTAAAAACTAATCCTAAAATATTGCCAGTGTTTCTAATATTGTTATATGGCTCAAAATTAAAGAAGTTCATGAAGGTGCCAATCTCCCTCGCTTTGATATCATTATTGTCACGGGCCCCATATTAAGGGGCATTAAAGTCTCCCAAAATGATTACCCTCCTACTCTGCAAATATTCGCACTGTTCAAGCGATTCAAAGAAAAGTTCATATTCCTGCGGAAGAGTGACATATGGAGGTATATAAATATACATTTACACATTAGCAAATCTATATTGGGGAACGCCGTTTCGAAATAGGAAGAGTTAAGAGAGTAACTACTGATGTCACTCCTGATAGCCAACAAGACGCCTCCACCCCTAGTTTTACCGGTTTCATAAAGTTGTCTATCTTTGCGAAATACATTTTAATTTTCGCGAAAAAGTTCCGAACTCCGCACGTTTTTCTGTATCCATGTTTCTGTAAATGCAACAAAGTCAAACTCACTATCACTTGTTCCAACATACAAATTGTCAATCTTTGCGTTCAATCCCCGTACATTCTGATAGTAACAAGAAAATGAGACACCTTCTCTGTCGGGATTTACTTGTTTAAAGGTACTAAGGTTGGTATGCCACGGATATATTTGATTTGGAGATTTTCACCCTCTAGCTTCAGCGACACTCTGTCTCAAGTTCCTATAATGCTCCAGTTGCCGTGGAGTTCTGTCGTACGATATTCGGACATTTCTGTATTTTGCCAAATCCTTAAGTTTAGACGCATGTCTAATAAATAAAGACAGAATCTTCACTATTCAAGGTTATTTTTAAGGGTCGCACTCTGCCTTCTTGATAGTGACCTAATCGCATAGGTTTAACGTTCGAAACGTCATGATCTTCTGTCACATAATTCAGCAGTGAGGTCACAAACAGACTATCCCCCTTTAAACGAGCTTCAGCAGATAGGTTCTGGTTCTGCTCAGGTAAGGAGAATATTATTAGGTTTTTCTTTCTTTTGTTGCGCTCTAATACTTCGGCAATAATCTCCTCAAAGTTTACATTTGGTGGTTCGCTACCCTTCCTAAATTCGACATTTTCCTCTTTAAGGATGCGTATATCATCCTGTAACTTGAGTATAAGGGCTTTGAGATCTTTAATGTCAGTACCATATTCCCTACATTTTTTGCAAGACCAATCACATCCTTTATTGCTATTGAGCATTCTTAGTTCACTGGTTGTAATGTTTACACAAGTATTTTTAAAAATCTTCTTGCACACCAAACATCCTATCATTGAAACAGCGTCAGAAGTCTGACCGCAGCAGGAACTATTAGCAGCGGGAGCCATCAATAGAACAAAAAAAATTAATGTCCAATTTATACTATTTTACTTCCCTTAGAGCTGATGTATCCAGATTTATTCTGTTTACTAAAAAAAATCACCATCGGCACCATCCGTGCAGCTTGTTCCGTCCCAACAAGAGGATACAAAAAAAGAGGCAATTCAAATTAGCAGCAAATGCACACGTGGATGCAATTTTATAGAGTTACGTTTGCTTACCACCACAAATTATTATCTAAGCTGATTCAGCAACACCACTAAGTCACCTCCAACACTTTGCAATAATTTATTTAACCTATATTTCGTAAATATCCACTTTAGGCGGAGAGCCACAGTACGATGAGTTGGTCTAACGACAGCACGCACACGTATGTGTGTGCGCTGTCATATATATATATATATATATATATATATATATATATATATATATATATATATATATATATATATATATGTATATATATATATATATATATATATATATATATATATATATATATATATATATGTATATATATATATATATATATATATATATATATATATATATATATATATAATGTAGTATACACGTAATAATAATAATAAGCGAGAAAAGAAATAGTAGTTGTGCGATATAATGTCAAGAAAAGGGATGCACGAGAGATACGAGAACAGATAGATTTGTAAACTTTGAGTAGTACAACAGGGAATTTTGGTAGTTTTTGGTGGTGAGAATAGTAAAGTAATTATTTATAGTTAGATATATAGGGATTGTGAAGGGAATAGGGATCTGAATATCATTTTTAGTGTTCTGTACGGAACACTTATAAGATCACTTTGGTGTCTGTCCGTCGGTCACACCCGATTTTATGCCAAACTATTTGACGTATGTTTACAAACTTCTTCTGGAGATCTGTAATAGAGAGAATCATATATATACATATATATATATATATATATATATATATTATATATATATATATATATATATATATATATATATATACATGTTTACAAACTTCTTCTGGACATCTGTAATAGAGAGAATCACTAATAGCAAAAGTTAATTATGTAAAATATATTAAGTTAATAAACTTCGTTCATGTCATAAAAAAACAATTATCTATGTACTTACAGAATGTATCAGTAATTTCTCTCCAAGATTAGCGCTAACGTAAAACTTTAACATGACAACAAAATAAGTCGTAAGCAGACAACCAACACATAATTAGAATTTTAAATTGCCTAGATGATCAAAGAGTTTTTAAAAAAAATATTTAAACGTGACATACCTACATTGCTATTTGACGGAAGACAGTTATATTTTTAAGGTTGTGGATAAATCAAAAGCCTATCTGAATTGTACGAAATTAGTAATTAATACATGACAGATGGAAGTACTAAAATGGTAAATATTTGGTACTGTAACCTACATAAGTTGACAAAATATCTATTTTCTTTAGAAATTATAATTGCAAGGAAATATTTACATAAAAATTAAAATAAAACCGAAAACCCCCACGAATCATTAAATTAATCAAAGGAAACTGCGTTTAAATAAATTGTTTTCAGTAGCCAAGACAAACTCTCATTATAATTAATTTTATGGTCATATTTGTTTATGTGCATACTGAGGCTTGTAGCATTAGGTTTTTTTGCACTTTTGTGTATTGCTACTCTTTTTGAGAGCTTTTGAGAGGTCTGTCCTACATACACAGATCCACACTCACACTTGATGCCATACACTATGTTCGACCTTTGAAAGTTGTCGGTTTTTTCTTTTTTTATAGAATAAAACATATTTTTAGTACTTTAGTTAGCAATCTTCACATTAGTACACTTAAATAGATATGTAATGAACTGTGTTAAGCCATGAATATATTGTAATTTTACAAAATTATTTCATGGTTTGGATTATCACACCAGGGTGCCTGGTTCCGCTCCCGAAGCTAGATTAATTAACTCAGCACTTGAAACTTTTTGTTTTCCGAGTTATGACTTTGGATAATTTTATACAGCCAAAAATTTATTTACTTCAGGTATAACTTGTAATTTTGATAACATGTCTGTCAAACGATTGTTCAGACACGAGAAATATTTCTCAAAAAGTGCAACCATTAGGAAGAAAATTAAGTTTTTAGTTGGAAATAATCAATTAATTTTTGTAAAACATATCTTCCTCAAATGTATTCCCTAATCGTAGATTATTTCAAGGCACACGTGGATACATCTATTTAAGGAATAATACTTTTTAGTGTTCCGTACGGAACACTTATGTAATCACTTCGGTGTCCGTCTGCCCGTCCCTCAAACCCAATTTTCTCCGAAACTATTTGACATAAAAAGTTAAAATTTGGCACAAATATAAGAATTAATGCCCCAATCACAGCTATGTAGTTTTAAAAGCTAAATTTTGACTTCAAGGGTTAGTTTTGGAGGGTGAAATCGGAAGCGAAAAAAAAAATTCTAAGTCTATCAAGTGTGGTGCCAAATAAAAGTTCAAAAATATATATGATGTAATATTGAACAAACTTTTCTTCATAATATTGTAAAAAATGATTAAAAACCGCTGGCTCCTCTGCCCTATCTCCAAAAGTACTTATCAAAAAATCTTAGAATATTCCCCCACGTTACTGCATTTGGCCAAGCAGAGATAGAATAAGTTTCAATGATGACTAGTGACTAGATACCGATATAAAACAATTTTATTTCAGTTGTTAACAATTAAACAAATATTTACCTTTACTACTAGATTCTAGATTGAACTAGATTTATTTATTGGCTATTAGGTAGCTAAGAAGCTATAACTATTATACATTATTGACTAAGAAAAAACATACAATACATATTGGATATTGAGACATAAACATATCAGGGACTTAATTAACTTAGCGCAGGTAAGGATTTTATCTGATTGTAAAAGCAATGATTGTACGGAACACTAATTGAGCAAGTGCAACTTGCATTTAGCAGGTTTTTTGTATCTTAAATTTACCCCAGTAATTGTAGAAAATTTCCAAAGTAACACCTGAGACATTTTTGATCATGTATTTCCTTGTTTTTCCTAATATTTTAATACTGTATCACATCTCAAAATCTTCAGAACTCAAAACCGGACAGCCTGTATAAAAAAAATGCTTACATATTAAAATTATCGTCTAGAGAGTAAACAAAAGAGACGAGATGGAAGGAGAGTTAAAATTTTATCTCGTTTTGAGGCGACACTATAAAATATACATATTCCTTAAATTGTATACGATGCTATCCCATTTGCTGCGCTTTTACTTTATGCACTGTGTTTAAAGTGTCATGAATAAGTGCACGAATAATACTCGACAGCTCGTCACAATTTTACAAAATGGGACATATAGTTTACTGTAGTAAATGTGATCTCGTTCATTTAAATAGTAATATTTTATAAGTATTTATATGTGAAACGCTGTTATGTAAACCAATTACGTTACATAATTTTCCAATATTGATGCACTTCGTGTATGTCTGAACTTAGTATTACAGGAAAAATAAAGATTTATGTACGAGGCTGGTTTGAAAAGTCCGTGCAAAAATAAAAACTACTTATGTGTTTGGGGTAAACCTTTTTTATTTTTCGACATAGTCTCCTTTTAGGCTTATACACTTCGTCCAACGATTTGTTGATCCCTTCCGAATAATAGGATTTGTCCAAGTCTGCAAAATATCCATTAGTGTCTGCAATCACCTCCTCGTTTGAATAAAATCTTTGTCCCGCCAGCCATTTCTTCAAATTGGGGAACAAATAGTAGTCCGAGGGAGCCAAGTCTGGAGAATAGGGGGGATGTGAAACGAGTTGGAATCCTATTTCCATTAATTTTGCGACCACAACTGCTGAGGTGTGTGCTGGTGCGTTGTCGTGATGGAAAAGGACTTTCTTGTGGGCCAATCGCGGGCATTTTTCTTGCAGCTCGGTTTTCAAACGGTCCAATAACGATGAATAATATTCACCTGTAATAGTTTTACCCTTTTCCAGATAGTCGATGAGGATTATCCCTTGCGAATCCCAAAAGACAGTCGCCATAACCTTTCCGGCCGAAGGAACGGTCTTCGCCTTTTTTGGTGCAGATTCCCCCTTGGTAACCCATTGTTTAGATTGTTGTTTGGTCTTAGGAGTATAGTAATGTATCCATGTTTCATCCACAGTGACGAAACGACGCTTAAAGTCCTCCGGATTCTTCTGGAACAGCTGCAAACCATCCTTGCAACACTTCACACGATTCCGTTTTTGGTCAAGCGTGAGCAATCGCGGCACCCATCTTGCGGATAGCTTTCTCATGTCCAAATGTTTATGCAAAATATTATGTACCCGTTCAGTCGAGATGCCCACAGCACTAGCAATCTCACGCACCTTAACTCTTCTGTCATCCATCACCATATCATGGATTTGATCAATGATTTCTGGAGTCGTAACATCCATAGGCCGTCCAGAACGTTCAGCGTCACTTGTGCCCATATGGCCAGTCCGAAAATTTTGAAACCACTTATAAACTGTTCTAATCGAAGGTGCAGAGTCACCATAATGTTTTATCAAGCTTCTCTTTAGTCTCCTGAGGCGTTTTGCCTTTCATAAAGTAATGTTTAATCACCACACGAAATTCTTTTTCGTCCATTTCTTGAAAATCACTCGACTTCCTTGATTCACACGAATGCCAAACACAAAGAAATAGACCAATATGGCCGAAACTTGGTGTGCGTTCATTCAAGAGATGCTACTAACTACACATGACCTCGATACGCGCCGGTGGTGCCATCTCTCGGACTTTGCACGGACTTTTCAAACCAGCCTCGTACAATACAATCTGAACAGCGATTTAATTTCTAGATCCTTTGTTGTTTCGTAGGAATATCTAGGATGACCGATTATTGCTAGAAAGTCCTATCTCTAACTGTTTATTCAGTTTAAATACACCGTCCGTGTTATTTCTGCAAGTTTCTGCGAACAGAATTACAAAATTTACATACGCTTTTCCACACATTACACATACTACCCTATGTACCACATGATGATTAGTAAGAGTAGTAGTGAACAAAGATACCCAATTATAATATTCACACAATCACACAACTACATCAAAAAATTTATTAATTAAATAAAATTCTTATTGGCCCAAGTTTGTTTAACTAGTTTTTAATTTCTCTCTGTGTCCCACCACTGAACCAGATCTTCATCTGCACGGCGACATTAAAGCATATAGACTGAAATATCAAGCCGAATGGAGGAATGGGGACCGGGGACACTCAGGTCTGAAATTTCTTCATGAACGCTCATTAGTCTTAAAATAAGATAGAATCACGAAAACAAGACAAGTGATTAAATCTTTTTCTGTCCATATCCCTGAGAGGAAGGACATGCAAAAGCTCCTGAACACCGACATTTGGATACTGAGGGTTCGGGAGCTAATGGCCGCTTTGGGGCAGGAATCTTTTGCCATAAATTAAACCACAGGAAAAATATAGCCACGGGCAATATGGCTGCGGTTTTTCAAGCTGAGGTGTTAGCCATCCTCAGATGTGTAAAAATACAAATCTCGAAAGGGACAAATTTTAATCCACTGCGACAGTAAAGCAGCTATACAAGCTCATGTCAAATCCACCACAGACAGCCTGGTGATCAGGGAATGTGTACAAGAGCTAAACACATTAGGAGGTAACGACGAAGTTACCCTAATGTAGGTACCAGTCCATCTGGAAATGAAATAGCGGACGAACTCGCCAAAAGAGACACCTTGGAGGACCCACCTGAACAGGTTGTAGGAGTTCCATTCGCTTTCGGCAAAAACAAAATCAGGGAATGGTTGGATAAAGAACACCAACTCTCTTTGAGTACATGAGCGGGGTGTCGTCAAGCCAAACTCCTTATGAAACAAACTAGGACAGGCAGATCAAAGGAACTCTTGTCGATGTTAAAACAAAGGTTACGTGTAAGCCTAGGACTCCTTACGGGACATGTGGCTCTACAGGCTCATCTATATAACCTCAAACTGGCTGAGCGGAAAACATGTCGGCTGTGCGAGAGAGAAAGCAAGGATAGTATACACATTCTGTGCGAATGTGTAAAAGTACAACAGAAATAGAAACAAATAAATCGATTAATTTCCTAGATTTAAAAATATCAAACAAAATGAATAAACATGATTTTGAAATCTTCCATAAACCAATCATACATTCAACGAAGATTTCAAAATTTTGCATAACGGAAAGAAAGGAAAATTACTGAATTGTTTAGAACAGGTAAAAATTAATCAGAAAAAATCCTCAGGTCTATTACTCAACGATCAATTAGATGGAGGAGGGTCTCCTTTATTGAACTAGTTCTAGGTATTAAGGTAAATATTGTTAATGAATTTAGTACTTGTAATTAGGTAAACTATGTATTCTGAAACATACTTTGTTAGTTAATTTACATCGTGCTCCAGAAGAAGACACAGTGTGTCGAAACAATTGTCAGCAATAATAAACATAAGTGGTGATCTTAAACATTTGTTTAAATTTTTTATTCCTATTTATTAAATTTTACTACATAGAAATAATTAACCGCTCTACTCGGAATAAACTAAGAATTAAAATTTTACTTATATTCGAAAATGCATTTTTGAGAGTTGTCGTCTGAAACGTTTTTAATAACATTATTTTAAATATGCCTCTCTCTAAAGTAAAAAATAATAATAAAGATTGCCGAGTTTTAAATAAGGAAATAACTATAACAAAACTACTAAACTTGTTCCTTATATTTCTGTTTTCTTAAAATAAAGATAAAATTTCGTACAAGGGAAAGCAAATAATTATAAAATCTGTTTTATCCGGAGATATTTAAATTTCCTAGCTCAGAAACGTTAGAGGAAAATTGTATGTACAGAATTACTATTACCCTACAGGAAAGCGCTGTTGTTAGTGGAAGTAATTGGTAATGCCAACCGGAATTAAAATAAAGTTGTGATTTTAGCTTAGAAGTGTTTTGTCTTAGAGTACCTTTTTTGTTTTTGACAGAAAAGAAAGGTTGCGAAAAGATCCATTTTGAAACACTTATTTAAAAATGAATTCACTGGATCCCTTGAATCCCTAAAAGGCCATGTAGCACAATACAACTAACTCCCTTCAGCATCAATTTAATCCCCTGTATGTTTAACTTTAAATAATGCTCCTATCATTTGTCCATTATGCGACCAGAATCCAGGAAAAATTCTGATACTACTACTGAGATTATATAAAATTTACTGAAGCCCACCTCCTTGCCCAGAAGCGATATCTCTCCAAAACAAATATAATACTTTAAATATTATATGTGACACTCTTGGAGATAGAGATAGGGGATATCGGATTTGAACAATCGATAGTAGATGACAACATACTTTTCATGATTTTTCTTGTAGTTATATCGATAGTTTTTGATGTAATGATAGTTATCGATACATCATTAACTGTGTATATATCGTTAACTATCAATCAATATACCAATAATTATCAATAACTATAGATATATCGCTAACTGTCAATATGGATATGTACTATTTAAAAATCAATTACCGGAACGAGACCAGATTTCTGTAAAAAATCTGTTGCTCTAAATAAATCCCCCACCCAAGGAGATAGAAGTATAGATTAGATATATTGATAGTTATCGGTATTCACCTATTGTTATATATATATATATATATATATATATATATATATATTTATATATATATATATATATATATATATATATATATATATATATATATATATATATATATATATATATATATATTTATATATATATATATATATATATATATATATATATATATATATATATATATATATATATATATATATATATATATATATATATATATATATATATATATATATATATATATATATATATATATATATATATATATATATATATATATATATATACAGTGGGACCTCCGTTATCCGGGGCTGTATTATCCAGGGATCCAATCAACCCGAGTGGTCAATTTTTTTTTTAATAAGGTGTTTTTTGACGCCATTTCGCTTTAATTATGTATTATTTTTATTAAAAATGAATAATTAATATTACATATTATACTATTATGTATTTAAAAATAGGTATTTATTATTTTTATTAAAAAAAAATAAAATAAAGAATGGAAAAAACGCAGCAAGCTGGTATCGGGAGAATGAGATATTTCTGAACACTACCACAGTTCAATTCCTATTTCAAGAATGGTAATATTAAACTCCCACTGAGCTGTTTGTCTGCTGAAGAAAATTATTTATTTAGTTATGCTTTGCTCTCCATCCTAACAATCAGAATGTTGCAGAAAAAAACACGGGTCGTACTAACAATTGAACAAAAATGAGTTATAATAAATAGAGTTGAAGTATGAATGACGAAGAGTGAAAGTATAAAAAATTTGCCCGCTAAATTCCGAGTTGGCAAACGACATGTCCTTCTCGGAAAACAATGACGACCTCTACATTAAAAGACATCGATCAAGCGGCGTATCAATGGTTCATGCAAAAACGCGCGGAGAGAGTTCCTATTTTCGGGCCAATGGTGAGTGAAAAGCGTTATGGTTTCATGAAAATTTAAAAATTGGGGAACCATTCTCCGCTTCCCATGGATGTCTTGACAAGTTTAAAAAAAAACACGATATTAGGCAGCTGGACATTCAAAGTGAGAGTCTTAACGGTGATTATGTTGCAGCCACATTATTTATTGAAAATTTTAACTTTTTGGTTACAAAATTTAATTTAACACCCGATCAAATTTATAATGCGGATGAATCAGGATTGTTCTGGAAAATGCTTCCTTCAAAAACCATAGCAACTTAGTCCGAAAAATTTGCTCCTGGTCACAAATCCAGCAAAGAAAGACGATTATGACTTGTTCTAATGCTTCAGGAGAACACAAGTTAATATAAATTGTTGGAAGGAAAAAAAGCCTCGATCGTTTGAAGGGACCGAAATTAAAAGTCTTCCTTGCGATTATTATGATCATCCAGAAGCTTGGATGAATCAAGCAATTTTTACGTCGTGGTTTAAAGACAAATTTGTACCTTCAATACGTCAACACTTAAAAGAGAAAGGTCTACACCTTAGAGCTATTTTACTGCTCGATAATGCTCCGTCCCATCCAGCTCAATCAATCTTCGCCACCGAAGATGGACAAATTTTCGTTCATTATCTTACATCAAACGTAACGTCACTAATCCAGCCGATGGATTAAGAGGTAATATCATGTTTAAAACGAAGATACAAAAAATATTCCTTCGATTTTCACTCCACGAAAATAGTAGCACGGTGTCAATAAAAGAAATCCTAAAAAATAGACCATAAAAGATGCTATTTTTGCTGTGTGCGATGCCTGGGTAAATTTACCCCCTACAACATTAAAACTTTCTTGGTCGAAAATATTAGAATAAGAAGATTTAATTTAGCAAACCTCAGAAAATATTGAAACTGACTCATATCTTGACATTGCTAAAGCTCTCCAGGATTTCATCCATGCTGACAGATATGATAAATTGGCTGGAAAGTGATGTGAAAGAAGAGAGTTTCAAAAAACAAAAACCGAAATAGCAGATCTCCACAGAAAAGACGGGTCATCGACCTCCTCGCAGATTGACCATGGAAACGATGGAGCGATGACAACGAAGATTCGTTTACTGTTTTGGAAAAGAAGAAAAGAAGAAAATTAAACACAACCAAGCGTTGGAGGTGACGGAACTTCTGTTACATTATTTTGAACAGGAGAACGCCGATTATAGCAGAATGATCGCGTTATGGGACATGAGAACAGATATTAGAAAAGAAATCTTAAATAAAAAAAGAAAGTAAAATTACCTATTTTTTCTCTAAATGAAAATTTAATACATATGTATTATGAATATTTGTATACATATTGAAAATTAATAATAATGTAAAACGTTTCTTTCTTACTAAAAATAATATCTTCTACCCAGTTTTTCTTAATTAACATTCCTACATAGCACATTTAATCAATAAAAAATTGTGATTCGTTTATCCGGTGTTTTCGATTATCCGTGGACCCCCTCCCCGTCAGTACCCCTGATAATGAAGGTCCCACTGTATATATGTATATGTGTATGTATGTATATATATATATATATATATATATATATATATATATATATATATATATATAGTTTTCCTAAATTACGCTAAAAACTAATTTTCCAATGCTAGTAAGAAAATACTGAGTCTTCCCGAGGTAAAATGCCCGTATTGTCAACAACGCTTTGTCCACACAGTGATCATTTATGGGCGATGCATGTAGTGGTCTCTATATCTGACAGTTGTCTGCTCAAACTTAATGGCAATACTGTAAAGTTTTACTGCTAGGAAAGTAGTAATACTAAAAGATAAAAACCGGTCAAGTGCAAGTTGAACTTGCACAATTAGTGTTCCGTACGTTAATTGCTTTTAAAATAAAAAAAATTGTTACGATGGTATAAAATGATTAGTGACTTCACAAAACACACATCAAATGAGTTTTTAACAAAGGTTGTTTCCAATCTTTACTGAAAACTGGCGACCTTGAAATTTTTGCTTTATTTATATACCAGATAAATTATGAAAGGTAATGCACTCGTGATAATTTTTGTTCAATCTATACCCCGTGAAGAATATTCCAGAATTTTTTCAAAATTTTTTGGTAAGTACTTTTCGAGATAAGGTAGGGGGACAGCGATTTTTCGCGATTTTTTAAAAATTATACGAAGAAAAGTGTGCGCAAGTATTACATTATATATATATATATATATATATATATATATATATATATATATACATATATATATATATATATATATATACATATATATATACATATATATATATATATATATATATATATATATATATATATATATATATATATATATATATACATATATATATATATATATATATATATATATATATATATACATATATATATATATATATATATATATATATATATATATATATATATATATATATATATACATATATATATATATTTTTTTTTTTTTTTTTTTATGGGTCTAGCACACGTGCTACAGGGAAGTCCCTAAAGCGCTACAGGAGCGACACGTGTGCGGAGGGAAAGCGATTCACGTTGTTCTTGAATCGCTGTAGATTGTACTCGATGGGAAACACAGTCCTGGGTAAACCATTCCAAAGGTATGATGTTCTCCATATAAAAGACTGCTTGAAAAGCGTTGTACGAGGAGTAACAAGCTGAACCTCATACGGATGTGAAGCATTAGCGCGACGCGTACCTCTAATATGCACCGCTCTGGGAGGAATTAAACGGGCCACATCCTTCGAACACTTTCCATGAAAGTACTTGTAGAATAGGCTCAAGTCGCCAACCGTTCTTCGATGTTCCAGCGAATCAAGGCCGTCGGTCAGTTCCGGGTGTCCAATCAGACGAACAGCTCTTCTCTGGATAGAATCCAACAAATACAGTGTATGTTTGGGAGCGGAGCTCCAAACATGGGAGCAGTATTCCATAGTTGGTCGAATTTGAGCTTTGTAAAGAATTAACAGTTGTTGTGGAGTGTAAAGCTTTCTGGTTCGAAACAATATTCCCAACTTTAGAGAAGCTCTTCTTGCTATGCCTGCAACATGTTCATGCCAGGACATATTTGCTCCCAAATTAACGCCTAACAGATTGAGTGACGATGTTAGAGAGATGGAGCGCCCCGACATAACTATGTCGGGTTCTGCAACGTTAACTTTTTTAGAAAAAACTGCAGCCTGGGTTTTTGTAGCGTTAAATTCCACTTGGTTACTGTCACCCCAAGATAGAATTTCTTCCAGGTCTTTGTTAAGTTGAATGACTTCCTGCTGTCTGCGGATATTCGTCTGAGTAGTCGATGTCCGAGCATTCAAAGTGAATGAAGAGATAAGTGTACTGTCATCTGCAAAGCTGTAGATTGGATTCTCGGTCTTTTCCAGCAGATCGTTAATATAAATGAGGAAGAGAGTAGGAGACAGTATGGAACCTGGGGGCACACCGGCGTTGATAGTGAAGGTGTTAGAAAGAAATCCGTCAACTGCCACTCGTAAAGAACGCTCTCTGAGGAAACATGAGAGCCACAAACAGAACTTTTCAGACATACCACAAGAACGTAGCTTAGCCAACAGCCCATCGTGCCAAACACGGTCAAATGCCTTGGATATGTCAAGAGCAACCGCTCGAGATTCTCCAAAGTGTTCAATTGCGTTGTTCCAAACATGTGTTACATAAGTCAGAAGATCTCCTGTTGATCTATTTTTACGAAAGCCATATTGGTGATCACTAATAATGTTGAATCCTTCAAGATATTTTAGAAGATGCTGATTGATAGCCTTTTCCATGACTTTCGATATTATTGAGAGTAGTGCGATTGGTCGGTAGTTATTTGGCAAGGTCTTCTTACCTTTTTTAGGTATCGGCTGAACTGTGGTACATTCCAGCAGGAAGGAAATATTCCCTTTCTGTAGGATAGGTTGAAAAGTCTACAGAAAACTGGTGTTAGTTCCCTCGCACAGTTCTTGAGAACTATGGCAGGTATTCCGTCAGCGCCTGAAGCCTTTTTGGTGTCTAGCTTCATCAAAATACGTTTTATGATACGCTGTCTGAAGACAATATCGGGCATCCTTGACTGCACTATGGGAATAGTAGGTGGTGTTTTTCCTTGGAAATCGACAGTAGAATGTGAAGCAAAGAGTTCAGCCAACAAGTTCGCTTTCTCAACAGGTGTCGTTGCAATAGAATTATCTGGCCGTGTGAGTGGCGGTATGGTGGATTTGGTGAAATTTTGATTAACTGCCTTAGCGACTGACCAAAAGGACCTGGAATTGCCGGGACAAGCGAGAAGTTTGTTTCTAATCCGTTGATTGTGTACCTCCTTGGTTTCGTCGATAATTTCTTTGCATCTGTTCCTGGCACGAACAAAGATGTTACGATTTATGGTGTTAGGAAGTTCACGCCACTGTCGGTATGCAAGATGTTTAGAAGCAACAACTTCTTTGCATTTTAGGTCAAACCAAGGCTTGCCGTTGGAAGGGCATTTCTTCGAAAAAGGGATGTAAGCCTCCATACCGGCCAAAATAACATCGGAAACCTCCCTGGCGCAGTCAGATGGGTCGTCGGATCGAAAACAAACGTCCAACCAAGGGAAAGTTCGAAAATATTCCATGAGATCTTCCCATTTAGCAGATTTGTAGTGCCAAATCTTGCGCGGTTTGGGCGCCTCTCTGTCACTGATTAGTAGAATACTCGATGTCGAAAGTAGTTTATGGTCGGAAGAACCTAACGGTGGATTTACGCTGACCGTGTAAATCTCCGGATTGGTGGTTAAAAACAGATCAAGAAGACTGGCGAACTCTCCGTCTCGATCAGGGATCCGTGTTGGTTCATCAATAAGCTGAGTCAAGCCACAACTGATTGAAAATGATTCGGCTTCACGACCTTGTTCGTCGGTAGTATTTGAATATTTAAGCCAGTTGATGTTGTGGACATTAAAGTCGCCCAGGATGGCAATTTCGGCATTTGGATAGTTAATTTGTAAATGATCTATGGTGTCTGCAAGAGAAGCGAAAAGTGTTCTAAAGTTTGTATCACATATATATATATATATATATATATATATATATATATATATATATATATATATATATATATATATGTATATATATATATATATATATATATATATGTATATATATATATATATATATATATATATATATATATATATATATATATATATATATATATATATACATATACATATATATTTTACTCCTGTTTTCACGAGCTTTCACTTAACACCACACTCGATGACCTAGTAAAAAAATTTTTTTTTCACTTCCGATTTCACTCCTCAAAACTAACCCTCAAGTCAAAATTTAATTTTCAAAACTACAACGCTCTGATGAGGCCATCAATTCCTATATTAGTACCAAATTTCAACTATCTATGTCAAATAGTTTCGGAGAAAATCGGGTGTGACAGACAGACACCGAAGTGATATTATAAGTGTTCCGTACGGAACACTAGAAATATCCGTATATAAAAAGAGCTTGAATTTAGTAACTGTAACTGTAGCTTTACTTTAAGAATATTGTAGTTTTAAAATATTTTGAGAGTAGAGAGTTGTTTTTTAATGAAAATATTGCTAGAATATATTTACTCAGTAGTCCCATCGCAAACACTACAATGAGTTAGTTGTAGTGTATAGTAGTTAAGTTTTATATTTTTAAAATTTGTTATGTGTTTTTTTTTTTTAATTACCAAATACTTAAACCAATTTTCATCAACATGATTTTCAAACTCCTAGTCTTAATGAAAACTAAAAATGACATATTACATTAAAGACCATCCCATCTTGCTCTTGCCTAAACTTGTTATGTATGCTATTAAAAATAATTAGGTCTAAAATTAGTTTGTCTGATCAAAAACAAGAAAAGATAAGCCTTTAGTTATTCTTTAGATTATTCTGCTAATCACATAATTAAATAATCGGTCAAGTGGAAATTGGACTTGCGCAATTAGTGTTCCGTACGTTGATTGCTTTTAAAAGATTTTTTTTTTGTTACGGAAGTATAAAATGATCAATGACTTCACAAAACACATCCCAAATGAGTTTTCAACACAGTCTTTCTCCGATCTTTAGTGAAAATTGATGATCTTAAAATTTTTGTTTTTTTTATATATCAGATAAATTATTATAGGTAATGAACTCGTAATAATTTTCACTCAATCTACACCCTGTGGAAAATACTCCACAATTTTTTCAAATTTTTTTGATCAGTACTTTTCGAGATAAGGGGGTAACAGCAATTTTTCGCTTCAATTTTTAAAAAATAATCCGAAGAAATGTGCTCGCAAGTATTACATTACATATATTTTTGAACTCGATGACCTGGTAATTTTTTTTTCACTTCTGATTTCACCCCCAAAAACTAACACCTTAAGTTAAAATTTAACTTTGAAAACTAAACGGCTCTGATGAGGCCATTAATACCTAAATTAGTGCTAAATTTCAATTTTCTACGTCAAATAGTTTGGCAGAAAATCGGGTGTGACCGACGGACAGACACCAAAGTGATCTTATAAGTGTTCCGTACAGAACACTAAAAATGATATTCAGATCCCTATTCCCTTCATAATCCTTATACATCTAACTATAAATAATTACTTTACTATTCTCACCACCAAAAACTACCAAAATTCCTGTTGTACTACTCAAAGTTTACAAATCTATCTGTTCTCGTGTCTCTCGTGCATCCCTTTTCTTGACATTATATCGCACAACTACTATTTCTTTTCTCGCTTATTATTATTATTACGTGTATACTGCATTTAATATATATATATATATATATATATATATATATATATATATATATATATATATATATATATATATATATATATATATATATGTATAAACCACTTTTCATGCAACTTCTTTTACATCTAAGTACAAGATAAAATTGATTTAGAAGTAAAGAACATACTACAACTTTTACTTATCAGATTTTTCTGTCCAATAGTCACCAGCAAGTATCATGCGTTGGTAAACAATCCAAAACTTCATCCATAAACAATGGAGTGATCCACGGCCTTGTCCTAGATCCAACTTTGTTTCTTATATACATTAATAATCTTATTATTGCTCCCCTCATTCGAACTTCATTTTATTTGTAGATGACAACACCCCAAGGAGTGATTTATCCAAAACAATCTTTTTCTGAATCTGAACAAAACGGGGAATATGTTCTTTTTTCCAGCGAGCTGTGGGGAACATTGATAATGTTGATTGTGCTAAATTCCTCGAAATATACCTGAAGTTGAACTGGATCTCATGTGTAAAGAATCCGGCTCCAAAAATTTTCAAATGTCTCTTAAGGCTTATGACATCCCGGTTATCATTATAGCCTACTGTGCATTAATCGCTTCTCACATGTCATATGGACTGCAAACACCCCCACAAGAATCTTTGGACTGCAACGAAAAGTGAGACGCTTTACAGGCTTGAGGTACCGTGACGACGTAAAACAAAAATTTATTGATCTTCGTATTTTAATTGCATCTCTAATGTCCATTTTTTGCATATGACAATTGTATAACCTTTTCTAATGCCATAAAACACCATAATCATAAATTACAACAAAAAAATTACTATAGAACTGAATCTTTTGCATTAAAATCAAGCAGACTTGGAAATAATTACTCTTGTATCAAGTTTTAAAATAAACTATATAAGTTAAAAACTTAACAAAAAATAGTTACCTTTTAGAGATTGTAGCATTTCTGATAGGGCGGTGGCTTGCATTTTACTGTGTCGAGAAGTATCTCGGTAGCTCCGTTGATCCTTAAATTAGTATTAACTCGGTTTCTGTGATGCCTCCTATCTCATATGTGTCACTTCGGTGTCTGTCCGTCTCTCTGTCTGTCCATCTCTCTCACTGTCTGTCTGTCCGTCTATCACACCCGATTTTCTCCGAAACTATTTAACATAAATAGTTGAAATTTAGCACTAATATAGGAAATGATGGCCCAATCAGAGCTATGTAGTTATGACAGTTAAATTTTGACTTAAAGGGTTAGTTTTGGGGGGTTAAATCAGAAGAGAAAAAAATCGAGTCGAGTATCAGTTAAAAGCTTGTGAAAACACGCACAAAAATATATATAATGTAATACTTACGCACAGTTTTCTTTGTATTATTTGAAAAAAAAATGCAAAAAATCTCTGCCCGTCCCTTTATCTCAAAAAGTATATATATATATATATATATATATATATATATATATATATATATATATATATATATATATATATATATATATAAATTTTAAAAAATTCTGGAATATTCTTCACAGGGCATAGACTGAACAAAAATTATCACAAGTGTATTACCTTTAATAATTTATCTGGTCTGATTTGCACCTGGTCGATTATTTATTGTATTTATTGCATTTTCGTTTCTTGTATTTATATATCTGAGGCCTGTAAAAAGCTTGTATAATAACATGAATAAACATATGGAATTGAATTGAATGTATATTGAGGCTGATTTTTTCTCTAATACAATATTCTTCTTGTAGAGGAAAATAAAAATATTAAATCCCAGTAATTTAACCTCATGATTGTTCTTCACTGTTAAATTTTATGAAATATACAAACTTCCGTTGCTTAATAAACTAACTTCTTTTGGAAAGAGATGAAAAAAAAAAAATAACTTCCATTTTTCTTTTTCTTACAATATACGCCATAGAAATGATAAAGCGTAGACCAGCAAGATAAATAGGAATAATTCTAAATCTAATTTAAAATATCAGATTTAAAGACATTTATATAAGAGCACTATCTGATGAAATTTGCTTCTTTCAAAAGGCCTGCGTGAAAATTCTACAAAGATAAATTACCTTAGTAACTTCATTTAAATGTAAGCATTTGTAAGCAAATCGTCGTAGTCTTTGAGAAAAACGACGTGATTAACCTGAGTTTAGACATTTTGAGCAATTAATATGGAAAGAAAGAGCAAGAGTCTGTAAAATTTTATTCCGAAAAGTTTCTTTCAGTATTTGCATTTCTGGTAAAAACCTAATGTTGTGAATATTGATGCCCTCAGTGTTTTTTTGTGAATGATTTTTCCTACCTACAAGCTTTAATTTCCTTCTAACCGCTGTCCAAGCAGATTTAGGAACTTTCATAATCGCTAGGTTCATAAAATATCCCGATAAATAAATTATTTGTGAAAATTTCAATTTACCAAAGAATCGTGGTTTTGGATGAGTTTCGTATTCCTGATTAAATGACCAATTTGATAGAATCTAACAAATTCAGTTTGTACATACTAAGATATATTTGTTTCAAAAGTAATATGAGGCAAGTTGTGAGACAATGTTAATAAAGTATATAGTATATCATTAATGTAAAGTGGAAAGTAGGAGACAGTATTGAGCCGTGATGTATTATCAGCAAAGATACAGGAAAAAATCAATTAAATACAGCAAAGGGCAATTTCTGTGGAAGTTTAATCAGTAATCAGTCTTATCAAACACGATTGAATGCTTTGATGTGCTATAGATTAGAAGATCTGCATTTGATCTTTATGTATGAGAACGTTAATGATATTTAACTCCTCCACACACTTTAAGTGATGTTAATTCTTAGCTTCTTCTATTCCCTTGGATGCTACACAATAGCTATCACTATTTTTTTTTTATTAAATAGCACCTACTAGCGCCTGTTATTAAAACTGGTCTCTTGGACTTACCATTAATTTTGATCTAATATATTCTTAAAATGAGTACTTATCTACTAAAGTCCATCCATTGATGTCCTTTAGATCAGGGATGTCAAAGATACGGCCCGTGGGCCGCATCCGGCCCCCGGGACGTATCAATAAGGCCCGCGATCGCAATGTGTCACACAGAAAGAAGAATATTATATACTACATAATTAAATAAATAAAATGTTATAATAATTCAGTACATTTTTTTTTATTTGAATCTGGCCCGCCTACACATTCTAAATTTAATATATGGCCCTCTGCAAAATTGAGTTTGACACCTCTGCTTTAGATCGTTAGGGCTTGTTATACATCACTCAAGCACTATGCTCCACTTTCGCGTACAACACACTACACAAGATCCAATGGCTTTATTCTCTTCAATCGGTGGATATGTTGCTAATTATTCAGTAGCTGAAGAGCTTCTACGTTTTCATGAAGATGGAGCTTAACTTCATGCATACCGACAAATCTTTTGATCTCTTCCTTTACTGTTGGTACGCCAATGTGTCTATGAAGATCTGCATTATGCACATACCAAGGAGCATTTATTATATTCCGCAGTACTTAATTTTGGAATATTTGAATAAACTTAATGTTGTCATCGCTAGCGCATCCTCATAACTGGATACCATAAAGCCACATCGGTCTTAGAATCTTATTGTAAATTAATAATTTGTTATGTATTGATAGCTTAGAGTTTCTGCTAATGAGCTGCTATTTATATTTTAACCCTAATTTACCGCGACCTCCAGAAGCCAATAATCCGAGAATTTATAAGCAACGCTCAGCTCAGATTCTTGGATAAAACCACCCACCACTTTAACCTCACAGTCAGAATCTTAACTAGTCACGACCTAACATTGAAACTACAGATGAAAATGGTAGGCTGCTATGTCTTTCCGGTTCTCTTGTACGGTATAGAAGAGTGGACGCTAACTGAAGCAATTCTTAAACGTCTGGAGGCATTCGAGATGTGGGTGTATCGACGACTGCTTAAAATCAGTTGGATGTATAGAATTAGTAACAACAGCGTTCTCACTCGCATGGACAAGGATTTGGAGGCGGACACGACCATCAAACCATGCAAATTAAAATATTTTGGCCACATTATGAGACATCCAGAAAAATACGAAATCATGCATCTGATACAGAGGGAAAGATTCCAGGCAGGCGTGGTCCGTATGTACTTTCTAACGTAACTTCAAGCATCAAAAGACATAACAAGATACTTTACATTCAGCTCATGTGGTAAAGCGCTTCCATTGACAACCAGAGGTAGGGTTTCTGCTATTTTTTTTATTAAAGTTCACATGCTTTGATTTCACTTCATTGAGCTTAATTCTCCATTGTTAAGCCCATTTAACTACAGCAATGCTTGCCGTTTGGAGTATTTTTACTTCTTTATTCTGATCAACTGCAAGAAGCGCAGTATCATCAGTGAATGTAGGTACAATTGTATACAGTAAATAGAGTATGGACCCAGGAACACTTCCATGTGGCTTTCCAGCTCAAATTTCTTTTAAACTAGAAAACTCCTCCTCCCTCTTAACTTGAAAATATTTTTGTGGGATACGAGTATATGATGTTATAATCTCTACATATTGCTTCGGGAGCATTTTGTTTAGTTTGTATACTAAGCCTTCATGCCATACCTTGTCAAAGGCTTAAGCAACGTCCAAGATTTCCTTCAAGGGTTCGCTCAATGACGTCCGTGATTCTGTAGTCAATAATAGAGTGCTCCTAGCGAAAGCCAAATTGAACACCTGGGATTAATTTGTTGTTTTCAATCGGAGGTTTCAGTCTTTTCAACAGTAACTTTTGAAATAATTTTGATACTATTGGTAAGAATGATATAGGTTTATAGAACTTGACATTGTCAGGTAGTTTACCTGGTTTCGGTAAAATTGTTTTCTCCGCAACTATTTTAGAATCTCGCTAGTAATTAAGTCGAACTCTGACGCTTTCTTCGGGCTAAGGTTAGTTTTAATATTCGCAGCTACTTCTCTCGGAGTAACAGAGGTGATGTTTTCTAATTTTTCATTGTTTATTATAGGCAGCCTGTGATCCTCTAGCATCTGATTAGGTGTGAGAATATCGGGCAAATGTTCAGCAAACAAATCCGCTTTCTCTCAATTATATGTTCTAATTGGAGCGATAGACGTAATCGGTCTTTTATTTTTTCTGGTAGCTTTACAGATAGAATAATTTGTCTCTTCATCTGTTCAGATATTCCGTACGTATGTGTTTACTGATTCTTCCTTGAGCTTTAGTATCTCTCTCTTTAATTTATGAGTTTTATTATTCAGGATATATTTATCAGATGGATCTCTGGATTGTTGATCTTTTTATGGCCTTTTTTTTTCTTTGACAAGTTATTTAACCTCAGCTGGGTAGTTTTCGCCGTTTTTTTTTTGTGAGATTATCACTATAAAACCAAATATTTTATTTTTAAATTCGACACGCTTATAGCTAACCATGTTGACAGGAATGATGTTTGACTAAACCTAAGATTAAAACTATTTATGCTAACATTGTAGTGGAACTGGCCAATTGAAATTTCGGCCTAATTTCGGTTAGGCAACCAGCACAAAAAACTGTAAAGAATAGGTGTTACGTTCTTATTTACCCTATTTTTATATTTTACAATTTTAATGTTTACTATATGTCTGAGTCTAATAATCTCCTTTTAGTTGGGAATTTGGAATTTTGGCACAAAAATGAAAGTTAATTAAAAAGTATCTGAAAGGAAATTATCCATCTTCTTGAAGTGCCATATCGGATACAGACTTAAGCGACCTTTTTGCCTAGGGTATTTTCATAGGCAAAGGGGACCTACAGTTTAATGCCGGTTTCGAACGGCAAAAGTGAGAGGGCTGTGCTAGGCATGATATTACCATTGCCTTCCCAAGAAAGGCGACCGTCTCGTTGTAAATTTTATTTTATTTTAATTTTATTATTGATTTATCTTTTTTTTTATTATTATTATTTCTCGAGCCGAGATACGAATTCGGGTGGCTGGCGTAGAAAGCAAGCACCTTAACCACTACGCTACAGCCGCGTCTAGGAGATTATTAGACGAACATAAAAAATTGAACTATAAAATATCAAAATAGTTTAAATAAGAACAATTAAATCATTCCTTATAGGCCGCTGTGCTGGTTACTTGATCGGAAATAAGATGACGCCTGTGACTGGTCAATTGGCCGTACCAATAAGGTTAGAAAGATTTGCGACGAATGGATGTGTTTGGTTTAGGGATGATAACTGTTATGTAGTGTCCTAAAGTCAAAGATTCCAAAATTTCAACATACACTCGTAGATATTGTTAAAAACTAACTATCTTACTGGTCGGTCGTTTTTTGATATAGTTATTATGTATATTTTGAGCATCGGCAGAATTCGAACAGGATGGAAATGTTCCTTTTATAAGTTAAAATACCTACAAAAATTGGCGAACTAACGCTGGTACATATTTTGAGTGCAATTACGGATTTTTTTTTATTGTTCAGCTCCCCATCTGAGTAGGAATTTTACCCTTTTTTATATCTTACAGGATATTAGTGAGAATATCATAATACCCGTCAACCTTGTCCAAGAGCTGAGACATACATTTTTGTATTTCACAGCACCTTTTAGACAAAGCAGCAATAGCATTATTGCATTTCTGCAAACAACTATTACCTATGTACGTGGCCAGGCCAAATATACTTAAATAAATTAATAAATAAAATATACCGACCCGCCGGAATTGGAACCCGAGACCTTCTACACCGCAAGCAAGTTATTACGCCAATGAGCCACGGATCGTCACTTGCAGATATTTCATCACATACCGCCAGAAACTTCTTTCGTGTCTAGTTTCAAAGAAAGTTAAAGAACTAAAAATTGTGGATCGGGTTTTTCCCATAAGGCGTTTTAAATGTTTCTATAAATATTTTAAATTTATATCGTCCGTGAAAAAATGTTTCGAATTCATTTGGTTGGCAAGTAAAATGTTAAAAGTATTAAAAAAAATAATAAAAGTTGAATATTTTGATTAATTTCAATCAACAATACTTTGTAAAAGTGTCTTGACTTGGGAGTAATTGTAAGTTTATAAAAATTATGCATTTTATATAAAACCTGCAAAAAAAGTTAAAAAAATGTTCTTGAACCTACTCAAATTGTGTTGATTTCATGTGTTAGAACTATATACTTAAAATGCCATGTACAGAAAACGATCTAAAAAATTTTTCAAAATATATTGGTTTGTATTTTAGATATGCTAAAAATATTGAATATAACAGTTATTTATTTTGCCTATCCTCTTGTCAACCCTCTTCAAGCGATATGGAATGAGTTTGTCTGCACTTTCGAGTAGCTAATGCCGTTGCATTACACCTCCCTGAAAATTTTATTATGCTAAAATTCTTGAATAAAAATATGTATACCTCAAGACGGTCTTGTCGTTTATGTTATGTCGCTTAGATCGATGAAAGATTTAGATACACATAAAAAGTGTAGAAACAGGTTATTTGTGTCAATGTATATTTTAACATTGTTACTGCAACTTCGATTAGTTTTTTAGACTTTATATAGTATACAGGATGTTATGAATATCCTTTATTATAGTTAAATGGTTAATTCTTGCAGTCAAGTCAAGGAAAGTTTACTGTTTTAACATTTTATAAAAGTTCCGTTCACCAGTTCATATAATACATCTTTCGACAATGATGCCAAATGTTCGGAAAAATATGCTTAGTGAAAAAATTTGTCCCTTATTCAATCGAATTTTTTTATTTATTTATTTATGTATTTTAACGGACAAGCCAATTACAATAGTAATATAAAAATAAAATAACAATAGTAATATAAAAACAAAATAATGTTGAAACACAATGCACATATACAATTAATAACTAAAATAAAAAGGAGAAAAAAAACAAGTAATACAACAATTTAACACCTCAGATCCCGATTGCGCTTAAAAGCGTTTTAAATTTGCTAATACCACAACTGAAGGGATCAAGACTGTATGTATTAGATAATCGGCACATTCTCGTGAGAGGACTGTAATAGCCATAGTTAGCAATGTGAAATGGAATTCTGAGCAGTACACTGCCACGAGTCCTATGAATAGTATTAAGTTGGACGCTCTCCAAAAGTGGTGGAGAGGAAATAAAGCCATTCAGGAGTTTATATAGGAATAAAACATCTGCAAGATCCCTACGCTTCTCCAAAGTAGCGTTCATAATCACCCCATAGTCAATATGAAAACTTGCATCCTTATAAATATTTATTCCAGCTTTAAAAGTTAAAGTTCGTAGAAATCTACGTTACACTGACTCAATTTCAGCAATATGGCACTGGTAAGATGGTGACCACACTACCGAAGCATACTCCAAACCAGAGAGGACCATTGAAAAATACAACACTCTAAACGTGCTAGCCGACTATTGCTTACTATATCTGGTAATAAAACCAAGATTTCTGAGCCCCAATCTCAGAATATTATTAATATGGCCACGATAATTAGGTTGATTGTCCAAAAACACACCCAAGTCACGAATCTCTGTCACCGACTCAAGCAGGGCGCCGCTTAAACTATACCAATGACGCTCAACATTCCGCTTCCTACCAAAGGAAATGCAGAAACACTTTTTAACATTCAGACTTAAGCCATTTCTTTCTGACTAGTGATAGAGTCGATTCAGATCTTCCTGCAGACGCGTAACATCGTTTACACTTTCTATTCCTCTGTATAATTTGAGGTCATCCGCAAATAAAAGATATTCAGAATGGTTGAACATCTCACCAATATTATTAATGAACAAATTAAAAAGGAGACGGCCACAGTGTGAACCCTGCGGGACACCTGAACATACCGACATATTTCTTTAAATATGATTTAATATACATATTCACTGGCTACGTTCAGTCAAAAAACTCTTGATCCACCTAGTCACGCTCGTACCGAGTCTCAGGGCTCGAAGCTTTCCCACCAAAAGCTCATGATTAACCCTGTCAAACGCCTCCGAGAAATCAGTGTATACAGCCTCAACCTGCATACCTCTCTCAAACGCGCCCAGCATATACTGCTCGTAACTTAATAAATTTATAACTGTGGATCTTCTTCGAGAAAAGCCGTGGTGCGCGTATCTCACAAAGTTCCTACAAATCCATGAAAGTTGAACCGCGACAAGCTTATCAAAGAGCTTCGGTATAGCCGACTGAGTACAAATACCCCTGTAATTGGTTATATCCTCACGATTTCCCGATTTATAAAGGGGGGTCAAAAAGCTAGTCTTCCAATATTGCGAAAAAACGCAGGAGTCCAACGACAAACAGAAGATATAGTGTAGTGGTCTGCTCAAGAAAAACACACATTGTCTCAGGAATGCTGATGGAATCCCATCTGGGCCATGAGAATAACTCATCTTAAGCTGATTAATGCCTTCAAATACTTCGGTCAATGAGACCCTCACAACGTTCACATCCAATACGTTATCAATATTACAGGCTGAAAAGTCACAGTTCTCTCTCACACAACTAGCCGAAAAAGAAATTTTGAGGAAAAAGAACCACATTTGTTTTCAAACAAAACCATAAAAAAAAGGTTAACAATAAAATTACGTATTTGCTTTGTTAACTGTTACTAAACATAATTT
This sequence comes from Pachyrhynchus sulphureomaculatus, assembly GCA_019049505.1. Classification (NCBI taxonomy): domain Eukaryota; kingdom Metazoa; phylum Arthropoda; class Insecta; order Coleoptera; family Curculionidae; genus Pachyrhynchus; species Pachyrhynchus sulphureomaculatus. The sequence goes on from CM032446.1 coordinate 174,935,376, forward strand.
TTGTAAAAATTTACAAATACGTTATCGCGATTTCGTAGTACAACTATATTTTCACATACTTCACTAAGACTAAAACACAATTTTAGTGTACGGAAAACTTATAAGATCACTTGCGTGTTTGTCGGTCCGTCCGTCCGTCTGTCACTCCCGATTTTGTCCGAACTATTTGAGTTAAAATTTGGCATTAATATAGGAATTGATGAGCTCATCAGAGTCATGTAGTTCTGGAATATTCTCCACAGGGTGTAGATTGACCGAAAATTATTACGAACACATTACCTTTAATAATTTATCTGGTATATAAAAAAAAAACAAAAAAAAATTCAATGTCATGATGATTTAATAAAGATCGGATATAAACTTTGTTGAAAATTTATTTGGAGTGTATTTTGTGAAGTCACTGATCATTTTGCAACTTCGTAACAATTTTTTTTATTTTAAAGGCAATCAACGTATGAAACATTAATTGCGCAAGTTCAACTTGCACTTGACACGTTATTTATTTTATATAATGAAAGGATGTGGGTATCCTAGGTGCTATAAAAGTTGATAAAGGGCGGAATTTTCGACGTCTACTTGACTATTTAGTAATTTTATATTATGGTTTTTTGAATGTCTGTAAATTTCTATAGATTCTAAGAAATTAAGTTATGACCATTTAGATACCGTATCGAGAATGAATAAATAATTAATATCAGAAAATCGAAGGTCAGTTTCAAAAAAATGCTTAACAAAATGTGATTTTTAATTTTTTAACCTACCAGGTGTACAAGTATGAAATGCGGATTTCAGACAACAGATGGTGCACCAATGCAGTTTGTGCTATAAAGATTTGACACTGCGCCATTCTGCTGTGTCATCAACAAGTGTCAGACGCGCACGAGTGATAAACTGGAAAAGTGTGTGCATAGTGTCGTGTTGTTTTGTTCAATATGTCGAAATTTATACCGAACAAAGAGCATTCGCAGTCAGCATTAATTTTTTGTTTTCATTTGAAGAAAAATACTGTTGAATCATATTGATTACTTCTAGAAGCTTATGGTGAACATGCTCCATCGCAAGATACGTGTTAACGATGGTTTCGGCGTTTTAAAAGTGATGACTTCGATGTTTCAGTCAAGGTACGTGGAAAACCGCCAAAAAAAATACGAAGATGTGGAATCGCAAGCATTGTTGGACGAAGATGATTCGCAAACACAAAAATAACTCGGCGAGCAATTGGGCCTTAGTCAACAAGCTGTTTCCAACTGCCTACGAGAGATGGGAAAGATTCAGAAGACGATGGGTCCACATGAGTTGAACGACAGGCAAATGGAAAAGCGCAAAAACACGTGTGACATTTTGCTCGCTCGGTACAAAAGGAAGTCGTTTTTTGCATCGTATAGTTACAGGGGATGAAAAGTGGATTTATTTTGAGAATCCCAAGCGCAAAAAATCAAGGGTAGACCCACGCGCACCATCCACATCGACCGCAAGACCGAATCGCTTTGGCAGAAAGACGATGCTCTGTGTTTGGTGGGACCAGAGGGGCGTGGTCTATTGTGAGCTGTTAAAACCTGGGAAACGGTTAGTACTAAGCGTTACCAACAACAATTGACCGATTTGAATCGTTCGCTGCTTAAAAAAAGGCCAGAATACCGAACGAGGCAACACAAAGTCATTTTTCTTCATGACAATGCTCCATCACATAGGGCAAAACCACTTCGCGACACGTTGGAAGCACTTAGCTGGGAAGTTCTACTCCAGACTTGGCTTCTTCCGATTACCACTTGTTTGCATCGATGGGTCACGCATTTGCTGAGCAGCGCTTTGGTTCGTACGAAGGTGTGAAAAAATGGCTCCATGAATGGTTCGCAGGAAAAGGGGAAGATTTTTACTGGCGTGGTATTCACAAATTGCCCGAAAGATGGGAAAAATGTATAACAAGCGATGGAGCATACCTCGAATAAAGCACTTTTCATCATTCTTCTGAATTTAACATGTTTTTATAGAAAAAAATCCGCATTTCAAACTTGTACACCTGGTGTAAGATGCATTATGTTCTGCGAATCTTGTTTTAAAATTCCGTCCTGTTGACACTTAAGTTTATAAACTCCTGATTTATTTTGTTTTTTAGTTTTATCTTAGGCATTGAAAAATATATTGGATAATTTTTGAGCGAGTTTTAAAGCTATTTTTGTTTTTTCGGCTATGAGAATTTGAAATATTTTATCCGAGATGGGACCAAAAAATGTCAGAGGTATGAATGTTTTTCTTTCTTGGTATTCTTTTATGGGAAAAATTAAGCCAAATATGATTGCTTTTGTTTACGGCTTATTGGATATATTTTTGATTGTGTTCAATACTTTTTTTCAATTTTATTTATTAAGAGGGATATTGAAGGCTCTATGGATCATAGATCGATAAACTGCCAGTTTATGGGAGTTAGAGTGTATTGAATATGCTTGAATATGCTGGGATGGTGACATCTGAAAAGGTTGGTTTATGGAAAATATCTAATTCTAATCTATTTCCATTCTTTGGTATTATAATATCTATGAAATTTATTTTATTATCTGTTTCCTTTTCCAAGGTGAATTTTATGTTGGGGATTCAGATAATTTAAAGTAGAATTTAGTTCAATATCATTTCCATGGAAGATATCGTCCACGTATTTAAACCAAAAGAGAATGTTTTTTGCGTGTTGAGTTTTTAGTAAATTATTTTCCAGTTCTGACATAAAAATTTCTGCTAGCAAAGGACTAAGTGTGCCCCACCCATACCGTCTTTTTGTTTGAAAAATTGATTATTGAACTGGAAGTAGTTTCGGTTATGCAAAATTCGAAAAGTTTTAATATATCTTGTTGTATTGTTACACTCATGTAACGTGAAGTAACATACCGATCAATCAACTCTTTAAAAAGGTTAAACTTGGAATAAATCTAAAGGACCAGCACACTCTAAATGGAAATTGGGTTTCGGTGACATGATGCTAAATTTTGTAAAGAGGTAGATCTTGTGCTTCTGAACAAAAGTCTCAATGGGCACAACTTACAAAAATGCTTCTTACCCCCGCTATTCACCGAATCAACACCAATCGAGCCCAAGCAAATCAAATCGATCATTTACTCTCCGATGCTCAAAATAAGATAATATCACCTAGTAGGTAAAATTGGATGCTCTTTCAGATTACGCTATCAGTTTTTGGCTACAACCCCTAGAAACCTCGAAAATCGGGGCTTTAAGGGGATGAGATATTAAAATTCATATATAAGATCTTATATATTCATGTTTAGGCTCTTTTTACCCAAACAGGGGGCCATGGAGTTTTTGGGTGAGCCGAGTTCAGGTTTTTAGACATTAAGGGTATTACTTAGGCCTTATCCCTAAGAGGTGAAATACGTGAAATAATCAATTGAGGCGATTTTGAAAGAATAAAAATTTAAAAAAAATAATAAAAACCTAAAAAGCTTTAAAAAATATAAAGATACAAAACGTAAAACAAAAATAAAAAATGAGAAAACTCAAAAAAAATTATAAATAGATGAAAAAACCAAAAAAAAGGTGGAATAAGTATCCGCAACGTCCTCGTTGTTTATCCTGGTTAATGCTAATAGTGGATCATCTATAATATATATAAAATGCAACGTCTGTCTGTCTGTCTGTCTGTCCGTTAGTGCGCCTATCACTGAAGAACCACTTATCCGATTTACGTACTTTTTTTTTAAAACATACATATGTTCTCTGGCCAGGTTATAGGCTATATTTTATTACGATAGGTAGCATAAGGAATGAGCAGTGACGTAAAATAGTGAATGATGCCGGAAATAAGTTTGCCGCTAGCGCGTGCCTTTGCAATACGCAGCCTAAACCATTAAATATGGAACAATATTATGTAGCAAAGAATATATGTATGTTCATTAATGCGCTTATCCCTCGAGAACCACTTATCCGATTTAAGTGATTTTTTAAATTCATGCATATGTTCTCTGACCGGGTTATACTCGTAGGTATATATTTTATTACGTCTATAATATATATAAAATGCAACGTATCTCTGTCTCTCTGTCTGTCCGTTAGTGCGCTGATCACTGGAGAACCACTTATCCGATTTTCGTACTTTTTTTTTTAAAACATACATATGTTCTCCGGCCAGGTTATAGGCTATATTTTATTACGATAGGTAGCATAAGGAATGAGCAGTGACAATAATAGTAAATGAAGTCGGACAAAGTTTGCCGCTAGCGCGTTCTCTTGCAATACACAGTCCAAACCATTAAATATGGAACAATATTATGTAGCAGAGAATATCTATAATATATATATAATGCAATGTCTCTCTGTCCGTCTGTCTGTCTGTCTGTCTGTCCGTCCGTTAGTGTGCTTATCACTGGAGAACCACTTATCCGGTTTACGTGCTTTTTTTTTAAACATACGTATGTTCTCTGGCCAGGTTATAGGATATATTTTATTAGTTGACATAAGGAATAAGCAGTGACGATAATAGTGAATCAAGTCGGAGAAAAGTTTGCTGCTAGCGCGTTCACTTGCAATACACTCCCTAAAGCATTAAATATGGAACAATATCATGTAGCAAAGAATACAATATATATAAAATGCAACGTCTCTCTGTCTGTCTGTCTGTCCGTTAGTGCGCTTATCACTCGAGAACCACTTATCCGATTTACGTGTTTTTATAAATTTATACATATGTTCTATATAATTCGATATAAGCCTAGATAATGGGAGATAAGGTGAGATAATGGGAGATAAGGAGAAATAATGGGAGATAAGTCGAGATAAGCCTCGATAATGGGAGATAAGGTGAGATAATGGGAGATAAGTATAAATAATGGGAGATAAGGAGAGATAATGGGAGATAAGCAGAGATAAGTCTAGAAAATGGGAGTTATGGTGAGATAATGGGAGATAAGGAGAAATAATGGGAGATAAGGAGAAATAATGGGAGATAAGTCGAGATAAGCCTAGATAATGGGAAATAAGGTGAGATAATGGGAGATAAGGAGAAATAATGGGAGATAAGGAGAAATAATGGGAGATGAGCAGAGATACGCCTAGATAATGGAAATTATGTAGAGATATTGGGAGATAAGTAGAAATAATGGGAGATATTTTATTGCGTTGGGTAACATAAGGAATAAGCCGTGACGATAGTAGTGAATCAAGTCCACGCGAGCGGAGCCGCGGGCCCGGCTAGTATAATATATTTTGATGTAATATTGATGATTTTTAATATTTCACACCTTTACGAGCCCCTTTTTTACCCCCTTCGAAGGGATGAGACGCCTGAAATATCAAATTCGGCGAACCTCAAAAATTCATCGATATATGTCTGATTAAAAAATTCTTATATATGAATTCTATAATTTAATCCCTCCACAACCCTTAGTACAACCCTTTGGAGGTGTGGTAAGGCTTAAATAATACCCCTGATGTCTGTTTGGGTAAAAAGAGCCTTACACATGAATGTATAAGATCTTAATTTTAATATTTCATCCCCTTACGACACCGTTTTACGAGGTGTGTAGGGGTTGTAACAAAGAACTAGCGTATCTGAAGAGCATTCAATTTAGTTTATTAGGTGCGATTATTATCTTATTTTGAGCATCGGAAAGTAAATGATCCATTTGATTCGCTTGGGCTCGATTGGGGTTGATTCGGTGAATAGCGGGGGTAGGAAGCATTTTCGCGAGTTGTGCCCATTGAGACTCTTGTTCAGAAGCACAAGATCTGCCTATGTACAAAATTTGAAGTTATTTCACCGAAATCCTTTATGGACCTTTTTACAATCCAATAAATAACCTTATTTGACTAAATTATATCAAATGATACATTGTTACACCAATCTATATTTTAATGTCTACTTCCCATACTAAATACTACACTCTTTCAGTAAAAAGAAGTTGCTTTTCAGAACATTCGAATGTATGAAATAACTCATATAAAACCAAAATATCATATTAAAAGCTTATTAAAAGTGAAGCTTATGTTATGTATTTCTAATGCATTTATTAAGAAAATACATAATATACTTCCAAAACAAACGCTCAAAATGCAGCTATACATGTTAGATCCAAAATACGTAATAGACGGAATCACTACGCCGTTTTGCTTTAAATTGTGAACAACTTGCACATTTCGTATAAATATCGACAGTATACGGTGTGTCCCAAAAAGTTTTATACAAATGGAGAAAAAGTTTATCTTACATTTTACAAAAAAATTTATTCTTGATAAAAGATTCTACATCGTATGGAAATCCATAATCAAGTAACAAAAGTTTAAAATATTTTATGGTATACAGGGAAAATAAAAAATAATGATTTATAATGAAGAGTAAAGTGTGCTTAAATTTAAAAACAGTGCAAAATATTAATTGAAAATGTTAATAGGAATTAAAAATTATGCTCACGTTTAGATTTGTGGCCTTCCTAGTAAAAAATTCAAAAAGACTCCAGTAATTGTTGAATTATTTATTGAATAAAAAAAACGAAATCACTACAAATTTTAAGCTGAAAATAAATGAACATATCATTGGAAATACCTAACAAGTGTAAATAAAATTCAAAGATAACGTCAATCTGTATTTGCAATAATTATAAATGCCAGTAAAACTGAGTGTTGGAGATAAAATTCAAATTGTTCTCATAGTTGGAGACAATTATAAAGTTTTAGAGAAGCAGCCGAAACCTTTAATAATAGACACCCTGATAAAACTGTACACTTCACAACTGTAGGATATCTAACAAATAAATTCAAGATTTATGGAAGTGTTGAAAATAAATAATAAAAAGAAACATAGGGCATGGGTTTCAAATGAAGATAATCAAAATGAAGTAATGCTGTCGGTAGTAGAAAAGCCAAAAGATTCACTTCGGAAAAGATCAGCTCTATTGCTCTTTTTCTAATAAATGGTTTGTTCAGTGCGTAGAATAACTTAGTTGCCCCGGTCACTCTACTATCCACTTCAGTATCACGCTTTCCACACGCACTCAAAAAGGATTCCAGGTACCTGGAATCCTCAACCTGCTTAATTTTCGCACCGTCCACGATAATTTCTGCTTCCCTCGATGTTTTAGTGATCAATACTAGCTTTGTCTTAGAAGTATTCACTCTAATTCCATATTTTACAAATATATCATTCCATACATTTGCATGTCCCTTTCCGAACTTGTCACAATGACTAGGTCATCCACGTATACAAATTCCGAAACATACTTGCCCCAGTTTGTAGACACCCACTCTCGTCTTCTTGACCTTACTCCTTGCTTCCTTCGAGATTTCATCCATCAACGCGATAAACAGTAAAGGACTTAACACATCGCCCTGTCTCGCCCCTGCTTTCGTTTCAACTTCCTTCGACACTTGGTTGTTTGGAGTATATACTCTTTATAGCTCACATCAGCTTATTGTCAACGCCTTTACGTTCCAATGCTCCGTATATTTTATGTCTTGGTGCACTATCAAATGCTTTTTCCAGGTCTATAAAGCACATGTACATGATATCATCATATTGCAGCGTTTATATATATATATATATATATATATATATATATATATATTATATATATATATACATATATATACATATATATACATATATATATATATATATATATATATATATATATATATATATATATATATATATATATATATATATATATATAAGGGGGTAATTATGTGGCGCTGCGATCAAAAATTACAAAAAATGGCTTATTGATTCTTTGTTGTATTTGTCAAGCTTTCAAGCAAATATGTTTTTTCTTTAGGACACGAACGCACACACAGAATGACATAAAAAAGAAAACAAATTTGCTCGAAAGCTTGACAATCACGATAAGGAGTCAATACGTCATTTTTTGTATTTTTAATCACATAATTATCCGCTTACCTAGCTGTTCGGTCACGAATAACTTATGTATATATATATATATATATATATATATATATATATATATATATATATATATATATATATATTTATATATATATATATATGTATATATATATATATATATATATATATATATATATATATATATATGGGAAGTATAAGGAACAAAGAAAAATTGTCAAAGAGATGGTTAAGGAAGCTAAAATTAGGCAATAGGAAAAATTCGGTAACAAGATGGAAGAGGATAGTAAAGGCGATGGAAAACTACTTTACAGAACGCTGAGAAATTTAAAGAAAGATAGAAATAGCGGCGTGGCTGGCATTGAGAATAGGGAAGGCAATCTGCTATCAGACCAACGAATTATAGAGAGATGACAACAACACTTTGTAGAGGTGTTGGATGGAGATGTGATGGTCACTGAAGAGCCTGCGCAGAAAATAGATTATTCAGTAGAAACTGATAATGATATTAAAGTGGAAGAACTATAAGTGGCTCTTGCTAAACTGAAAATCGGAAAAGCTGCAGGACATAATAACAGCAAGGCCGAAATGATTAAATATGTGAATGGAGAACATTTGCAGCTACTGCACAAAATAATGAAAACTGCATGGAATACGGGTAACATACCTAAAGACTGGACACTGGCAACTATTCTCCCACTATTCAAGAAAGGTGATATTCTCAAATATGGAAATTATAGAGGTATTTCACTGCTGACTGTAGCCAGCAAAATATATGAAATTATACTAGAGAAGAGACTAAGAGACATTATTAAATGTACACTTGATGATAATCAGTGCGACTTTACACCGGGCCGTGGCACGACAGACCTAATATTTACAGTTAGGCAGATAGTAGAAAAAAACGCTGCAATATGATGATATCATGAACATGTGCTTTATAGACCTGGAAAAAGCATTTGATAGTGCACCAAGACCTAAAATATACGGAGCATTGGAACGTAAAGGCGTTGACAATAAGCTGACGTGAGCTATAAAGAGTATATACTTCAAACAACCAAGTGTCGAAGGAAGTTGAAACGAAGGAAAGGGCGAGACAGGGCGATGTGTTAAGTCCTTTACTGTTTATCGCGTTGATGGATGAAATCTCGAAGGAAGCCAGGAGTAAGGTCAAGAAGACGAGAGTGGGTGTCTACAAACTGAGGCAAGTATGTTTCGGAATTAGTATACGCGGATGACCTAGTCATTGTGATAAGTTCGGAAAGGGACATGCAAATGTATGGAATGATATATTTGTAAAATATGGAATTAGAGTGAATACTTCTAAGACAAAGCTAGTAGTGATCACTAAAATATCGAGGGAAGCAGAAATTATCGTGAATGGTGTGAAAATTAAGCAGGTTGAGGATTCCAGGTACCTGGAATCCTTTTTGAGTGCGTGTGGAAAGCGTGATACTGAAGTGGATAGTAGAGTGACCGGGGCAACTAAGTTATTCTACGCACTGAACAAACCATTTATTATAAAAAGAGCAATAGAGCTGATCTTTTCCGAAGTGAATCTTTTGGCTTTTCTACTACCGACAACATTACTTCATTTTGATTATCTTCATTTGAAACCCATGCCTTATGTTTCTTTTTAAATTTATTTTCAACACTTCCATAATTATTGAATTTATTTGTTAGTTATTCGACAGTTGTGAAGTATACAGTTTTATCAGGGTGTCTATCATTAAAGGTTTCGGCTGCTTCTCTAAAAGTTTTATAATTTATCTCCAACTATGAGAACAATTTGAATTTTATCTTTAACACTCAATTTTACTGGCATTTATAATTATTGCAAATAGAGATTGACGTTATCTTTGAATTTTATTCACATTTGTTAGGTATTTCCAATAATATGTTCATTTATTTTCAGCTTAAAATTTGTAGCGATATCGTTTTTTTTTTATTCAATAAATAAACCAACAATTACTGACGTGTTTACTGGAGTCTTTTTGAATTTTTTACTAGGAAGGCCACAAATCTAAACGTGAGCATAATTTTTTAGTTCCTATTAACATTTTCAATTAATATTTTGCTCTGTATTTAAATTTAAGCACACTTTACTCTTCATTATAAATCATTATTTTTTATTTTCCCTGTATACCATAAAATATTTTAAACTTTTGATGCTTGATTATGGATTTCTATACGATGTAGAACCTTTTATCAAGAATAATTTTTTATATATATATACATATACAATTTCTAACATATTTGTTTAACAGCGTTTGTTTTCCGTAGAGTTTTTCTGAATTTTATCTGCAATTATGAAAAAATAATATATCCGGGATCTATTTGCGCTCTATCGTTATATCAATAATAAAACAATAATAGAGGCTCAGCAGTTTTTTTTAACACAAATATAATGATTAATGGTTTTGAATATCCAACTGTTTGTATATATATACTTTTCATTGAATTTTGTCCTTGTTCAATATTTCTAAAACATTGGATGCAGCTTGCTTTTGTAGCTTCAAATTGTGAAATTCTTTTAATTTGTTAGGAATTAAAATAAAAAACGTTTAATATTAAAGTATAGGTACATTGAGATAGTCAGATTAATATCAAAATTATTTTAAATTGTTTTTGGCCTGCCTATTTGTTACAGCCGATTGCGAGGTATAAGTTATAGAGGACCACTTATATTATTTCTGATTATTTGTCTTTATGCCTAAGTGCCTTGATCATGGCAATAATATATCGTTGAATTCATCACAGTATCCATGCACCGCCTAATGGCTAGATGGTGTGGAAGTAAATCTTAGATCGTCTTGCCTCTAACTCTCCATTCCATTTTGGATACCTTTACTATACTTAATTTTTTGGTTCTTTACGTCAGTAGTATTCCATATTTTTTATACTGTTCCAGGCAAGCAAATTTTTATTTATTTTTACCGTATTTAAATTGTTAAAAATTATTTCAATTGATATATTGCTAAACTGATTACATAAATTTCTGGTAGTTGTCAAATAGTCCAGAACAAACTTTCAGTAGCAAAAGGTCCATATTAACTTTGCAAAATATAAAAAAAAACTCGAAAAAACAAACATAAAAAAACACTCACTTTCAATATCCAGAATGAAAAAAAGTGACAGGCAGCCTCATTCTTTTTTATTTGTTTCCTTTTATGGCCCTGTCGACATATCCATTTTTATTGACCCAAAACAAAGTTTAAAGCGAGAATAACCATCCAATGCTAACACTAAAATGTTGTGTCTAATATAACATAAGGAAATCGTTTCAAATGTCAGCGAAATCTCTTGAGGGTCCCAAAGTTTCCATCTGTTAGTTTAGTTCATACTTTAGGTCCAGTCTTTGCTAAGCAAGTTAACGGTCAGTCTTTAGGGATTCCGGTTCGTAAATAAAAAAGTTCCCAAGAACCAGAAGTGTCTTTAATGTCCATTGAAACTTTGGTAAACTCTTTAAATAAAAGTTTTTATTGCTTAAATAAGTTGCCAATTATGTAGCCTTGCCGGCTTAAAGATCTGCTTTAAATAGTTTAAATTATTAAGAAATTTTAACCTATTTTTTGTTGAAAACAACATCATTTTATAAAAAATTGGTACCCAGATCTTCAAATGCAAATTGTATAATCAATAGATATATTTTTTGACGTCATTATATAATCACATTCCTTTATGTACTATTTTTACTAGGACTTGAAATAATACAAAATTATCCTATTTTTCAGAGTCAGGTTTCCTTTTTTCACATTAGGTTGGAATCAATAAGTATCCTCAAACAAACTCTTTCAACAGTATTTTCAACAATTAAGATGCATTCTGTCCGACAAATCTAAGTAAGCAAAATATGCTTGAATGTTGGCAACAACCACTTTCATTGGTGTTATGCCAGCCATTTTAAGACATTTGTTCTATTTTAAGCCTAATTATAGTAGTAAAAGTCATAAGGTGATGAATATTTAGCCTATATTCCAATGTATGAGTACTTTAAGCGATTCTAATGTGGTTGTTCAATGCGTTAGGATTAGGGCAAGGTTATATTCAAAAGACGTGGTATCCTTGGACTAATAAAAATAAATTAGAAAGACAAGCTCGATATATATTATAACATTATTATGTATTCTTAGTTCTTACTACTCTTATTTTGTGGCTAATACACTAAACTTATAAGGCAAATATTTCGAAAAAAAAAGTAGTGTTAATAAAGAAAACTTGAAATTGATTTGATTGACTCTGCACAACATTTTGACGTAGAGTTTATGCTTTCGTAAATTGAACCCGCTATTTGTTACCTACAATTTGATCGACAATCTCATCTTTCGACTCTTACTTATGTTTGAGCAAAAATTAAGTGTCCGTCGAATAACTCGCTGGATTCACCTGATTTAGTGCCTTTACCTTTCAGGTCGACTATATTTTCGAACAATGGAAAAACAATACAATAACATTGAAAATGTTCAAACGGTAGTGACCTACACTATTCAAAAAATTGATTTGGAAAACTCATTGAGCAATTTAGTTAATCATGTCAAATACTGCCACGAAGCTGTGGTCAGAATATCGATTAAAATAAGTTCTTTTAACAATTATAATTAGGTTTGGTTTAATCTTCTATTAAAAATCCGGTTTGATTTTAGAGAAAGTGTATATTTGCTCCGTATGGCATTATAAGTTATATTAGAATTTTATTACGTTTACCTTTAACCTAAATCTTTCTCCGTGGGATCATAACAAGTAATCTCATATATCTTGTGTAAAATCATGTATCCCAATCAAACAATAATAAAATTAAGAAAAATTCCCACTAAGCCAGTTACCAACTCCAGGGGCATAAAATCGAATTATAAATGACTCAATACCCAACAGAATGATTTATCCCATAAAGGGTTCATTTAGGTGTAAACTCGGGGGATTTTGTTGTGCGAAATAAATTCGAAACAAAATATGATAGAATGGATTTAACAGACGAAACCTTTTGCTTGTTATTTCTATTGACCACAGATTATTTTCTCCCAATATATACTATATGATTATAGATTCCCAAAGTAATCATTAACTGAGGTGGTATATTACTTTCTAATTATACCAAAGTACTGCCGTATTAGAAATATGCATTATTTTAAGCATAATTTAACAGTGAAAAACTGTTTATGTATTATAAAAATTTCTTGCTGTTCTTTACAACCTGAAACTAGTAAAACCATGCTCGTGCGTGTGTACTGCAGCAGCTAAATATCTTAAAATCTTTAGCTTTTGTAAGCAAACATCTTCTAACATATGTTACAATCGCAGCTGGCAACGCAATTGGTCTTTTTCCATATCCATCAACTGTGTTGGCTGTAGTCTTATGGTGTATCTGAAAAGTCTCCTTTAAGCTCTTGAGCTTCCACAGACACGATTTTTGCAAGTAGTAGTTGATGGTTTTCTTTTTTTACCCCACCACTATTAACGCCAGTATACTCCAAAATTCCAGACTTTTTGGAAAAGACCAACAATTACGTTACTGATGAGAGCACGATTGTCCCTGTATTTATATTGAACGTTTACACTACAGCCGCCCATGTAAATATCGATTAACTGCAGGAAGTGTGGCGGCCCGTGGTTCCGTGACGTAGTAACTTGCTTGTGATGAATAAGGTCTCGAGTTCCAATCCCGACAGGTCGGTATACTTTATATATTAGTTTATTTAAGTTGGTCTGGCCGCGTACATAGCTAATAGTTGTTTGCAGAAATGCAATAACGTGCGTGGCAGCACTACCACATTGTCTAAAAGGTGCTGTGAAATACAAACATGTATGTTTCAGCATTTGGGGAACGTTGATGGGTATTATGTCATATTCGCCGTTATCCTGTAAGATATAAAAAAGGGTAAAATCCCTTCTCAGGCGGGGAGGGGAACAATAAAAAAAAACCATACATTTGGAAAAAATTCCGTCTTAACGCTACAGACACCCATACAGAAGTTTTTTCTAAAGAAGATACAAGAAGGTTACAAAGCCTAAATTAGTTAAGTCGGACCAACTTTCGAAGAGACAGATTTGAAAGTCTCAGTACAATACGATCATGTTGCATAAATGGTAAAGAAGTTTTTTAAAATTTGGAATGTATGTACGTAAAACTACAAAGAAAATTACGGGAAGAAGTCCTTAAGTTTTTAATAAGTTTTACATAAAAACTTATTTTTACGTAATTTATTTAAAAAAAAACTTATTTAGGCATTAAGGTACCATATATTTATGTAGTGTTATAACTTTCGAAAATAATATGTAATATTTACATAACAAACTGTATAAATCAATAGTAATGTTAGTTTATTGCACTTCGTATTCCTGCCTGGGTGATACCATATCGACCCATGTCGTGATTTGCAACCGTCAACAAAAGAATTTAAGTATTTAGTATTGCTCATGGTATTAAGACTTGATTGATGGTGGCTTCCCATTTTTTTATTATTGACAGTATTTTTTTTTTATTTAAGTTTTAAAGCATAGGTTTAAAAATTTCTCATCTCATATCTTTCATTTCTCTAAAATATACCGACACAGAACTACGCCGTTATTTCTGGTTTATTTTTAAATTTTCCAAATCCTTCGTTACGAGAAATAATGAAACACAATATACATATCTAAAATGTAAATATTTCTGTGAATAATAATCATTATTTTCTTAATTATTTTGAGAAAAAAATAAGAAAATTAATATAAACTATTTCTTGGATATAAATTTTTACCGATAAGAAAGCCGCAAAAATTTATTTCCAAGAAAGAGTAGTTTATATTAATTTTTTGCAATATTCTTCATTCTTGTCAATATAATAAAGTGGTATCTTTTTATAAAACAATGGAGATGTTCTCACTTACTATTAATTAAAACATTTTGTCCCTAAATTTGACATATAAACTATATACTTCTGACACATTCATTGAACTTTACATAAATTTAATTTAACTATTAAATAAATAATTTATATTTATTTTTGTATTAGGTTGTCGATGAAAAGGGGATTTTGATTTAAATCTTATTGAAAAATGGCGGTAGTACATAAATAGAGTTTTATTATACTATTCGAATTTAATGTGTAAAATTGCAATTTTTCCCAAAGTTTTAGACAAAAATTTACGCAACAAATTCTATATTCTAGTGCCATAAAATTCAATTCTAAGCAACATGTAATATAATTATTAGAGTAATAGAAAATTAAACTGACCTGTATCACTATAACTGGGAAAATGAAAGCGATTGTCAGTCCAAACAATTTCTTACAGTTCAAATTTGCCTCATAAAATTAAAAATATTGATATGAATTCATTGTAACCTAAACCTATTTTGACAGAAATAAATCTCACATATCAATTCTTTTACAGTAATTTACTGAAATAACCTTCCTACAAAGTAAATGACTCCATCATATTTAAATATAATTCCAATAAACTATTGTCATCAATTTTTTCAAGTCCCTAAACGTCTTCCTTGTTTACCTGATAATAAAATAAATGGGCAGTAGTTATCATTAGTAAGTACATTTTACTATCGGATACAATTTTTGGGAGAATATGAG
This sequence comes from Pachyrhynchus sulphureomaculatus, assembly GCA_019049505.1. Classification (NCBI taxonomy): domain Eukaryota; kingdom Metazoa; phylum Arthropoda; class Insecta; order Coleoptera; family Curculionidae; genus Pachyrhynchus; species Pachyrhynchus sulphureomaculatus. Next base: position 174,950,799 of record CM032446.1, read on the forward strand.
TACTGAATTCTTTTACTAATAAACTACCTCGATTAGGCTACAGTACTACAAAAACGGCTCATTATTATATTGGCTATAATATATAGATATCTTAAAATGAGAACAATTTCCATGGTACTAAGATTAGTTAGTTTCTTTACATACAATTTTTTGTTTTAATTCTTCTTTTGCTTCTTCCTTTGTCTGGATCTGTACTTGTTACCTGCCAGCTATACCTCTTTCTGAGACCACTGTCCTAAGAAGACCTGCAAATGCCAACTGCATTATTGTTACAAGGGTGAATAGTACAGTATTTCACTTGGTAACTAAACTGTGTCAGGATAGGATTGACCATAATTTTTTCCAGGAACTTCTAGAGAATATTAATGTATCACGCCATCATAAATGAACTACATCTATCCACCATTTGACTATAACAACTACGTTTCTTACAACTATCACTTTTTCGACTTCTACTTCCAATAAGATAAAATTTTCTAATAACTTTTTTTTCGTTAATAAATTTCTATACTGGACTTTTTGGTAAAAAATGGAAAGGAATTTCTCATTTTCCAAAAATTTTCGATTTGCTTAACAAAAGTGCTTTAATTATGTGATATATTTTATTTCAATTAACAAATGATGTTACTTTTGTATTACTTTTGGTACGTATTATTTGTATATTAATCCCGTTTCTTTTTAGTTTTTAGTAAACTTTCAGACAACATTGGGACAAGTATGTTAAAAATATTGACATTGGATCTTCTCAGATAATTTGCTTTAATTAACTATTTCTGTGTCTACAGCATAACAAAGGCGATTACTGTTAACCGAGCAAATAAAAATTGCTTACAAACAATTACAAAATATTTCTATTTTTCGACATACAGTTTATACGTAATTACGTCTTCCGCTGCTTTACACTCATCACTAAGATATCAGCGTGTTAGCGTGCTTAATACTTAAGAATGTATTTGCCTCTTACCAATAAACCTGACAGATAGAGTACAGCAAATGAAAGTCGTTGGTCCAAGAGCTTTAGCATCCTACACTGTTCCCTTCTGCTGTACATCCGTTTCGCGCCTACTAGATTCTGGTTAACAAAACAAACAAGTGAAATGCCATCAGCATTTCCAGAATTCTATATTACGAAAAGCTAAATTTTGCTAAAAATGGATTGACTATTTTAAATTTTAATCTTTCCATCAATTGTATTTATTAAATAAAAAATAACGGACCAACAAAAAAAAAAAAAAAATAGAATTTATTATTTGTGTCAATAATATCTCGATTTAACCTGTCTCCTAAACAAAATTTGTAAATGTTAACCTTCTTTAAATAATAGATTCTGATGTGGGTAAAGGGAAACTTTTCACTTTAACATTACGTCAATTTTCTTTCCATTATTGATTTGAAGCAAGGTAAAAACAAAAATATCCCTCCATTAGCAAAATGGAGGACAGTCGTTCATATAGGGAATATGGACATAAGGGAAATTCCATGAGGAAATATATTTTCTTTTTTTATTGGAACAAATATTGATGTCGCCGACGGCATAGTGTTATAGAGGTATATTGTTATATGTTGTATTGTATACCGTAAAGTTTCCGAGCAATTCGCCATACAAATGAACTAAATTGAATTAAAGGATGTTGTATGTCTATACAAAGCTTCAATAGTAGATATAAGATGAAATAAAACTTCTCATTTTATACATCGTCAATATACTGACTTTAATTAAAGGCTTTGTCGAGGCTAGAACAAAGAAAAAATATTGGCAAAGTAATTTCCAAACTATTTCACTAGCCAACACGCAATTCTAAAATAAACACTGAATTTGATTTTCTCAGACTAAATAATAACTTAATCCAAGCATTGCAACTCGATTGTGTTATACGAATCTTCGAAAATTGAGCACAGGAAGACATTAACTTCTACATACTATTTCTAATGAAATTGACAAAGAAATATTATAATATTCAGATTTCTTAACCCCAAAAATCATGAAAACGATATGTTCAAAGGAACCCGTCCTTCTATACATAACAATACTAAGTATGTATCACCACTGAGACAAACATTGCTCCTGATGAAGCTAACATGGTTAGCGAAACACGCGTCGAGTGCAAAAATAAAGTGTTTGTTGTAGTGGTGATATATACTGAGTAGTATTATTGTGCAAAAGATTCCACAATATTAACATTATACATATCAACGTTTAAAATATGTCTATTGTCTAAACAGACACCAAGAAAATATACCTTTTCCTCCCTCTACTCTCTAAAACGATATTACTTGAGAACTATATGTTTCTTGCCTACTGAAAGTATTTTATGTATACCAAATTTGAAATCAATGTTTCATTTTCTTCAACAGTTATTGTGCCGACAGACTGCCAGACTGACAGAAATAGGAAATTATGGGCGCAGGTAATTTCCACACCACTAATCCTTTTATGACCTAGACATATTTAAGGGATCGTAATTGCAGAAGTAAATTCCACACCGAGTACTTTCAGGTAGAGGATGAGGGTTGATAAATGGGTGGTGGTACGCACCGGCCTGTTCAATTAAATCATTATTAAACCCTACTACATATCAGTTTAGTATATATTATTAATTTGTGATTATTACTTGGTTGTGCGTATATTTTTTAAAGTGTTGCTAATATGGAAGCAAAGTTAATAAAAAGTAATCGAGGAAAGGACATGTTATGTGTGAATTACAACACTTACTTTCGACAAAAGGTGCTAAAATGTGGAGAAATATTTTGGAGATGTTCAAAAAAAGATTGCAAATCAAAAGTCTTCACCGTTGGGCCCGAGAATTTAGTTACCAGAAGTGAAGGACTCCATACACACGAAGCTGACACCAAGAAGCTGAATCGGCAAATAATTAGTAATTTCTGCAAAAGAAAAGCCGGAGAGCATATGAGTAAAAGGCCATCTAAAATTATCCGACAAGAACTACAAAACACGCTGCCTGAAACAGTAACAGAAAAAGATGTCGAATATATTAGAAAAAACATTTATAACCATAGACGAAAATTTTTGCCAGGACGTAATCTAAGAAGTGCTGAGGAGGTGCATAGTGTTTTAGAGACATTTGAAATCAAAACTAGCAAGGGTGAGAATTTTCTATATATCAATGAACTCGAAAGTGGCATTATTGTTTTTTCTTGCACTACAAATGTCAATATGTTGTGTAAAATATCCAATATATGTGGACGGCACCTTTTCATACTGCACTAAATATTTTACACAGTTATTTACAGTGCATGGTTTTGCAAACGGTCATTACATTCCATTATTATTTTGCTTATTGCGTGATAAGAGAGCTGAAACATACAAAAACCTCTTCACATTATTAAAATGTAAGATTTATTCAACAGATATACTGTATTTCAATCCAGAGAAAATTACTATTGACTTCGAAAAATCTATTCATAAGGCAGTATCTGAAGTTTGGCCAAATGCTAAAGTGTTAGGATGTAGATTTCATTTACACCAATCTTGGTTTCGCAAGATACAGAATCTAGGTCTAGCTAAAAAATATTGCGACAAAAATTCTGAAATTGGTCGTTGGTTAAAGTATTATTTCGGCTTGTCCTATTTAGCACCCAAAGAATTAGGCGACAATTTTGGATACGATTTATATTCTATAAAACCTGCGGATGAACGTTTAAATAAATTTTGTGATTACCTACTAGAGGGAGGAGCCGATTTACCAGTTGAAATATGGGCAGAATCGAGTTCATCTTTAACTCGAACGACTAACTGTTGTGAGTTCTTCCATTCCCATCTAAATAATTCTTTTATTCTACACATCCGTCTCTGTATACTTTTATCGATAAGCTGAAAGAATTTCAGATTAACGTATATATAAAAATACAAAGAGTCTAAAATAAGTAATAATCATAATAATCAAAAATTAAAACATTTAAAAAATCGTTATGAACAAAGACAATTAGGAAATATTAATCGTTTCCATTTTTTAAAATGTGTCTCCTATTTTTCTCAACCTGTTTTGTAAATATATATAAATAGATATGTATAAGTTTGTAGCATTGTCTAGTATATGTAAGGAAATTTGTCCAATTGTATTTTATGTATTTAGCAAAAACTTCATGTTTTATCAATATTATTCTACTATGAAATAAAAACATATATTTTTGCAAATATCTAAAATTTTCAGTAAAAACTGATTTAAAAGAAATCCGTCCAATTTTATTTAGATGGATAAAGCATAATTATATTTGCTTGGTGTGGAAGTTACCTGTAAGATTTAAGTACCCTTATAAGGTTAGTGTGGAATTTACCTGTTGCATTAAAGGCGCAGGTAGTCTTGGTGTAAAATTTACTAACGCCGGAAATTATTTGTAGTGATCTAGGGACTTGAAACGGGAAAAAATGCACTAATCTCGGATGGTAATTTCTTCACAAATAAAATACTTTTCTTAACCAGAGGACTAAATAAACAGTACTTTTTTTAAATTTTGTGTGAATTATAAAATATTGTTTCTAAACTCTTATGATACACAAAACAAGTTTCTATTAACTTGTAAACGAGAGAATGAACTAAACACATACAACAGTTTCTAGAAATTAATTAAAAATGTATTTCTTTTATTTAAAGAAACTCATTTACAAAACTATCCTAGAAAATTATAAAAATTTTACATTTCGCAATTTTAGAATGTCAGGGAAATTTGTAGAAATGTAGTGATTTTATCGAATTTATTTGTAGACTGGTAGAGGATTTGGTAAAAATGTATTTGTGTTTGTCCTGATTTTCAAGTAAAATAGTTTCAAACTTCCTTAAAATACTGTATTTTAAATTGGTGGAAATACGTTGATTTCGTCCAATATATGAGTTCAATGTATATACATATAAACACAGTAACAATGTACAAAAGGTTTGTCCTATATTTTATAAAAACTGGCCACTTTACATAATGCACAAAGAAGATATTCTGAAATCTTCTAAACAATTAATTATATTATCTCTTTAGCTCTCTTCAAACAGCTGGAAACACTTTCATCTGCACCTTTCAATAGCTAGTATTGTGGCCTTATAAGTTACTGTAAAATTTTCTGGGGATAAGTTTTGTAAATAAAAACTATAGTCAAGGAGACGACTTCAATTTGAAAAGAAGTGAAACTGAAATAATTATTTTTTTGTCTGTATCATAATATTAAATTTCTTATATATATATTGTCCTATATACAGAAAGGCCAGAAATTGTTCTAGCATCCTATTATTTTAGTTGTTAGGAACATAACGTAAAAAAAGAACTTACGTTCATATATAAATATAATAAAATACAATCTCTCAAATAACAATTTGTCTGCGATAATTCACTTTTCGTAGATGCGATTTTAGCGATTCAACAAAAAATCGGTAGAGGGAACCTTTGTCTACAACGCATATTAGTAAGAGTATCAGTCGATTTAGAACTTTCGTCGAAATCCAAAATGAGTTACTTGTTTGCGCGTCGGTTCGAGGCAATCTTGTAGATACATTAAAAAGTCGGTGTCGTTTGTGAGGAAGTGGGTAAATCATTTTAACGAGACGAAATATATCAACGATTTGTCAAAAAGTGGTACGGTAGGCAAAGTCACTCCGAAAGTGGAAACAAAAAACGAATCGTGTCTTTGTTTTCACGGGACCCGAAATTGACGCTGCGTCAAGGAGCGGCAAAATTAAGAAAATCAGGTTTGAATGTATCCTATGAGACCATTCGACAACATCTTCGGGCTCACGATGACAAATTTCGAAGCACGTTGAAGAAACCTGTGCTGGGCGAAAATAACGTCGCGAAGCGGCTCGCTCGGCCCCACGATAAGATACTAGAGTGGTCCTCACAATCACTAAACGACAACCCTATCGAAAACGTTTGGTCCCTTGTAAAGAGAAAGCTCAGAGAGAAGAATCTGAGGACTTTGAATCAGTTATCTCGCGAGATTCGAAAATTTTGAGTATGCAGAAAATCTCGTCGACAACATGCCTCGAAGATGCCAGGCGATTATTGATGCAGGAGGCGATTGGACAACTTACTAAGGTAATTGCGCCATTGTTAGCACACCAAAGAATCCATTGATGGCAAAAAAATGTTCTCGAAACACATTTTTTCAGGAATACGAACGGTCACGTTATTACTTGACAGACTGTAAAATAATTATATAATAAAGTTGTTATCTTCGTAGTTAACAGTTATGTTCCGGAGTGTACTTAATATAACTAGTAAGTCAGTGCCCTAATAGAACAAATATAAATTGTTTGCCATTAAAATTATAATCAATGAAAACATAATTTTATTAAAAATGTTCGTATTTTGTAGCCACAATATTGTCTTGTAAAATCAATATTAATAAAGTATTCCATATATTTCACTCTTTTCAAAACGCTTTCTATTAGACAAATAAAAAAGGAATCGGTTATGAGCTATACGTGTATAAATAAATAAATATAAATAAGCTATAAGTAATAACATAATCAATATTAAGAGTTTCAAAATAATTATGTCCCCACGTCATGTAATGTTTAAAGAAAAAGAACCATTATTTAATTGTAAGACCTGTGTCAAGTGTACGTTGTAAAACGATGCGAAGGTTAATTTAATCCCTTTTTAGGGATTTACTACAAATTACTTGCTTAACAGTAAATTGATTGCTCCCAGAGCGGTGCATGCTCGAAAGTACATTTCGAATCATGCTATAACCATGAAAATAATGACATACAAAAAAATTGCTTAGTTATCAAATTACTGTGGTTATTCTTAGTACTTTGGTGAAATTCTATACAGGTTAGATCTATTTTGCAGTTTATACGATTTTCCTTCTTCCGAAAATAAGTGAAAGCAATTTGGAGCAGCAAGCATTGATGTAAGTCTCTTACTGAAGAGGAAAATTGACCAAACGGAAGACTATACCAGATGTACCGGGACATTTTTTTAGTTGTCTCACCTAGTTCACTAGTTCTAAAGAAAACTCTTTCAGTTTAAAATTGAGTTTTCTATGAGAAACCCAAATTTAATAAGAGATAATTGCTCACTTATCAAATTTGACAGTTTGCAAAGCCAACTAGAATTTTTTAACGTGACACCCTTTACGTATGACGAAACCATTAAATACCATTTTTCAGTTCGTTTTTAAAAATATATAATATGAATCTTTATCTTCAGTCCTTACCGATATACAGGGTATTCCATTTATTACAGTAAATTTTGAAATGGCTCACTCAGTTTAATCTCTTCCTATTTTGAATATTATTTTTATGATATGATAACACAAAATTTTTCATTTGTCAAATTTGACAGTTTACTAAGCAAAATAGAATTATTTAAAATGGACCGCCTTGAGTAGGAATTTTACCCTTTTTTCATATCCTAAGGATACTGGCGGGAATATCGTAACACCCCTGAATGTTGTCCAAATGCCGAAACACACATTTTTGTATTTTACGGCACCTTTTAGACAAACGCGGTAGTGCTGCCATAGACGTTATTGCATTGCAGGTAAATTCCCATTTTGTCGATTGACCGTTTCGTCGACTGGGCATTCTTACCTGTTTTGTTACCCTTTCGTCGACTGAGATCGTTTGACCGTTGACCATTTCAAACGGTTCCCTTTTGGCCTAATCGCCGAATTAAAGCTACCAAGTAAAGCTGAAGGTGGCCTTCACCCCTCTACAGGTAAGTTTACCTAGGTATTTATCTCCATGCAATATAAGGGTGCGGCCTGTTAGATTATCGTAGGTTAATGCAGGTTCAGGTTTGACAGTCCTAAGTCTATAGAAAGTGTGATGGAAAGAAAGAATTTTGCTCTATCGATTTTTTTAAGAAATAATTAATATTTACCCTTAGTATCGATTTCCATAACAGATAAAGAGATTTAGTGAATCGACGAAAGGGGAGTTGTTAATGACACCGATTTATAGGTTAAAAGGCCAGTCGACAACACGGGAATTTTTCTTAAAGTCGACAAAACGGGAATTGACGAAACGGAACTAAATCTCTGCGAACAACTACTACCTATGTACGTGGAGGGCCAGATACACTTAAATAATTAATAAATAAGTATACCGACCTACGGGATTGAACCCTCGACCTTCTGCACCATAAGCAAGGTACTACGCGACGGAGCCGCGGGCGACCAGATTTTCATTTTATTTATAAAAATATGTAACTTTCGGTACGTATATTTCAGTAATTGAACAGAATTTTAACCATTAAGAGGCTCACTTGATTTACTATCTTCCTCTTTAGTATAACAAAAAAAATCATTTACTACCAGTAAACTTATTTTTTTGTGAGAAAGCCAGATATGATAAAAAAATTTGTTGCTTTAAAAAAAATTATTTGGCATAAAAAACTAGGTTCAATAGTGAAAGAAATTTTTCGATACGTCAAATTATAAGGAAAGAGAAAAATAATAAATCAGACGAGCCTCTTAAAAGTTAAAATTCGACTCAATAACTTGAATGTATTTACATGTAGAGGATGACATTTAAAAAATCCTAGTTGGCATTGTCATCTATCTATTTTGACAAGGGACAAATTTTTTTCTTATCATATTTGCGTTCCCCGCAAATAAATATAATTATTATTATTATTACAAAAAAGTTCTTCTTTCTCACATTTGGTCAATGTGGTTCCATGTTTGGCTGACGGGCGCAAAACCAAGTCAGCACAAACGCATTACCATTGTGTATTATTATTATAAAAAGTTCTTCTTTCTCACATTTGAACAATGTGGTTCCATGTTTGGCTGACGGGCCAAAACCAAGTCAGCACAAACGCTATTACCATTCCGTATTAAGGAATGACCTGACAATGTTACATGTTTTCAAAATCACTGACTTCTGAATGTTTCTGTGTATGTCCGTGTTGAGTCCCAATTGCACTAAATGTGGTGTGAATGTTATTGGTGTAAGGCCTGTGGCTGATATAATGAGGGGGACAATGATGACTTTTTCCTGTCTCCATAGCCTTTTTATTTCCGTTGCAAGGTCTGTGTATTTGGAAATTTTTTCTGTGTATTTCGTTTGGATGTTTGTGTCGTTGGGGACAGCTATGTCAATCAGATAGGTGACTTTTCCTTTTTTGCACTGAAAAGTAATATCGGGTCTATTGGCGGAGACTGTTTTATCTGTATGGATACCGATATCCCAGTAGAGCTTGTAATCTTCATTTTCAAGTATGGATGTTGGCGTGTATTTGTAGTAGGGATCTGTGTTTTCTATGAGTCTGTATGTTGTGGCTAGTGCTTGGTGAACCACTTTGGCAGCTGAATCATGCCTGGCTGTGTACTCCGTTCCGGCCAATATTTTACATCCGCTCGTTATGTGTTCGATCGTTTCTTTCTGCTGGTGGCATTTCCTACATCTGTCCTCTGCAATAGTCGGGTCTTTGATGATATGCTTTTGGTAGTTTCTGGTTAATATGACTTTATCCTGGATGGCAAGTAAGAAGCCTTCAGTCTCAGGGAATAGCTGCCCATCCCGTAACCAGGTGTATGATTGTTTTTTATTTACGTGGTCTTGTTCTATGTGGTATCTGTGTTTTCCGTGGAGTGTTTTCTCTGACCACGTTTTCATCTTTTCCTGTTGTAATTGGGTGTGACTGTGTGTGTCTGCTGAGTGGTCTGCCCGGGCTAAGTCGAGAGGTGTGTAGTTTTTGTCTGCTTTCACTGTCGCTGTATGGAGGCTGGTTTGCTTGCTGTGAAAGAATTTCCTAAGTGTTTGTATTTGTTTTGTGTGTAATGATCTGCCTGCCTTCCTCTCGATGGTAAGTCTTTCTTTGCATGCGTTGGGGTGTAATTTCCTGTATTTGGTGAATTGAGATCGTATAAGGATGTGAATATTTTCTATGTCTGTTTGTGACCATTTGATGATACCAAATGAATATGTGAGTATAGGTCACAGGTTATTATTATTATTATGATTATTATTATTATTATTATTACTGCATGGTTAATGGAGTGCGAATATGTAGAGATGCCATTTAAAAAATCTCGCTTTGTAATTTGTCAAATTTGACAAATCACACATTTTTTGTTACCATTGGCTTCTCCACAAAAAAGTAAGGTGAGACACTTAATAAAATGTTTCTGTACGATAATAACATATATTCCGGTAAAATTTTGGTCTATACAGTTTTGATGAGACCCAGAGTGAGTACAAGATGACATGCTGAAACAACTGAGAAAACGCTTTTTAAGGATTTTCTGCTGCCAGATCGACGAATGGAGATTCCAATGCTTGTTAATGAAGCTAAAATACCCAAAAATACAAATTTTAGGAATATTTACGTAGATTTAATAATGATAAAAGCTTCTGCAAGATGAATCCTTGAACTTCTTACCCCCAAGCAAAAACTGTCGAGCTAAGAAGTTTGTTCAGAACATTTAGCCGCTTAATAGAATGATGAGAGTTATTATTTGCTAATAGTCACAGGCGACGAGACTTGTCTGATCTATTAGGATTCTCCCACGAAGCAAGAGTCGATGCAATTTGTTTATAAAGGCTATTTCTCTAATATATCAATAGTAATCAATAGATTTTCAATATACAGAATAACAATTTGAGAATTAAAATGTTATCGATATACCGTTATCGATAGCTAAGGATTTAACGGTATATCGATAATTATCGATATATTGACAGTTATCAATGTTTATCGAGAAATCGATAGTTATTTTTACCCTAATAAGTATTGATTTTTTTTATGGATCTAGCACAAGTACTACAGCGAAGTCTCTAAAGTGCTTCAGGAGCGGCATGTGTGAGTAAAAAGCGGTTCACGTTGTTCTTGAATCGCTGTAAATTTTAATCGGCGGGAAACACAGCCCTGGGCAAATTATTCCAAAGGGATGATGTTCTCCATATAAAAGACTGCTTGAAAAGCATTGTAGTAATGGGAGATAAGGCGAAATATTTGGAGATAATGCGGAATAATGATAAATAAAGCAATATAAGCATTTATAATATGGGAAAGTTGGAGAATAGGCAGAATAATGATAAATAAAGAGATATAAGCCTCTGTAATATGGGAGAATTCGAGATTATGGAAGATAAGGCGAAATAATTGGAGATAATGCGGAATAATGATAGATAAAGCATTTATAATATGGGAAAGTTGGGGATTTGGAGAATAGGTGGAATAATGATAGATAAAGAGATATAAGCCTCTGTAATATGGGAGAATTCGAGACTATGGGAGATAAGGCGAAATAATTGGAGATAATGCGGAATAATGATAGATAAAGCAATATAAGTCTTTATAATATGGGAAACTTGGAGATTCTGGGAGATAAGGAGAAATATTTGGAGAATAGGCAGATTAATGATAGATAAAGAGACATAAGCCTCTGTAATTTGGGATAATTCTAGATGATGGGAGATAAGGCGAAATAATTGGAGATAATGCGGAATAATGATAGATAAAGCATTATAAGCACTTATAATATGGGAAAGATGGAGATTCTGGGAGATAAGGGGAAATATTTGGAGAATAATGATAGATAAAGAGATATAAATATGTGTAGATAAATCAATATAAGCATTTATAATATGATGAAGTTGGATATTCTAGGAGATAAAGAGAAATATTTTTAGAATAGGCGGAATAGTGATAGATAAAGAGATATAAGTCTCAATATGGGAGAATTCGAGATTATGGGAGATAAGACGAAATAATTGGAGATAATGCGGAATAATGATAGTTAAAACCATATAAGCCTTTTTAATATCTATCATTATTTCGCATTATCTCCAATTATTTCGCCTTATCTCCCATAATCTCGAATTCTCCCATATTATAGAGGTTTATATCTCTTTATCATTATTCCGCCTATTCTCCAAATATTTCTCCCTATCTCCTAGAATCTCCAACTTTCCCATATTATAAATGCTTATATTGCTTTATCTATCGTTTATACCGCATTATCCCCAATTATTTCGCCTTATCTCCCATAATCTCGAATTTTCCCCTATTATCTATCATTATTCCGCCCATTCTCCAAATATTTCTCCTCATCTGCCAGAATCTCCACGTTTGCCATATTTTAAATGCTTATATTGCTTTATCTATCATTATTCGACATTATCTTCAATTTTTTTTTTAGGGTCTAGCACACGTGCTGCAGGGAAGTCCCTAAAGCTCTCCAGGAGCGGTACGTGTGCGGAAAAAGCTATTCACGTTGTTCTTGAATCACTGTAAATTGTACTCGGTGGAAAGCACAGCGCTGGGCAAATTATTCCAAAGAGATGATATTCTCCATATAAAAGACTGCTTGAAAAGCTTTGTACGAGGAGTAACAAGCTGAACCTCATACGGATGTGAAATATTAGCGCTACGTGTACTTCTAACATGCACCACTTTGGGAGGAAATAAGCGGGCTACATCCTTCGAACACTTTCCATGAAAATACTGGTAGAACAGACTCAAATCGCCAACCGTTCTTCGATGTTCCAGCGAATCAAGGCCGCTGGTCTGTTCCGAGTCTCCAATCAGACAAACAGCTCTTCTTTGAACATAATCCAACAAATGCAGTGTATGTTTGGGAGAGGAGCTCCAAACATGGGAGTAGTATTCCATAGTTGGTCGAATTTGAGCTTTGTTAAGAATTAACAATTGTTGTGGAGTGTAAAGCTTTCTAGTTCGAAATAGTATTTTCAACTTTTGAGAAGCTCTCCTTGCTATGCCTGCAACATGTTCATGCCAGGACATATTTGCACCCAAATTAACGCCCAACAAATTGAGCGACGATGTTAGGGGAATGGAATGCCCCGACATAACTATATCAGGTTCAGCAACGTTAACTTTTTTAGAAAAAACTGCTGTTTTTGTAGCGTTAAATTCCACTTGGTTACTGTCACCCCAGGATAGAATTTCTTCCAGGTCTTTGTTGAGTTGAACGACCTCCTGCTGTCTGCGGATATTCGCCTGAGCAGCCGATGTCCGAGCGTTTAAAGTAAATGAAGAGACAAACGTACTGTCATCTGCAAAGCTGTAGATTGGATTCCCGGTCTTTTCCAGCAGATCGTTAATGTAAATGAGAAAAGAGAGTAGGAGACAGTATTAAGCCTTGGGGCACACCGGCGTTGAAAGTGTTAGAAAGAAATCCGTCGACCGCCACTCGTAAAGAACGCTCTCTCAAGAAACATGAGAGCCACAAACAGAACTTTTCAGACATTCCACAAAAGCGTAGCTTAGCCAACAGTCCATCGTGCCAAACACGATCGAATGCCTTGGATATGTCAAGAGCAACCGCTCGAGATTCTCCAAAGTGTTCAATTGCGTTGTTCCAAACATGTGTTACATAAGTCAGAAGATCTCCTGTTGATCTATGTTTACGAAAGCCATATTGGTGATGGCTAATAATATTGAGAGTTCAGCCAACAAGTTCGCTCTCTCAACAGGTGTGGTTGCAATGGAATTATCTGGCCATGTGAGTGGTGGTAAGTTGGATTTGATGAAATTTTGACTAAATGCCTTAGCGACTGACCAAAAGGACCTGGAATTGTTGGGACAAGCGAGAAATTTGTTTCTCATTCGTTGATTGTGTTCCTCCTTGGTTTCGTCGATAATCCCTTTGAATCTGTTCCAGGCACGAACAAAGGTGTTACGATTTATGGTGTCAAGGTTTTCACGCCATTGTCGGTAGGCAATATGTTTAGAAGCAACAGCTTCTTTGCATTTTCAGTCAAACCAAGGCTTGCTGTTGGAGGTGCATTTCTTCAAAAAAGGGATGTAATCTTCCATCAGCCAAAATAATATCGGAGACCTCTCTGGCGCAGTCAGATGGGTTGTCGGATCGAAAACAAACGTCCATCCTAGGGAAAGTTCGAAAATATTCCATGAGATCTTCCCATTTAGCAGATTTGTAGTGCCAAATCTTGCGCGGCCTAGGCGCCTCTCTGTCACTGATTGGCAGGATACTCGATGTCGAAAGCAGTTTATGATCGGAAGAACCCAACGGCGGATTTACGGTGACCGTGTAAATCTCCGGATTGGTGGTTAAAAACAGATCAAGAAGACTGGCGAACTCCCCGTCTCGATCAGGGATCCGTGTTGGTTCGTCAATAAGCTGAGTTAAGCCACAACTGATTGAGAATGATTCAGCTTGACGACCTTGTTCGTCGGTAGTATTTGAATACTTAAGCCAGTAGACATTGTGGACATTAAAGTCGTCCAGGACGGCAATTTCAGCACTTGGATAGTTAATTTGTAAAAGATCGATGGTGTCTGCAAGAGAAGCGAAAATTGTTCGAAAATTGGTATCCCTTGGTGGTCGATACAGGATACAGATGAACATTGTGGTTTATCGTTATTTTTAACCACATAACATCAAAGTTTGGGGGCTCCAGAGCCTTTTCTCGTTGGTAAGAGAGGTCGCTTCTGACAAAAAGACAGATTCCAAAGTTACGCTTAAATCGGGAATAGAAGTCGTAATCAGGATAAAGATAGTTGACTGTGCTGGTCGATGAACTGACCTTGGTTTCACAGGAAGCGAGTGCGTGAGGTTTATTTGATTGCAGGTGTTGGTGCACTGAATTGATGTTCGAGTTTAAACCTCGTATGTTGCAAAAATCTATTTTAAAATTTTGATGTCTGCATGTCGACGCTCCTAAACCAGCCCCCACACGGAGATCCGAACGGAGGGCTATTTTACCTCCGGAATTTTTTTGTATCCAGGTACCTCATCATGCTTTTTGGTCCCACAGTAGTTAATGTGGAATTTTCCTGTTCTGTCACATGTTTATTTTTTTTCTTCCGCTTTGATCCAGTGGGTGTTATTATTGGGTAGTTTGGGTTCTGACCAGATAGTTTTCCAATGATCTGTGAGTTCTTGTTTGTTTGGTGGTTCAGTGACTGCTGTCTGTCTCTTGTTCATAGTTTTCCGGTAGAACTGCTTCTCGCTTCTTCGGAAGAGGTTGTTGGTGCCTTTCCTCTCGTTTGGTTCTTTCTATCTATGGAGTCTTGCGGCATATATAGATAATTTTTGTTTCAAAGTATCAAGGATTTCTGGCAGTGTTCTGTTGGAAGACCTAGATTTTATCTTGTTTATTCTCTGTTTGATACGCTTGGACGCGTTCCCGTTTATAAACTGGGTAAGGTGTCCTAGATCTCTTCTAATGTTTTTGATTTTGTTTTCTATTCTTATTTGCCATTTGAATTTTGGTTTTGTGCTGTTGGGATTTCTTTGTCGTTTTGGGAGTTTTTAATTAATTACTTCGTCGGTTGCGCCTGGGATTGATGGTGGTGGGTCCAGGCGGCGAGTGATTCTCTTGTCATTGATTTCTTTGTCAGGACTTGTAATTTTATTGTAGCAACGCATGGTGTGTTCGTTATTCTTGTAGTGCAACTCATGCGTTGCTTTGATTTTCCCGCCTTGGTGGGTGTCGGCTTACTCGACGGTACAACACTGTTGGCAAGTCCATTTTCAATTACCCGGTCTTCATCGTTATGGTTGAGCTGCCATTTCCCGCGACGTCCTCGACCGTTACGTCGCTCGCCCGATGCTTCTTTTGTTGGTCAACTGTTGTTTGGGATGTTTATAGGGTTTTGTGATGTCAGAAGCTCAAAGTGTCCCGATATTGGGTTGCCTGTTAGTAGAAGGTAAATAGTTTCGGTCTGTTTTCTTGTGCTTATTATTGTTGGACTGTCCCTGAAAGTTATTTTTGTATCTCTTGTTGTTCGTTGTTCATCTCCAATTATTTCGCCTTATCTCCCATAATCTCGAATTCTCCCATATTACAGGGCTTACATCTCTTTATCTATCATTATTCCTCCTATTCTCCAAATATTTCTTCTTATCTAGCAGAATCTCCAACTTTCCCATGTTATAAATGCTTATACTGCTTTATCTATCATTATTCCGTATTATCTCCAATTATTTCGTCTTATCTCCCATGGTCTCGAATTCTCCCATATTACAGAGGCTTATATCTCTTTATCAATCATTATTCCGCCTATTCTCCAAATAGTTCTCCTTATCTCACACAATCTCCTAGTTTTCCATATTTCCCATATTATAAATTATATATTGTTTGTATTACAGAGGCTTTATATTTCTTTATCTATCATTATTCCGCCTATTCTTCAAATATTTCTCCTTATCTCCCAGAATCTACAACTTTCCCATATTATAAATACTTATATTGCTTTATCTATCATTATTCCGCATTATCTCCAATTATTTCGCCTTGTCTCCCATAATCTCGAATTTTCCCATATTACAGAGAGTTATATCTCTTTATCTATCATTATTCCGCCTATTCTCCGAATATTTCTCCTCATATCCCAAAATCTCCAACTTTCCCTTATTATAAATGATTATATTGCTTTATCTATCATTATTCCGCATTATCTCCAATTATTTCGCCTTATCTCCCATAATCTCGAATTTTCCCATATTACAGAGACTTATATCTCTTTATCTATCATTATTCCGCCTATTCTCCGAATATTTCTCCTCATATCCCAAAATCTCCAACTTTCCCTTATTATAAATGATTATATTGCTTTATCTATCATTATTCCGCATTATCTCCAATTATTTCGCCTTATCTCCCATGATCTCGAATTCTCCCATATTACAGAGGCTCATAGCTCTTTATCTATAATTATTTTGCCTATTCTCCAAATATTTCTCCTTATCTCCCAGAATCTCCAAATTTCCCGTATTATAAAGGCTTATATTGCTTTATCTATTGTTATTCCGCATTATCTCCAATTATTTCGCCTTATCTCACATAATCTCCAATTCTCCCGTATTACAGAGGCTTATATCTCTTTACCTGTCATTATTCCCCCTATTATCCAAATATTTCACCTTATCTCCCAGAATCTCCAAGTTTCCCATTTTATAAATGCTTATATTATTTTATCTATCATTATTCCGCGTTATTTCCAATAATATCGCCTTATATCTCATAATCTCGAATTCTCCCATATTACAGAGGCTTATATCTCTTTATCTATCATTATTCCGCCTATTCTCAAAATATTTCTCTTTATCTTCCAATCTCCAAGTTTCCCATATTATAAGGTCTTATATTGCTTTATCTATTATTATTCCGCTTTATCTTCAATTATTTCACTTTATCTCCCATAATCTCGAATTCTCCCATATTACAGAGGCTTATGTCTCTTTATCTATCATTATTCCGCCTATTCTCCAAATATTTCTCCTTATCTCCAGAATTTCCAAGTTTCCTATATTATAAATGCTTATATTGTTTTATCTATCATTATTCCGCATTATCTCCAATTATTTCGCCTTATCTCCCATAATCTCGATTTCTCCAATATTACAGAGGCTTATATCTCTTTATCTATCATTATTTCGCCTCTTCTCCAAATATTTCTCCTTATCTCCCAGAATCTCCAAGTTTCCCACATTATAAAGTCTAATATTGCTTTATCTATCATTATTTCGCTTTATCTCCCATCTCTTTATCTATCATTATTCCGCCTATTCTCCAAATATTTCTCCTTATCTCCCAGAATCTCCAACTTTCCCATATTATAAATGCTTATATTGCTTTATCTATCATTATTTCGCATTTTCTCCAACTATTTCGCCTTATCTCCCATAATCTCTAATTCTCCCATATTACAGAGGCTTACATCTCTTTATCTATCATTATTCCTCCTATTCTCCAAATATTTCTCCTTATCTCCCAGAATCTTCAACTTCCCCATATTCTAAATTCTTATATTGCTTTATGTATCACTATTCCGCATTATCTCCAATAATTTCGCCTTATCTCCCATAATCTCGAATTCTCCCATATTAGAGAGGCTTATATTTTTTTATCTATCATTCTTCCGCCTATTCTCAAAATATTTCTCCTTATCTCCCAATATCCAAGTTTCCCATATTATAAGGTCTTATATTGCTTTATCTATTATTATTCCGCTTCATCTCCAATTATTTCGCCTTATCTCCCATAATCTCGAATTCTCCCATATTACAGAGTCTTATATCTCTTTATCTATCATTATTCCGCCTATTCTCCAAATATTTCTCCTTATCTCCCAGAATCTCCAAGTTTCCCATATTTTAAAACTTGTATTGCTTTATCTATCATTATTCCGCTTTATCTCCAATTATTTCGCCTTATCTCCCATAATCTCGAATTCTCCCATATTACAGAGGCTTATATTTCTTTATCTATCATTATGCCGCCTATTCTCAAAATATTTCTCGTTATCTCCCATATTATAAGGTCTTATATTGCTTTATCTATTATTATTCCGCTTTATCTCCAATTATTTCGCCTTATCTCCCATAATCCCGAATTCTCCCATATTACAGAGGCTTATTTGTCTTTATCTATCATTTTCTGCCTATTCTCCAAATATTTCTCCTTATCTCCCAGAATCTCCAAGTTTCCCATATTATAAAGTCTTATATTGCTTTATCTATCGTTATTCCGCATTATCTCCAATTATTTCGCCTTATCTCCCATAATCTCGAATTCTCCCGTATTACAGAGGCTTATATCTCTTTATCTATCATTATTCCGCTTATTCTCCAAATATTTCTCCTTATCTCCCAGAATCTCCAAGTTTCCCATATTATAAATATTTATATTGCTTTATCTATCATTATTCCGCATTATCTCCAATTATTTCACCTTATCTCCCATATTCTCGAATTCTCCCATATTGCAGGGCTTACATCTCTTTATCTATTATTATTATATTATAAATGCTTATATTGCTTTATCTATCATTATTCCGCATTATCTCCAATTATTTCGCCTTATCTCCCATAATCTCGAATTCTCTCATATTACACATTCTTATATCTCTTTATCTATCATTATTTCGCCTATTCTCCAAATATTTTTCCTTATCTCCCAGAATCTCCAAGATTCCCATATTATAAATGCTTATATTGCTTTATCTATCATTATTCCGCAATATCTCCAATTATTTCGCCTTATCTCCCATATTCTCGAGTTCTCCCATATTACAGAGGCTTATATCTCTTTATCTATCATTATTTTGCCTAGCGCGACGTGTATTTCTAACATGCATCGCTCTGGGAGGAACTAAGCGGGCTACAACCTTTGAACTCTTTCCATGAAAATACTTGTAGAACAGACTCAAGTCGCCAACCGTTCTTCGATGTTCCAGCGAATCAAGGCCGCCAGTCAGTTCCAGGTCTCCAATCAGATGAACAGCTCTTCTGTATTTGTATTAATAGTTACCGACATAACGATATTTAAATGAAACAGTGATATTAAATCCGCTGCAAAAATTAAACATAAGATTTAATAACCGGTCAAGGGCAAGCTGGATTTGTGCAATTAGTATTCCATACGTTGATTGCTTCTAAAATAAAATTTTTTGTTATGGAGGTATAAAATGATCAATGACTTCACAAGACACATTCTAAAAGAGGTTTTAACCAATTTTTTTTTCTGATCTTTACTGAAAACTGATGATCTTAAAATTTTTGTTTTTTTTTATATATACCAGATAAATTATTAAAGGTAATCCACTTATGATAATTTTCCTCTAATCTACACCCTGTGGAGTATATTCCAGAATTTTTTCAAAATTTTTTGATCAGTACTTTTCGAGATAAAGAGGCGACAGAGGTTTTGCGCAATTTTTTAAAAATAATACAAAGAAAAGTGTGTGTAAATATTATATTATATATATTTTTGAACTCGTATTTTTTTGACTTAGTAATTTTTTTTTTTTCACTTTCGATTTCACCCCCCAAAGCTAGCCTCTTAAATCACAATTTAACTTTCAAAACTACATAGCTCTGATGACGCCATCAATTCCTATATTAGTGCCACATTTCGACTTTCTATATAAAATAGTTTCGGAGAAAATCGGGTGTAACTGACAGACGGGAAGGTCGACATACAGACAGACAGATAGACAGACGGGCAGACGGACACCGAAGTGATGTTACAAGTGTTCCATATGGAACACTAAAAAATGAATAAAATATTATTCGGCCGGACGACGTTGGGAAAATAATATACATTAATAAAAATATTTTAAATTATGTCAGTGAAATTGCAATAGTTCTGTCTTCATCGATAATTATCGGCATAGAAGTAACAATCGGTACATAGTTAATTATCAATATATCGCATATTATATCCAGAGCCACCGATATATCTATAACTGTAGACCTTCCGCTAAGATAAAATTATCGATAGCTAGATTGCCACCGATTGAACAAATTTATCAAACTACCGTCCTATAATCATCCTCTCCCATATTTATAAGATGTTCACAAAAGTAGTATAACAAGCGGGGTTCTGGACCACCTCGATGGCCACATTTTCCTTCAGCAGTGGTCCATGACCTCTAATTTGACCTTTTACAAGAAGTCCTGAAAAATGTCCTGAAATCTAGAAGAAGTGCTGAAAATCCGAAGAAGTAGTCGTCAATGACGTCACTCGTCCAGTGGCTGTTGAACAGTGCCCTTTTGGCATATTTCCTGAACCTCTTGAAGAAGTGTTTACCTGTTGTCACCTAATTACCTATATTTACCTGTTTACCTGTATACCTGTATACCTGTATACCTGTACCTGTGTTACCTGTTTACCTGTAATTTACCTGTAATTTACCTGTAATATCTGAAGAAGTGTTCAATGACGTCACAAGTCCAGTGGATGTATCTCAGTGCCTTTTAGTCATTGAAAGACCTTGAGGACTTGGTCTTTAGAATAAATGTGTGTTAAATGTTGTGTATTAAATGAAATAAGTTAAAAAAAGTCATGTCTGTAGTAGGATTTGAACCTACATAAGTTGGTTTCAATACTGCAAAACCTGGGGACTTATCCTACTTAACCAAATAGGATTCGTAATAGAGAATGCAATTGTTGGGATGCCATAAAAAAAGGAATGTTGAAAGCTGTGCAAGAAGTAGTCTTCAATGACGTAAATTGTCCAGTGGATGTTGAATCAGTGCCTTTTTGGTAAAATAAAATTTGTCTAAGAGATGTTTTAATGTTAGATGTGAATATGTGTAAGCTTATTAGTTAAGAAAGTGCAAGAAGTAGTCGTCAATGAGTTAAAATTTGTCAAGTTTAGATGTTTGAAAATGTCTTTCTAGAGGTAGATAGTCTGCAAGAAGTGATCGTCAATGACGTAACAAGTCCAGTAGATGTGGAAACAGGGTATCTTAACTTCATTAAAAACTTTGTAAACTTTCATTTGAGGAGAAGTTGCATTAGTTTAGATGCTTATTGGTGTGGTCTTATCAGAGTAGGCGTAACTAGATAAGAAATGTTGTATTTGGTTGGTTGAATGTGTAAAATTAGATAAGAATCTGTGTATTTGGATAGGTGAGCTGTGAAAATGGGTGTTGTCTATTGGAAAAGGCATGTATTTGATAGGTTGTTGTGTAAAAGTTGCTAATAAGAGTATAAATTTGATTGGTTGAAGGGTAAAAAATGTGTGTTATCTATTCGAAATTGTGTCTGATAGGTTGAATTGTAAAGGCAAAGAAGTAAATGTATTAAAATTAGCAATGATACAATGTAAAATCTTGTAATTTGAGCGAAAACAGTAAATAACTGGCGCCGTAAAGTCGGTAAAAATGTCGAAGATAAGGCAAAATGTAAACAAAAAGTATGACTTATGCTAATTTCCTTGAATTGAAACCAAGTAAACACTTTGGCGAATTATTCTAAAAATAGAAATGACGTGATAGCTAGAATGTTCTAAATGGTCTGATAGGTCACAAAATAGATAAGAAAGGTCAAAAATAGTTGATAAGGATATGTTTTGAATGCATACAAGTGTATTCAAATTGATGAAATTTGTTAGCAAGTAAAATAAGTATGAAATGAGCTTATTGTGAGCTCGTTGAAATGTTGTGAACTCGTTGGATTTTGCTATAATATGTTATATGAGATGAAAGCAAGTTAAATAAGTAATATTTGTCAAGAATCGTAAAATAAGTACGAAATGAGCTTAAATGAATCTCAAATGAGTTTTTGATTTGTAATAATAATAATAATAGTAAAATATTAAATGAGCCTAGCCTTTTACCGTATAAGAGTAAAAGTTGTTGTTTGTTTTTCACAAAGAGTTAGTTTTGTTGAGCTTAGTTTGGTCTTGTTGTATTGTAAATTTTAGTAAAATATATATGTAGAGAGAGATGATCCTAGCCTAGTCTGTACTCGTATTATGATAGGAGAATAAAATACAAGTATGAGCAGATATTTAAGACAATATATTAATAAATTCTACAAATTGTTACTAAAATAAAGTAGATACAAGAAACTATAAAATAATTCATTCGAGTCATCTGTTACTAGTTTTGTAAAAGGTTTTGTTGAGCCTAACAAAAGTATAATTTGGTCTCGTTGTATTGTAAATCTTAGTAAAATATTTGTTAAAAATGAGCTGAGCCTTTGACTCGTTGTGTGGGAACGAGAGGAGAATAAAACATACAAGTATGAGAACACAGATTTAATAAATATATTAATACCAATGAACAAAAGAGCCTCGTCTAATTTGTTTAAAAATCTTTACAACTATTCTTCTATACCTTGGAGAAAATTTGAAAAACTACTTACTTAAATACTTAAAATATAAAATCTCTATAAAACAATAAAACTAACTAAAATCTTAAGATGTAAATGTAGAGCCTGGTACGAAATGATACAAAAACCTAAATTAAATGAGAGAGTTCAACAAATTTGATAAGAAAGATCAAATATTTGTCGATAAGAGGATGTAAAATGTATTGGATAAAATATAAATTGCAATGTTATGTTTTACTAATAACTATATATTTGATTAGAAATATTAAATAAATGCGAGAGAGAGTTCAACAAAAACAGATAAGAAAGGTTAAAATTAGTTGATAAGAGGATGTAAAATGTATTGGATAAATTAATATTTTAGATTCTTACTTAAATACTTAAAAGTACAAAAATATACAATAAAACTAACTAAAATGTTAAGATGTAAATAATATGTTGCCTGGTACGAAATGATACCAACAAAAACCAGTTGTTAAGACAGTTCAACAAATTTGATAAGAAAGATCAAATTTTTGTCGATAAGAGGATGTAAAATGTATTGGATAAAGTACAAATTGCAATATTATATGCTTTACTAATAACTATTTGACTAAAAATTATGAAATGCTTATTAGTATGTATAAATGAGAGAGTTCAACAAAAACAGATAAGAAACGTTAAAATTAGTTGATAAAAAGTAGATTCGAAAGCATTAAAAATAATTGAAAGACCAATAAATTTACGATATTTCGTTGTAGGTAAATGTAAACACGTAAAGGTTGTTTTGTTTGTTTTAAAGTTACTATCACTACTTAGTTGATATTTGTATAAATCAAAATTTGTTTCCAAAAGAACAAAGATTTGACTAATAATAAACTAAGAAATAGGTTGTGCTGTTTTGTTTGTTTTAAAGTTACTATCACTACTTAGTAATTCTGATATTTGTATAAATCAAAATTTGTTTCCAAAAGAACAAAGATTTGACTAATAATAAACTAAGAAATAGGTTGTAAATAAAATATCAATATTATTTGTCTACTAAAAAGCAAATTGGTTTAAATTATTGACTTACTTAAATACTTAAAAAAATAAAATCTCTATATAAAATTAACTAATATCTTAATACAAAAATTATTATAATACATTAATCATCCTGGTGGGAACGTTTCCGTATAGTGGAGGCTGCCATCTTCAGTTTAGCTGAATACGGGCCGCTCATTCCTGCTAATACATTAATTCGAGTTGTATATCGAAGACATTTGCGACCCATATGAAGTAGTGTGTCCCTGAGCCATTCATATTCTTCCTTGCCAATGAACAGATTTTCGTGTAATGGTCTAACCAATGCACAAGGCTTGTTTTTATAAGAAATTTGCATAATTAAAGGTTGTAGACAATTTTTACACTTTGATTTACTTAATTGAGTTAACATCAGGGACCAGCTCTTCAGTTGTACCATTTCAGCACTCCAACAAAACTTTAACGTTGCACCACTTCGTGAACATTTTATTACTAGATTATATGAACATTGAGAACTTGTCATCGTGTATGATTTGACAATTTTCTGTTTTAATAAAATTTCCAAAGAGATTAAATCAGTTATATGTTACTATGTTGATAACTTGTAATTGATTCGACATAAGACATGTATGTGTTTATATATAATAAATACAAATCATCTGATATGCATATACTAATTATACACGTTTTTTATCAGTATAAATGCAATTTAAATTGGAAAATTATCTAAATAATGATGTATGGAGTCGACTAGTCGCTATAGACAAAAATAACAAAAACAATTGGATTAATTTTATAAAATGATAAGAGATAAATGTTGAAAACATGTTTATAATAACAAAGTGATTGGAAAATTTGCTATGACTTAATTAGCGCTATTACTTAAAAACAAACTGCAATATATAAAAATAATAACAAAATCTGGTGAAAAACAGTAAAAGTATCAGAGAAATTTTATATTAGTTTTATAAATATTTAGATGGCAATTTTATTTAACATTGTATTAAAATTTATTTTTTAAAAACAGCTCGATAGATTTACAAATAGTTTAGATAATTGTTCAATTAACTTATTATTCTTATTATGATTGCAATAAATACTACATTGGATACATTTGTTTGAAGTCGACAACTCTGACAATTCTTCATTGACACGTCTTAGTACCATATTAACATGGAAACATTCACATGTATCGGGTCCTTCTCGAACTCCAGGATGTGACCATACACATGATACGTAATGTGTTTCTAAATTATTCGTAACTTGTTTGCGATCGATAAAAGGTGTTAAATATTCTCGATAAGATATTAGTCGAATCCTTGTTTCACAACAACATGCTAATTTCTTGACAAAATCATCAATTTTTCTACAAGTTTTATATACTAAATCATCTTGACTGAATAAATTCATTTTGCAAATAAGATGAAATCTTTGACAATTTAATGTGTTATACTGAGATTCTCCTATAATTTTTGATTATAAGGTTTAAAAAAACAACGATTGAGAAGGGATATGTATATTTAAGTGGATATGTTTGGTTAGTAGTCAGTATTTGATAAACATAAAATCAAATAAACAATGAGTGAAGATCGTCAACAATTATATGTAGTAACAAAAAGAAATGGACTTTGGATTAATCGTAATGCTGTCGAATTAACACCTGGTAAATTGTTAAGTGGAGTCGGTTTATATCAAAATGGAGGATGTATAGCATGTGGTGTTCGTGATAACGACCTATTTTCAGGGGGACAACAAGGAATACATTCGAAATGTCAGGATATCTGGAAGACTGGTACACATGATCTTATAGATAAACATGTACAATCAATAATTCCAAGACCGATTGGGGAACGAGAATACCAACAACGACAACGAGAACAAAGAGGCAACCATTAGAAACTCCTTGTTAATTCTTATTACCTTTTATTTTTTAAGTAATAGATATATGTATATTTGTCTTAATAAAGTCCTTATATCCTTAAATATTTAATGTTTTGTTTTTCTAGTATAAAGTCCTTATATTCTTAATACTTTTAGTATTTTAAATAGGAAATAATAAAAACACACATGTTTGAAATTAAAAATATTTATTAAACTCGCTCTTTCAATAATTTTTCTACAAATTATTCAGTTAACATTTGGAAAAATTCCTTAAAAAATTTATTAAATACATATGATGTTGATATTATGGGATGAATATCGAAAGCCATGTCAATAGTGTCGTACAATTTGTAGTACTACATTGAACTTTAGCATTGTAAATTAGATTATGATCTAAACACGAAGGTTTTGTAGGTTTAAATGTTGGTATGTTCCATACATTTAAAGTATCTATATCAATCATCTTGAAATTGGGATTAGTATGCAAATTAGTAGTAGAAGCAGCAATGTTGTCTTGAACGAATCGAAAAACATGTTTTCCTTTTACATACAATACATCAATATTGTCCAGTACTCTATCTAAAATTTCTCCAACTTGCTTGTAATCTACATAGCCGGAAGAATATCGTAAACCAAGTTCCTTTTCAGTCTTACAAACAGCTCTTTTATTGAGTCGAGATAATTGAGCAAAGGGTATTTTGGGTTTCAATACATAATGACTTGTCTGTAAACCATTTGATATCGTAATTTCTTTAGCATGAAATTCTTCCACATACACATCATGATTATCATCATCAGCAGCAAATAAAAAGTTAAATCCCTGAATATCGAGAACAGCCAACTTCATCGTGTCACAGTTACTTTACAACTAAGAAAACTTTTACAAAGCAAACATATATAATATGACCTCTCCACAAAAATTGTTTACCTGAATTGATTTCAATATTAATCTTATTTTTGTATTTTTTTAGGGAATGGAATAAAAAATAGTTAGGTCTCTAGAAAAGTTTAAATTATTAAAACAAAAGTTTTATACGAGAGAAATATCTATTTTCTTCTTAAAGCTATTTATAAAATATCTAACATCTAAACTATAATATCTGATATCCTAATTTAATTATATCCTCCCAACTTAAATATTCATTATCATCATCATCATCCACATCCATTTCACTCTCTGTTTGTTCAATCATCTCTTCATCCTCATCCATTTTCTCCTTTAACCATTTTTCTTTTAATTTACTAAGTGGGATTTCATCATCGTTGTCATCATCATCATCATTTTCATCAACTTGAACTTTTTGTTGTAGTAATTTTCCTCTTAATAAATTTAAGGGTAAATGTTCTTCCTCTTCTTCGGCAATTTCCATTTGCCTTAATTCCAGTAGTCTTAGTAACTCTATATTTCTTTTAATAACGTTGTTGGCATTTACTTCTTCTTCATTAAAAAGCGGCATTATTAAGTATTGGAGCAAGTAACTATTAGACGAATGAATTTTGTATTGATTTTAATACCTTTCTATACACCTATTATATATAGGGGATTTAATCACATCATACATAGTCGTCATGAGAGTCAATTAGTCTATTAAAAATATAAATAAGCAAATATGTAAACTAGTGGAGTCGTTTTGTCTGTAAAAATGTTGTCTGATAAGGTTTTTAAGTAAACAAGATATCATTAATTTATTGCTCTAGTCATATAAATTTTCCAAATATCAAATGACGTGATTTATTTTTTTACTGTATTTACTATATAAGCATTAAAATTTCTTACTCAGAGTCAAATTTATTTGTTGTGTAGTGAAACAAATAGTTGCTTTTAAAAATGTTGATAATTTTTGAATCTGAAGACATTAAAGTGTTACCTATCAAAACGTTATATATATTAATAAAAAACTTATTCGTGTGAGTATTGTTTCATATAATTTACTACTTATATATTTAGCTTTGATTTTAATGACTGATTTAATTAATATATAGATTATTATATATCCTTTATTTCTTTCACAGACGTGGTGTGCATAAAATTGAAATTGTAAATAATACTAATCAAATTAATGTATTCTTGGACGGGGATGAAGTACCAACTACCAAATTGGAAGAAATTACCTGGATATTACCGATAAAGTATCTACACGTAGAGGCAGAAAGTGCAGAGGATGAAAAGACATTTTTGGATGCAATCCAAAAGTATCCAGGGATAAAATCCTATATATTAAATAATAAATATACCTTATAGTTTGTAAAAGTTTTTGTTTTCAAGTTACTAATAAACTGTAAAACATTTACCTTTGTTTTATTTACGAATAATAGTTAGATATAAGATACATGAAAGTATTTAGTTATTCATTTTAATATTGGTTTCAACTGAAAATGACTTGGGTAGTAGGAGTAAAATAAAATAATCTTAAAATTTGTCTTGATTCGTTATATCAAAAAGGATTAAATGAAATAATTTTAATAAAGTATAATATAGTTTAATAGAAAACGAGATAGAAATCGATAAAGAATGAATTCCTCAACAGGTTGTCCTTCATGTCAAAGTAAAATAACCTATTTGGGTCATAAATCTTATAATCAGAATACATATTGTTCCAATTGTACTCGATATTACAAAGAGGCTTCATGGCAAACTGTACGTAGTCTAGGATATATATCAAAAGATACTTTGGAAAGAAAAAAGAACAAATTGGAAAATGAAACCAAGAATCAATTTACTAAGTTAATGCCAAATAATCAATATAGATCTGTAAGAGACCGAATTGAATCATCATAAAATGTGATAGATGTGTTTTTATTTATTTGTACTATTTAGTAAACTTAATAAAAAACATGTTATTACTTAAACATATCGTCTATTTTATAACTGAATACAATTTTGCATGTATTAACTAATTACATACTATGTGATTTCATAAATCTGAGATTATTCTTCGATAAGATACCAAATAGTCGTTCGTTCGCATTTATAACAATAATCTCGTAATCTGAGTCGAGGTCGAAGTTGTCGAACAGAATTATTACGTCTAATGATTAAATTTACTTGAGCTATATGTGGTTGAAAAGGTATACTTTTCGATTATCTCCAACAACCACTACATAAATAAGTAAAGTTCATGGTAGCAGCAATTGTTATTTCTAAGACTATTTCCAAGATACTGATTTGTTATTCCTCAAGAAGATACCACATAGTTATACGAGCACACTGATTACAATAAACCCGTATTCGAGTTCGAGGTCTTTGATAATTTGCATATGGAACTCTGTGTGTTTCTCTCCAACAACTACTACATAAATAAGTAAAAAATTCCATGCAGATAATGTCAAGAGTAGCACATACAATGATAAATTATATTACTATGCAATGAGTAGTTCAAATGCACCAAATTAAATTTTAACTTTCTCCTTCTCGCAATTTTCTATTTTGTCTTCTACACGTCGACAGTCGAATAATATATTTGTCTTTCGAGTCCAAAAGTACTTCTTCTCGTTCTAAGCAGTCTTTTAGATTTACGAAAATTTTCGTTTCTTCTTTCCTCTGTTGTTTTAAATCCTTTTGACATTTGGACACATCGTTATCTAACTGATAGATTTCACGAGTCAGATCGGTCAAATTACTTTTAAAATTTTCAATTTCCTCCTTTAAATCGACAATTACGACATATGCTACTTTGTATTTTTCTTGACAAATTTGCAATGTTTCCGTTAGATTGGTTCTCAATAAATACAAATCCGATTCCAATTTGATATTTTCCTTGAGCAGTGCAATATGTTTCGTATAATTTAACGACATTGTTAAATTCGCAGCCAGGTATTCGTATTCTAGAATTTTTCCCATACAAATATCATTAACAGCTTGTTCATTATCGTATAAATCCATATAATTGTCCAGTGATTTAATACATTCCTGATACAAATTTAAACTGGTATTATAAAGTGAATGATAATCCTCTAATAAATATTCATAATTTTGATTACAAGTATTATTGACATCAGCATCGTAGTTGTTTGTACTTTGAACAACAACAATAACGAGAACAAACAATAGACAGGTAGATAACATTAGTGTGGTCAATATGAGCGAATGATAAATGAATCAAAAACTTATTTAGCGTCTGTTTTTATAGAGATCGTGTTCTCCTCCCGAGAACCTCTTGAAGTCTCTAAAAAATATGGAAAATGTAAAATTTAACTGTTTAAAATGTGGATGTACAGTTAACAAAAATATAAATAGTTACTATCGAGATCGAGTTAGAATACGTAAATATTGTACATATTGTTTAATTAATTTTGTATATAGGAAAAATAGCCTAATTTCCATGCTTCTATCAATTACAACTATAAATAGTAAGGAGAGATAACTTGTATAAAACATTTCATTAATACACACATCATATCATTCATTCAAAATGCCAGTTATTGTACGAGTAAAATGTCCACAATGTAAAGGTGAAAGTGAAACACGAAATCAAAAATGTTTGTCATGTGTGGTCAAAGATCGAATCAAACAGAACGATGGAGCAAAGAACGTACCTGCTTACTTGCTTTCCTTTGGCAAAGAAGAACGAGGAATCGAGAGAGAAGCAAACGAAAGACAAGGAAACAGATAGCATCCATTTCCTGTTAATTATATATAAAAACATACATCAAATACAATCATATTATTTGTATACTCGCTATTGACACCTACATTCTAAAATAATGGCTTGTCTAAGAGCTTGGTGGAATGAAATATCCAATTTTCCCGATTTACCTGCGAAATTTATCATTTATTTTCAAGATTTTGTCAATTGGAACATCATATCACGAAAAACAACATTTAGACGAAGATCTAATACGAACTTGTATCAATAAAGTCAATTGGCAACTTATCTCCCAATATCAGCAATTAAACGAACGATTTATGGAGGAATTTGCCGGAATGTTGGATTGGAATGCCATCAGTATCCATCAAAACTTGACTGAAGATTTTATCCGTCGACATAGAGAACGAGTTAATTGGAAATTTATTCAAAAATTTCAACGAGGAATCAGTCCCACCTTTTTACAAGAAATGAAACCCTACATTGATCAAATTGAAAATTGTTGTTGTTAAATCATTATAGTTTTCTTTTTATACTTAATAAAACCTTTTTTCGTACAAGTTGTTTTTTGTTATTTTTAACTACATACTGCTAATACTTTTATCATTGCATAAAACACGAGTTGTATTAATTATATTGTACATTCAATGTATTTGAATTTATTCCTTATCTGCTAAATTTTAACCTTCTTATCTGTTTTGAACTCTCTTTTATGTTATAAAAAGATTGAATTGGTAAATACAAGCAATTGTCTGCGTTTTCCTCTCTCACAACATATATTTTGTTTTGTGTGTGTGTAATTACTTAAACAGGTGAGTTTAACAGGTTTTATATTTATACATCATATCTAATTTGAATTGTTGTTGTTTGCAGTATGTCCTCTTTAAACGTTGAATCTACCATGCCTACAACATCTTCATCTAATCTAATAATTGATATGGATACAACAATTCCTACTACTACTACTACTCCTAAGGAAAAATTTCCACTTGCTAAAAATATATTTTTGGATGGTCTTACACATATGGGACTACTCAAATTTCTCAAGAGATTTGAAAACGTACACCTCTATAATGATGTTAAACATGAAAATAGTAGGGAATCATTAAAGACTTTTAGACAAAACCTGCACACATTAACAATTGTGAATAAAATGCAACAGCAACAAAATTATAGACTATTTGAACGTTCACCACTATCTCAATTGTATTTTTCATTAATATTTGACTCGATTGAAAATTTTGATGAAAAGAATATCATCGACTGTATAAAGGAAATTCCAACAGAAATATTTGAACAATTTCCATCGGTAATTGTTATCCCTAATAAGTACAATCTTAAGGACATTATTTGGAAAAGTATGCAAATACAAGAGATAGATTTAATTTCAGCCGTAAAATATGTAAAGACTCAATTTAAATTTTTCACCTTATTATCCAAATACAACCTTTTCAACCAATATGTCTTTTTACCTCATTATCCACAAATGTATGATAAAACTTACTTTTCCGACTTGTATGTACGTATAGAAAGAGCAATTCAAATACTCAATGA
The DNA here is from genome assembly GCA_019049505.1 of Pachyrhynchus sulphureomaculatus. Lineage (NCBI taxonomy): Eukaryota > Metazoa > Arthropoda > Insecta > Coleoptera > Curculionidae > Pachyrhynchus > Pachyrhynchus sulphureomaculatus. The sequence continues at coordinate 174,982,339 of CM032446.1, forward strand.
CAACGATGACGACAAATCGAAAATAATTATTCCGGGAAATAACTCTTGTTGGAAAGCATACAAATCAGATGCAGGTTTCGATCTTTGTATTAAACACGATACATTTTGTCCCGCAGGGAAAGCTACAAAGATTGAATTGATTGAAAAAGTAAATATTCCTATAGGATTCTATGGACAAATTATTGCGAGATCCTCTACGAATTCTATAGGAACTATACGAACAGGTATCGTAGATGCAACCTATAACGGACCTCTAATTATTTATTTTATATCGGATGAAAATATCTTATTGGAAAAGTATCGAAAAATTGCTCAATTACTTATATGTCCTTTGGTAAATGCATCGATCGAAAGAAATATTACGACTCTAAAGAGAAGTGTTATTAGAAAATCAAACAATTTTGGTTCTTCGGGAAAATATAAGATTCCCGCTGCTCAATTTTTGGGTGCACGACAATATTGTGCACAACCGCAAACAGATATTGACATTGCCGAATTTAATCAATGTTTTAAAAATTTAGTCTATTCAGATTCTTCCGATTCTGAATAATTTTACGTTTGTTGTTGTACCTCTAAGAGTCTTTTTTACCTATTATAATACAAACTGTATTAGATTTATCTATTATTAGTTTTTTTAATCTATTAGTATATAAAGTTTAACCTAGGAATAATTTGGTTATATAAAATAAAACAATATTTATAAGGTATTTTGGATTTTATTAAAGACTACATCTTTTTCATACAAAAACTTTTTTAACAGGAAGCCTCGCAATTTCATCCCATACTTTTTGTGTCGGTTCCTTCTCCAAACGCACATGAATACGTCTCCTTTCCCTTTTTATTTCCAACAAAATATCTCTGAAAATAAATATATTGCTAGTAAGATGATTTAGGAATTTTACTATTCATACTCACTTGAATAACTCTTGGAGTAATAATATATTTGTCGATAAGGCATTCAAATCTTCAGATTCAAATATTAAAATCATATTTTTGCTTTCAAACTAACTAGAATCTTTACACACAACAAACAAAAGGTTCTTTTTCTCGAAAAACTGCTACTTTGATCAGACTTTCCTCTTCTGCTTTTTGCATTATAATGTGTTAACATAAAAATTGAAAAGGTATAATTTTCTCTCTTGAACAATTCTTGAGAAGCAATATCAACTTGCCTTTCTTCTTCTCTATTTGTACTTGACTTGTGTGTTTATATATTAAATACAGGATATTAATCATATGATAATCATATGATATTTTTTAGAAACTTATATTTATCTATTATTAGTTTTTTAAGATTTATCTATTAGTATATATTCATAAGTTTAAGCTCTAGTAATTTGTTAATTTGTTTATAAAATAAAGCAATGTTTATAAGATATTTGTATTTTATTAAAGACTAACTAAGAATTTCAGCATAAAAAAAAAATTTCACAGGTAACTTGTCAAATTCCTCCCATTTTTTCTCGTGTCGGTTCCTCCTTCAAACACACATGAATCATGTACTGTCCTCTTCTTATTTCAAACAAAATATCTCTGAAATCAATAATAATAATAATATGTTAGACAAGAAACAAGTAAAAGTTTAGAAAGGTGAATTTTACTATTCATACTCACTTGAATAACTCTTTTAATAACACATATATCATATCTAATGATATATCATCATCTATTAATTCGACTGCGAAAAAGAGCATTTTTTACTTCAAACTAGTGAGTATTACACAAACAAACAAAATTGTAATTGAATCGGTATAAGATGGGTGTTTATATATTAAATACAGGATATTAATCATCCGATATGCATTTTTTAGAAATATATACTAATTATACACGTTTATCAGTATAAATTCAACAAAATTACCACTTGTATCATGCAAAATTTCCATTTGTTATTAAAAACATGTTTTTTTTCGATATTTATCTCGTATCATTATATTTTTATAGACTAATTGACTTGTTTTTGTTTTTACATAAATCAAAACTAATTAAGTAAGACAACAAAAATATAAGATTGCATCATGCAAAATATTTGTTATTATAAACATGTTTTTCGAGATTTATCTCGTATCATTATATTTTTTATAGACTAATTGACTTGTTTTTGCAATAAAGCAAAAACTAATTAAGCAAAACAAATCTATAAGTTTAAAATATAAAATAGAACGAATTATTTATTAATATAGTCATCAGTTTAAACGTTTAACTTGAACAAAAAATATTATTATTCAGTTAGTCAGTCATTCGATTTCAATATGATTGAATCAGATGTGTTTATTGACATTCAAGGATATAATTGTTCTTTTGGATATGTAATCAAAGAGTTGGCAATTTATGATGGACATCGTTGTGCAAATTATTTATTTAAACCACCATTCTCGAGAACTATGATATCTAATGCTAAAGATCAAAAATTGATTGATTGGTCAGACAAATATCACGGATTATGTTGGGAAAATGGATTTGTTGAAATAAACGATATCGAACCCATTTTACAAGATGTATTGAAAATTTATCAAACTCCATATCGAATTTACGTCAAGGGAAATGCAAAAGTGAATATTTTAAAGAAATTCTTAAATGAGGACTATATACACAACATTCCCATTGAACAAGAACCTAAATTAAGTCAATTTAAAATGATTCCAGAATGTTATTTTCATAAGGATATTAATCCATGGCATTGTGCATTATCCAATGTAAAACTACTATATAATTATCGAAATTGTTGGAAATAAAGAAATCTCTCTCTCTATTTAACTAAATGTCTTCTGCCAATAACAGTAGCAACAACAGTAGCAACAACAGTAGCAACAACAGCAGTTCCAAAGTTTTTGGCAAATCTTTGTTCTTTTGGAAACAAATTTTGATTTATACAAATATCAACTAATTAGTGATAGTAGTAACTTGGAAACAAAATATTTTACACATTTAAATTTATGACAAATTTATTGGTCTTTCAATTATTTTTAATGCTTTCGAATCTACTTTTTATCAACTAATTTTAACATTTCTTATCTGATTTTGGATGGTTGTAGCTTCTACTTGATGGAAATTCATTATAAATATATAATAAAAGACTGTTTTTTAGTCAATTTCCACTGGTTTATTTAAATTGCGATGACGCGTTTCGCTGTCGATGCAGCTTCTTCAGATCTACATTTTACACTGTCAAGTTAGGTTTAATATTCACAGTTTTATATAATTTCTTAATTATAATATTACACATAATTAAATTACATTGATAGTATTGGGAAATCCACACAGATTTGGAGTTATTAGAATAAATTCAATAATGGTGAATTGCTTAAATCTACCTGGTCGTTGAGTAAGGTACCTGTAGTCCTTAATCGATTTATTTGCATTGTCTCTAAAAGGTTTAGTTTTAAACCTTTTTGTTGGGTGTGTAAAATTTTGAAATTCTTGTTAAATGTGTGATTCTCTGTAAAAGATGATTAGCGTATGTTGAATTAGATTTTCTATGGATGAAACTTTTTTCGTGTTCTGTAATTCTTTGTCTAAATGTACGTCCAGTTTGTCCGATGTATGTTTTAGGACATGACCCACATGTTAACTGATAAACCCCGATTTATTGTCTTTATTGATTTGTGGTTTGTAGTTTTTAAGATATTTCCCTATCGTATTGTTAGTCTTGTAAGCTATGTTAATATTTTTTTGATTTAAAATTTCCCCAGTTTTTCCGTGGTTTGCCGAAATAGGTTAAGCATTTAAAAGTGGTATTTCTGTCCTTAAAACGTGGGTATATTTCTGAGATTGCCTTGTTTCTAAGTTTTTTCCTAACGATACTATTGATTAAAGTAACCGAATAACCGTTGTTAACGGCTACTTGTTTTATGTAGTTTAATTCTTTAGTAAAATTTTCTTCTGATAAGGGGATATTAGTTAGTCTATGTATAAAACTATGATAAGCTGCAAGTTTATGATGGTTAGGGTGGTGAGAACTATTGTGAATTGTGGTATCTGTATGACAAGGTTTGTGATATATTGCAAATTCATGTTTTTTCATGGCTTTACTGATTGTTAAGTCTAGGAAATTAATTTTCCCTTCGACTTCTTCTTCCATTGTAAAACTGATATTTCTATGTAAAGAATTAATATACTGTAAAAAGTGAGTTAATTGTCTGTCCGTACCTGTAAAGCATACAATTATATCGTCTACGTATCGATACCAGTATAGACAATTATTACTATTGTTATTATGGTTGTTAAATATCATTGTTTCAATACTGTCCATGAAAATTTCGGCGAGTAATGGACTTAATGGACTCCCCATAATTAACCCTTCCTTACTATTGTAGAATGTATTATTAAATGAAAAATAATTTGTGTGACAGTGTAAAATGTAGATCTGAAGAAGCTGCATCGACAGCGAAACGCGTCATCGCAATTTAAATAAACCAGTGGAAATTGACTAAAAAACAGTCTTTAATTATATATTTATTTCTTATCTGTTTTTGTTGAACTCTCTCATTTATACATACTAATAAGCATTTCATAATTTTTAGTCAAATAGTTATTAGTAAAGCATATAATATTGCAATTTGTACTTTATCCAATACATTTTACATCCTCTTATCGACAAAAATTTGATCTTTCTTATCAAATTTGTTGAACTGTCTTAACAACTGGTTTTTGTTGGTATCATTTCGTACCAGGCAACATATTATTTACATCTTAACATTTTAGTTAGTTTTATTGTATATTTTTGTACTTTTAAGTATTTAAGTAAGAATCTAAAATATTAATTTATCCAATACATTTTACATCCTCTTATCAACTAATTTTAACCTTTCTTATCTGTTTTTGTTGAACTCTCTCTCGCATTTATTTAATATTTCTAATCAAATATATAGTTATTAGTAAAACATAACATTGCAATTTATATTTTATCCAATACATTTTACATCCTCTTATCGACAAATATTTGATCTTTCTTATCAAATTTGTTGAACTCTCTCATTTAATTTAGGTTTTTTGTATCATTTCGTACCAGGCTCTACATTTACATCTTAAGATTTTAGTTAGTTTTTATTGTTTTATAGAGATTTTATATTTTAAGTATTTAAGTAAGTAGTTTTTCAAATTTTCTCCAAGGTATAGAAGAATAGTTGTAAAGATTTTTAAACAAATTAGACGAGGCTCTTTTGTTCATTGGTATTAATATATTTATTAAATCTGTGTTCTCATACTTGTATGTTTTATTCTCCTCTCGTTCCCACACAACGAGTCAAAGGCTCAGCTCATTTTTAACAAATATTTTACTAAGATTTACAATACAACGAGACCAAATTATACTTTTGTTAGGCTCAACAAAACCTTTTACAAAACTAGTAACAGATGACTCGAATGAATTATTTTATAGTTTCTTGTATCTACTTTATTTTAGTAACAATTTGTAGAATTTATTAATATATTGTCTTAAATATCTGCTCATACTTGTATTTTATTCTCCTATCATAATACGAGTACAGACTAGGCTAGGATCATCTCTCTCTACATATATATTTTACTAAAATTTACAATACAACAAGACCAAACTAAGCTCAACAAAACTAACTCTTTGTGAAAAACAAACAACAACTTTTACTCTTATACGGTAAAAGGCTAGGCTCATTTAATATTTTACTATTATTATTATTATTACAAATCAAAAACTCATTTGAGATTCATTTAAGCTCATTTCGTACTTATTTTACGATTCTTGACAAATATTACTTATTTAACTTGCTTTCATCTCATATAACATATTATAGCAAAATCCAACGAGTTCACAACATTTCAACGAGCTCACAATAAGCTCATTTCATACTTATTTTACTTGCTAACAAATTTCATCAATTTGAATACACTTGTATGCATTCAAAACATATCCTTATCAACTATTTTTGACCTTTCTTATCTATTTTGTGACCTATCAGACCATTTAGAACATTCTAGCTATCACGTCATTTCTATTTTTAGAATAATTCGCCAAAGTGTTTACTTGGTTTCAATTCAAGGAAATTAGCATAAGTCATACTTTTTGTTTACATTTTGCCTTATCTTCGACATTTTTACCGACTTTACGGCGCCAGTTATTTACTGTTTTCGCTCAAATTACAAGATTTTACATTGTATCATTGCTAATTTTAATACATTTACTTCTTTGCCTTTACAATTCAACCTATCAGACACAATTTCGAATAGATAACACACATTTTTTACCCTTCAACCAATCAAATTTATACTCTTATTAGCAACTTTTACACAACAACCTATCAAATACATGCCTTTTCCAATAGACAACACCCATTTTCACAGCTCACCTATCCAAATACACAGATTCTTATCTAATTTTACACATTCAACCAACCAAATACAACATTTCTTATCTAGTTACGCCTACTCTGATAAGACCACACCAATAAGCATCTAAACTAATGCAACTTCTCCTCAAATGAAAGTTTACAAAGTTTTTAATGAAGTTAAGATACCCTGTTTCCACATCTACTGGACTTGTTACGTCATTGACGATCACTTCTTGCAGACTATCTACCTCTAGAAAGACATTTTCAAACATCTAAACTTGACAAATTTTAACTCATTGACGACTACTTCTTGCACTTTCTTAACTAATAAGCTTACACATATTCACATCTAACATTAAAACATCTCTTAGACAAATTTTATTTTACCAAAAAGGCACTGATTCAACATCCACTGGACAATTTACGTCATTGAAGACTACTTCTTGCACAGCTTTCAACATTCCTTTTTTTTTATGGCATCCCAACAATTGCATTCTCTATTACGAATCCTATTTGGGTTAAGTAGGATAAGTCCCCAGGTTTTGCAGTATTGAAACCAACTTATGTAGGTTCAAATCCTACTACAGACATGACTTTTTTTAACTTATTTCATTTAATACACAACATTTAACACACATTTATTCTAAAGACCAAGTCCTCAAGGTCTTTCAATGACTAAAAGGCACTGAGATACATCCACTGGACTTGTGACGTCATTGAACACTTCTTCAGATATTACAGGTAAATTACAGGTAAATTACAGGTAAACAGGTAACACAGGTACAGGTATACAGGTATACAGGTATACAGGTAAACAGGTAAATATAGGTAATTAGGTGACAACAGGTAAACACTTCTTCAAGAGGTTCAGGAAATATGCCAAAAGGGCACTGTTCAACAGCCACTGGACGAGTGACGTCATTGACGACTACTTCTTCGGATTTTCAGCACTTCTTCTAGATTTCAGGACATTTTTCAGGACTTCTTGTAAAAGGTCAAATTAGAGGTCATGGACCACTGCTGAAGGAAAATGTGGCCATCGAGGTGGTCCAGAACCCCGCTTGTTATACTACTCACAAAAATATTGACAAAACGTTTGACCTGAAAGCTAGACGTCTACCAAACACCCGATCAAGCTGGATTCCGAGCAGGCTATGGTGTCAATGATCACCTTTTAAACTGTTAAGTTAATTGTGGAAAAGTGTATCGAATATAACAGGCCTTTAATACTAATGTTCGTGGATTATGAGAAGGCCTTCAATTCAGTGAGCCAGCCTTTTAAGGCTCTTGCTAAATGCCGTACAGATTTAAGGTTCATCGAAATCTTAAGACGTATCCACTGTCAGGCAACGTCAACAGTTAAATTACATAAGAAAACAAACAAATTCTAAGTCAAAAGGGGTGTGCGTCAGGGTGACACTATTTTCCTAAAGTTGTTTATCACCCTTCTGGAACACATGTTTGACAATCTGAAGTCTGAAAATTGGAGCAACATAGGCATGAACATAAATGGAGAAATACTGAATAACTTCGTCGATGACATAGTCCTGTTAACAGATCGCGCGAATGTCATGTTTAACGCCCTAAAAGTCCAGTCCCATAAAATTAGCCTAAAGATACATTTTTTTGAAGACCCAGTTTATGACAAATCTAGTTTTTACCAAGCCACTATCAGTAAATGGGGTAAACATCGAGCAAGACATGATATATAAATATTTGGGACATGAAATTAAGTTGGGCAGTGATAATCAGACTTATGAACTATAACGGAGGGTTATTCTAGCTTGGACCGCATTTGACCAACTACGAGAAAACGCTGAAATAAGGCATACCTATCTGCCTTAAACGAAAGATCTTTAACCAATGCGTGTTACCTGTGCTTACTTATGGAGCACAAACTCTAACTTTGACAAGGAAAACGATAAATAAGATAAGGGTAACTCAAGCGGCAATGGAACAGTCAATGTTGGGTTTGTCTCTTCGAGCCCCAAAAAGAAATTAGGAACCGAATGAGAGTAGTAGATGCAGTTGAGAAAGTTCTATCTTTGAAATGGATCTAGGCCGGCCATCTAGCCAAACGCAAAATAACAGATGGACTAGGAAGGTGTTGGAATCGCGACCTAGACAAGAAGCGTATAGGAATAGAGGAAGACCTTCCACCAGATGAACAGATGAACTGAGAAGAGTAGCGGGAACCTGAATCCAAAAAGCCCAAGACCGGTTTAACTAGAAAATATTAAAGGTGGCCTATATCCAGCAGTGGACGCTAAGGGCTGATATATGATGATGATCCTCTATAAACATACAACATATTTGCAAACTTACATTCATAGAAGGCCTATAAGCTTTAGCACACACCTCATAACCAAATAAAATTATGACATTGAAAAAACCATTCTATAACGTTTTCCTTCAAGATACATAAATAATACACTTTATACTATGAATAAATAATGCCTGTAATTACATAATCAATATTTAACATATCAAAAGAACTGAGCGATTGTATCCTGTATATACAACAAAACATTATTTTCATGATGCTTTTTCACCGGTATTAAATACGTTTTGATACACGAAAAAGCTCTTACCTTTTATGAGTATATAGCAACCACATTTTATCGATCATCTTAAGCCTGTACCTTCTAAGAAGCAATTCTTGTCTCGAATTTTATCATATATTTTATGTTACATTTAGGAAAAATTATGCTACCTAAATATTTAGCATGTTTTAATAAAAAAAATTTTGATCAACGTGGTTTAAACAGAACTCTGCAAGTAAACACGTGGCTCTAAAATAACTACTGAATTTCTGATTCTTACACTAGAGAATAACAACTAGATATTTTAAATAATCAGTTCTTTACGTGAGATATTAATTACAAAAAGAGTTACGCAAGCCCAAAGAAATGTCTTGAATGTATTCGTAAACAGTCACCCTTAAAGATTTTTGCATTTTTTCATGTTCAAAATCTCTATGTGACACAAAACTTACTATTTAATATCCGTTTATTTGACAGACTATTGGCACTACAAGTCTCGAACGAAATGAATTTACAGTAGTACACATAAAATACTTAGATTAAGGAAGAAATCTGTTTTTTTTTTAGTTATATTGCTTTGGAAAAAAAAAGTGGGTAAAAGTGGTGGGTGTCTATAAGTTTTGTAAACTTGCTTGATATAGTGAACAAAATTTAAGAAAAATAATAAAAAATTTTAGAATTACAATAGTGGAAAGAAAGTTAAAAGTCAAAAGTTATTTTTTCCTCATTTTAAATTTATTAAAATCCCAATTTGTAAAGATAACTTTATTTTTTTTTATTTCAGAAAACCACATTAATATATATTATGGAAGTATTCAATGCTCCAACTTTTGGCGATGTAGAAATTTAGTTTTTATTTCAATTCATGCATTTTAAACAGTATAGAGTATATACGTATATATATATATATATATATATATATATATATATATATATATATATATATATATATATATATATAAGGTATATATAGGTGTATGCATAAGTTTTTGCCGGTTTCACTAAGAGACGGAACCAGCGAACAATATGCAGTGTATGAATTTGATAGATACGTCAGTTTGTTCGTCTGACATTAACCTAACCAACATACACAAGTTGAGTCCGCCAAACATTAGCGTCTGTATTGTATCGTTCAGTGATCATGTCGATTTTTGTGCCTGAAAAAGAACATTTGCGGCACGCATTTGCTTTTCTTATTTAATCAAAAGAAAAATGCCGCGGAAAGTCATCGTTTCCTGGTAGAAACATATGATGAACACGCTCCATCGATTAGAACATGTGAGACATGGTTTCGACAATTTAAACGTGGTGATTTCAATGTGAAAGACAGTGCGCGCTCTGGTAGACCACAAAAGTACGAAGACGAGGAATTGCAGGCGTTACTGGATGATGACCCAACTCAAACACAACAGCAATTGACAAAAGCATTAAATGTGTCACAAGAAAATAATCAGCAGACGTTTATGAACAATGGGGAAGATCAATAAACTCGGTAAATGGGTCCCACACGATCTGAATGAACGGCAAATGGGAAATCGTAAAGTCACTTGTGAAATGCTGCTTCAACGACACGAAAGAAAATCATTTCAGCACCGAATTGTGACAGGTGACGAAAAATGGATTTATTTTGAAAACTCGAAGCGGAGAAAATCGTGGCTGTCACCTGGCAAAGCCGGTCCTTCAATACCAAGGCCAAATCGCTTCGGCAAGAAGACCATGCTTTGTGTCTGGTGGTACCAGAGCGGTATTGTGTATTATGAACTCTTGAAGCCCGGCGAAACCGTTAATGCACAACACTATCGCCAACAAATGATTAATTTAAATCACGCATTGATCGAAAGACGACTGGAATGGGCCAGAAGACATGGCAAAGTGTTTTTGTTACACGACAATGCGCCGTCTCACACAGCAAAACCAGTGAAAGACACCTTGAAATCGCTTGGATGGGACATCCTTCCGCACCCGCCGTACTCTCCCGACCTGGCGCCATCTGACTATCACCTCTTCGCATCAATGGGGCACGCACTTGCAGAGCAGCACTTCAGCAATTTCGAGGAAATTGGAAAATGGGTCGACGAATGGGTTGCCGCAAAAGACAAGCAGTTTTTCTGGCATGGTATTCATAATTTACCTGAAAGATGGGCGAAGTGTGTAGAAGCCAATGGCCAATATTTTGAATAAATAAAAAATGAATTTCCCTTGAAAATTACACAAAAACCGGCAAAAATGTTTTATATATATATATATATATATATATATATATATATATATATATATATATATATATATATATATATATATATACGTATATATATATATATATATATATATATATATATATATATATATATATATATA